>OZ005740.1:92515676-93115676 GCA_963930735.1 Dioctria linearis | reverse complement strand
CGTTCGAATCCTGAGTACTGGCAATCAGTTGACTCTGCAAAATACATAACTAATGTTGGAATACGCAACTGGTTACGGATACATGAGGACAAAAATGGATGGGTTCCGTTTCGACTACTACTACTGCTACTACGCTACTGCGACAGCGATGATATTATCGAACGTGTCGATTCTTTTAATAATCGATTTCGTAATCGACATCTTTAGAGCTAATGTGCGGTTGGTCTGCTTTCGGAGAATCAAATGAAGCATGGGATTTTTAACTTTCGGTCCTCGGTTCCCGCAAAAATTAGGTATTAAATGTAGAGAAAATTGTCCATATATTTAATTTTGGGCTCTTAGGCTTTTCAAAGAGCACTCATATTGCCGTTCTTTTTGATGGAGCAATGATTTACGATACACCGTCTTTATGCATTCTTGGCATTAATATTTCCAGTAAGTTTAGCTGGACAGATCACATCTTCTCTGCTGCCACAGGAACATCGAAATGTTTGGATTTCTGAAAAAAGAAATATTTCAGTCATCGAATCTAGCGCTCCACTACAAGACCTACATCAGAAAGCAATACAATTCCCATATCTGGGCCGGGTTTGATCAAAAAGAGAACCTTAAGCTCATTAACGATTTGGCAGTAACTTGTCATATCGACTGACTCGAGCACCGCCGCAATGTTGGATACCTTTCATTCCTTTATCGCTACATGCATGGTCAATGTGGAGTAATCTACCATCTTCTGTCTTTTCTCCGGCATATAATATGCGAAAGTTTAAGAGTGACATACATCAGCACTTCCGCCACTCTTCCCACTTTCACTAATTCGTTTACTTATCTACTTAATAATTTAATAATATATATATATATAAACCCACATTACATTTCCACAGTAAGTAGCAAAAAGACGTCATCGAGAGATTTTTGAAAATTTTAAAAATACTTCAAAAAACTTTCACCTTTCCTTATTTTTTCTGTTTTGGATTAGAAGTAGAAAAATATATACCTACAAGCGAAAATCGATAATTTTAATACATAATCGCAAAAGTATGCAAGCGTGGAATTTGAAAAAAAATCACCTCTTCTATGCCTTCAAATTATTGGACCATACGCATTTTTTTAACATTTTCCTCTTTTAAATTTTAGACATCTTCGCAAGTTTTGATTAGAAAAATTTGAAATTACTGGTTGTATTTGATCGTTGCAACGAATAGAACAATTCAAGTCAAGATCAAAATTAAAATTTGAAGAAAAGAAAGTGACAATGGCATGTCACTTTCGGCAATAATGTGGTAAAAACAATAATTAATTAAATTAACAGCAGACTCCAGAGGAAATGCCGCATGTGTCAAACGAGATTGTATGATTAGATTATTTAATATCGATCTTGACAATATCCGCGCTTGGTGCAAGACAATTCGCGTTGAATTCAATGCATCTAAGACCCAAAGCTATTTCATCTCTTTAAAAGAAGATAATAACTTAACCACTCCTATTTCTTTTGATGGAGCATTTATTTCCGATACCTCGACACTAAGCATTGTTGGCATTAATATTTCCAAAAAATTAAGCTACACCGACCAGATCTTCTCTGTTGCCACACAAGCATCGAAATGGCTTGGATTTTTGAAAAGGTGTAAGAAATATTTCAGCCCGTCAAATCTAGCGCTCCTCTACAAGTCCTACATCAGACGTAGAATGGAATATAATTCCCATATATGTGCCGGTACTGGTTGCTCAGCCTTAGATTCATTAGATATTGTCCAAAAGAGAGCATTCAAGCTGATTAGCGATGTGGCAATAACTTTTCGTATCGATTCGCTCGAGCACCGCCGCAATTTCGGATGCATTTCGCTCCTTTATCGCTACATATGTGCATGGTCAATGTTCCGATAAAATATCTAGTCCGCTCCCTTGCAGATTGATTCTTGTACACAATACTCGCCCTGGTACCAGCGCGCATCCTCTTACACTTCAAGAAACTTTCGACCGTACAGTAAAATTCTGTGATGATTTTTTATCCCGAACTATGAGAATGTGGAGCAGTCTACCAGCTTCTATTTTCCCTCTGGCTTACAACCTGCGAAGGCTCATGAGTGACATACATACATAGGCACCTCTCTCACTCACAGCATGTCCCCTAATCTCTTCCCTATCTCTTTCCTCCAATGCACAATATTTCCCTTGTGTGAAAACAAATGCGTGGGAAAAGCTGCTAAATACATGTATATATAATAGATAGTAGAAGATTTGATAGGTATTGCCTTCTATTTGTGTGTCCGGAGATGACTGATTTGCTTGCGTGCATAAATGTCATGGTGTAGCGTTTTAAAAAGAAAGAAACATATCGGATAGAAATACGAACATAACCTCGGTTATCTGCATACTAATATTAAAGCCAGGGTGTTATAATTGTAATCGAAAATTCCGGATAACAGTTTACATAGTCTAAGTTTCAGTTAAATTGTCGAATAAAGAAACGTGAAACAAAATAATTTATTTAACTCAGGATGCTATGTAACATTTCAAAGATTTGTTATTTTTTGGAAAGTATTTATCTTTTAAATATAAATTTTTATAAGGATAATGTTTATGACCATCCCGCACTGTCCGCATTTATCTTATGTTGCCAATATGTTATAAAACTATGCATTTAATTAATTCTCATGAGACGCTTCAATAAAAACACATTTCCAGAAATTTTAAGAATTAGCAAAGAAGGTTTTGTGCATACAGTGTAAATATAGAATTTAAATCGGGGGAAACAACTGAGACGTACCACGTATCTATGTACATAAATATGTTAAACAGATAATGGAAAGATTTTTTTTTTAAATAAAATCCCCAAAAATAAAATATTAAAATTAATTAAATTACAATTTGGCTACAGGATAAATATTTATAATACCGTATAAAAACCACATGATTTTGCATATCAACTCCAATCCTTCGTATCTGCATACGCACGTATATGTATTACAGACCTATACATATACATAAATCCTCTCCATTAAGCCAAAAAGCAATGTTAAAACTTTTTCCATGCAGCACAACCGCATTGCAATTATTGGTTTTATTAAATTTATTGAAAACTGGCTTCGGCAACTGCAAACAGTAGCAGGCAGAGTCAGCGTTGCATCGCCGCAATACTACATCGAGGATATCCAGTCCCGTTGCCGGTAGACTAATTCCCTAGATGCTCTGCGAAGCTCTGTGGCCAATCAATCAATATTAATTTCAAAATAATTATTAGTTTTCAAGCTCAATAACTTGTGATTGCAAAATATTTCCAGTGGCCAACCATGTTCGCCTTGGCGTGGCGTTCCCTACACTAGACTTAGACCACTAGAGTGAGTGTGCTGCAGCCACCAGGCTCGAACTATTTTTGCTGCACGTTTTCTTCTTATTTTTTTTTTATTTTTTCATTTTTCATTCTTAGACGGCATCAGTTTCCAATTAGCAGCGGCCTTGGTGGCAAGAACATAACGAACAGCCACATTGCACACAGCAGTTGCGATAATTGTGCAATTTCAATTCGAAGCGGAAAATTGCTCCATACGCGCGTCAGTTTTTCTCACTGAATAGCTTTGGAAACAGCGTGGCTGGCAGTTATGAGATTATACCATTACTTACCAAGAGAATTTAAGGTGCACTCAGATGTGTAGTAAAGTAGACTAGGCGGGAAAAACAAATTTCCAGACAAATCCGAATTTAATTCGATATGTACTTACTATACCTATAGACAATCGTTAATCACTATCATATCTATCTATGGCTGTAAATATATTTACAACCTGCGTAAACTAGTGCACTTCACTTGTGGCACGAAATCAAGAAAAGGAAATTGACCTTCCTCTGAAAGACTGCGGCAGGCTTTTACCTATATGTACATATGTATGTATATGCACATTATTTGAATCGCTGGTTGGCTGGGATACGATGATGCATTGACGGCATCACGGCAGAAGTCATACAAGGACTCCTTTGCTAATTTAATTGGACAAAGATTTGTAGATAACGAATAGACGACATACGTGATACGTGATTTTTACTGTAATCGGCTTATTTCCTACTCTCTATATAGTGACTCGACTGAAACTTGTGGCTTTTCTTCGCATTCTTCTATTCTTTAGAGTACTATTGGCCTAACAAGTTCTATCATTATGTCGGTTCCATGTTCTCCTCCTCCTTCAGCAACAAAAGTAGCAAATGCTGCACATGTCACTACCAAACCTTGGCATTTGTAAATGCCACATGAGTCCAATTCAAATCCACGAAGTATTTGTAGTTCTTGGCAATATGGCTTGCATTGTACACCCTGTGGCAATTTGTCCAGATGAATCACGATTATGGCGACATCAAGAGCTATCCCAACTCAGTCTGATCATTGTTTACACAACTGCAACTAAAAATGCACTAATGGAACAGCGACCACAACAAAACTATTTCCAAACAAACTGAACTAAACCGGGTACTGGGATGAGAAGGTTTATTGTTTGGATTTTGTATTTGTATATACAAAAATCCCCCTTTCCGGGTCGTTTGGTAATAGGCACTATATTCAAGCTCATAAGCTCCGTATGTGAACATATTTTTGCTTCTGTTTTGCTGTAATTTGTCGTTTGTAATCAACATTATTATTTTTTTTTTTTTTTAAACCTTTGATAGAGTTTGCTCATTTTTTTTAACAGTTTTATGATTGGATAAGAATATACATAATTATTTTTCCACTAGTAAATGTTCGTAGAGAACCTATCTTTTTATATAGTTGTTTGGGAAAAAAATGAAAACGTAAGAATTCAATTCAATTTTTTATGGTTTTTTTTTTTGCTGCGTTCTTGATGAAATCTTTTTTGGCTAGAGTATCTCTGGCCTCTTCGCTGTAAAATAATATAAGTATTTTTTTAACAGCTAAAATTGAAATATAAAAAATATGTCTTACAATAACAGTTAGGATTGGATTTATATATTAAAATCGAAACTTTTTTGATTTCAACGTAGGCAGCTAGTCTAAGTGCTATACATTCTTGTACTAAGCTACTTCCTAGAAAACTTTAAGAAAGAGTTTTTTCGCTTACAAAAAAATAATAACATTTATTTACGGTCCCTGCTAAAAACCTTATATTTAGGTTAAATACGTATGATTTTGAACATATAAAACTATAGATGCTCCAAATAAAACTAATATTACACTAAGGCAGTGGATTAAAACACATGGTAAGAGTAGCTCACAAGGCTCATGGTTTAGATTTCAATCAAACACAGGCTGATAAAAGCAAATATGTATTTAATTGGAGCATACAGTGATGTTAATTCATTCGTTCACACAGGATACTTAGTGTAAAAAAAAACAAATTAAAAAAAGCAAAGACTTGAGCGCATAACAGTGTCAACAGTGCCATATTGTAAAAGATGTCTCATAATCATAATAATAATGGCATCAAGTTCGCCACGGCACACGTAATAAGATTAAAAGTAAAATAAAATATATAATGAAATTAACTCACTGAATCTCTGCCGCCATTATATGGGGTAAAATCCAACAAATATCATATAACCGTATTATTCAAAAGTTTTTAACAAGATCGAATCCAGCAATGACATGCTTCAAAGCATCTCCGATGTTTCTGCCGCAAGGAGTAAGATAGTACGATCCCCGCAATGAAAATATGTTAGGAACAAATGACGCACGCTTGTATCCATTATACCGTAACATTAGCAGGGTGATATCCTATCACTTATCAGGCACTGAACTTTACCTGGTGAAAGTACCAGATATTATCCTGTTAGTATATTAGTTCCACTAAATGTCGAAGTTGGTTCTTTCAGATGATTTCTCTCTTGAAACACGTTATCTGTCACATAGTAGGTCAAAACAAAACATCTTCATACCTTATAAAGCTGCGACAAACTTTGATGATATTTTGGAATCTGTGTCCAAATTTAACGGCTGCAGGTCCAGCAACGTAATCAACAAGATAATCTCAACTACCTATATCTATGGAAAGAATAGATATACAAAGTTTATTATTTATTGACACAGAAACAACACCAAGACCAAAGTTAATTTAACAACAAGTTAAGAAGCAGGCGAGATTTCCGAGTGTTTTACATTTAAAATGCACACGGCAAGAAAGAGAGTAAACAAAAAATCAAAAAAGTCAAACTCTCTTTAAAACTTTTATGAATAAAGATAAAAAATGTGAAAGCGCAAGTTGCATGCAACGAAAGAGAATGGCAAATGTTTCATTTTTAAGTAATTGAGAAGGGGCGGCGGAGTTTTCACGATTTACTCTCATAAAATGTGAAAACCAGTTTTCATGAAATATTGACAATGTTTGGTCACATGTTGTTGCTGTAAATTGACACATGTTGTTGCTGTAATCCTATGATATTAGAACAGCACATGTTTCTGCTTGCATTCGTTTTGCTATGATTTTCTGCTATGCTGGATTCTCCGATATTTTCGGGAAAATGAGAATTTTATTTGAGAGGAACTTTACATCTCCTTTCAGCATCTGGGCCAAAGCGAAATTTATTTTTTTCTTAAAAATGTGAGGTAGTGTGACCCGAAGTAAGTTATTATGATATAAAGGGTTTTCCAATAAGAGGTGTTATTTTAATTAGCCCGCTATTTCGGTAGATGTCACTTTTGGAGCTGTCATTTTTTGACATTTGACAAGTAGAAACTACGCCATTAATAAAAATGGAACGATACACGATTCAGCAACGCATTGAAATTATTAAAATGATCCGGAATTCCATCGAAAACTCATCTTGAGTGATGAGGCCCATTTCCACCTCGATGGCTTCGTCAACAAGCAAAATTGTCGCATCTGGGGCTCGGAAAACCCAAGAGTTATTGTTGAAAAGCCTCTCTATCCTCAAAGTGTGACTGTTTGGTGCGGTTATGGTCCCGCGGGGTCATTGGACCTTACTTTTTCGAAAATGAGGCTGGTGCAACAGTTACGGTGAATGGATTGCGCTATCGACCGATGATTAATGATTTTTTATGGCCGGGATTGGATGGTATTGATCTGGACAACGTTTACTTTCAACAAGACGGCGCTACGTACCATACAAGCAACGAAACCATTGATCTTTTACGGGAAAAGTTTCCGGACCGTGTTATCTCTCGAACAGGTGATCACAATTAGCCACCGAGATCTTGTGACTTAACACCTTGCGACTTCTTCCTTTGGGGCCACGTGAAAGAGAAGGTCTACGCCAAGACCTCAAAGGTGGAATTCGTGAGGCTATCGAGAACATAGGGCAGCTACTTTGCGATTTGGTTATGAACAATTTCATGAAAAGGATATGGTCCTGTAGGCGTGGTCGTGGTGGTCATTTGGCTGATGTTATTTTCCATTATTAACGGCATACCTTCCTCTTTATAATGAAATAAAGATCCGATCATTTATCTCAAAAAATGGCATTTTTCTTTGAATATCAAAATAACACCTCTTATTGGAAAACCCTGTAGTTTGATAGGATTTTGAGGAATTTTATAAGATTTGTCGATCGGGTAATCCTACGTTCTCTCGATATTTGTTTTTAACTCGTTGTCTCAGTTGCACTACAATAGTGGATAGCCAAGTTCTTTTCCCCAATTCATGCAAAAGACGAAAGTATATAAAATTACTCGTTTCATTCTAAAAAACATCAAAAATTTTCCAATTGTGCTCTTCTGTTCTTAACTTGTCATTAAGATAACTTTGACCAAGACCGTAATTGAATAGTGGAACAAATCATAAATATGTGCTGCCCATAACCTTAATAACGAAAGAAACTCCTTCCAAATCTTACTCATTATTTACCATCCCGTACATATAACTGTTAATTTAGTAATAAATTGAATAAATTCATTTCAAAGTGTCCACCATATAACGTCCATTCACTTTGATTGCCCTCGTCAAAATTTGTTCTTGGCCGCCGCCCACAGTTTCGTACATAAAAGTCGTCACAAAATAGCTTTAAAGCTGGGTTATGTTGCAAATTGTAGTCTTACACATGTTCATATAATAACCGACCCCCACACTAATCCGACGTGTTTATTTCCTTTTTTTTCATATCTATACTTCCATTAGAGGAACTCTGTCGTACGTCGTCTTACCTATTTCAATCCGCAGTCTGAATACTTTTCATTTGATGTCTTCTAAAGGTCCCCTTCAAAGCATGTAGTTTGTCTCTGTTTGATCTACAACACAGTCTTGTGGCAGCTTAAGCAACAAACTATATTATTTCAGAGTCGAACAGGATTATCCGTCGCCAAGCCCACATATATGATAATAATTCCACGTCCATAATAATTCATCTATCTGCAGTGTATGCAAGCAAGTTGTATCTTTTTATAAACCGCGAGACAGAAAACTCAAAAGCCTGGTTAGGTTAGATGGTGTTCGGTTCAAGAATTAACATACAATGGGGCCCCCTAGAGAAAAACTAAAAATTTCTAGTATGACGTCGAACGACTGGGACCAGAGATGTTTTTTTTTTTGCTGACTTTTGATTATTTTTTTTTTTTAACATCTTGCACTACTACCAAAACAACAGTAACAACAACAACATAGTCAATGCTCAATGCTAGAATGAGTGGATGGATGACGATGGATTATTCTGAAGTGATCTCGTGCCTTGCATTTGAAAGCAGTTAGAGACTTTTATAATGGTGCAGCAGGCGGATGCATACATAATAATGGATATGGAGGCGGCATACTTCACAATTCTTTCTCGTAATAACTTCATAATCTCCTTCGAGGTTATCGTACGACCTTCCTTTATGGGTCGATCTTCGATAGCGCGCACTTTTATCCGTGTTCAGGTCGTTGTCATTTTAAGTTGTTTTATTACTTGACCTAAGGCAACGACCGTCGATTTCAAAAGGCGAGAATAATTTGAATAATTTCCTCCTTTTACAAAAACTTATTTCAAGCGACAGACGAGTACTTTTTCTAACAGGTTGTCTATAATGACGGGAAGAAAAGACAGAATTATTCCCGTAATGAGGATTTACAATGTTTGAGGCAGTCGCAATTTTATACAAATTAGCATGCAAATCATGACCAATGAACAATTCAAAATGATTCATTTTGGTTAAGTAGAGAGCGTAGAGAATTTCATAATTTGATAAAGTTGGTATAGGAACTACTTATAGATTTCTTGGTTACTTTTTACGGCGAAAATAAAAGCTTCAAAGATTGAAAAGGTCTGTATAAAGAGGTATGGATAATATTCATAATGTACATATGTAAAAAAGTCAAGAAAAAAGTACCTAATCAATAAATATTATGAGCCTTATATGATTTCATAATAATGACGGCTTTCACTGTAACTTCAATTTAGAAATAAAACCGTCTACGACAAATATTAGAAATTGTGCACTTATCGACATAGTAGAGAGGAGATTCTTTTATACCTTCTTGTGTCCAAAATTATCGGAGATATTATAATAAAATGGGTAAGAACAATTTCAAATCACAATCTACGATGAACAGTTTTAGGGGGCTATAAAACAAGGTAAGAATTACAAGATTGTAAAATGTATAAATTATACTGTCCGGGCCGCAATTATAGATGGGTAGATAGAAGTGGAACAAGAGACAGGAATCATCGTACTTCCGATATTATATTGACGCACCAATGAACTTCTCTATGTTATGTACGGTGCTCAATGCAACACAACACTTTTTCTCCTATCAAATATAATTATATTTAAAACTGAGTCTGAATTTAGGACTTTTAAGAGGATACTAAGATATTCAGATATTTTTTAGATCCGCTAAATTTCTTTAAATTAAAATATTATTAAAGACAGCGTTTTCTATGGAATAATTATGCCCAATTTACAATATATATTGAATTAGATAGGGTGGTCCATAATTGGTGGTTAATACTGAAATGGGCAATAGGTGAGGTTGAGAGAAGAAAAATAATATTACGGGAGGGTCACACATAGTTGTGATTTCCAAGATGATTAAGAAATTTGATATATTGCTACAAGATACCCTGTATTTTAGAGTATAAGGCCGATCACTAATATGTATAGTAGCCTGTGTCGAAGCCCTTAACCTTTAAAAATAAATAATTGTCATCAAGGTACTCTCCGATCGATTATAACTTTTAAAGTATATAGGTATATATATATACTCGTATATATATATATATATATTTTTTCATAATTACATCAACATACATGTATACATGAGAGCTTAATAGAGGTCCTACACTGAAAAAAAAAGATTAGTTGCTTTACGCCAATGAATTTGTTTCATCAACAAATAATATCAGTTGATTTTCAACTTACGAATCATATTCGTTAAGAAAACTTATTGGCATTAGTTGATTTAGCTAATCTTGTTTAGTCATAATATTTGTGAATTCAACTATTTGTTTAGTTAGCTTTGATAATCTTTCGGAATTGCTTATCCGGGAATCTTTTGTTTTTTCAACTAATTTTGTTGTTGAATTAACTAATTTTTACGAAAAAATAGGAATATCAGCTAAACAGTCGTTGTTTATTCCAATCTTTAGAAGCAACTATTAGCACAATCGACTAATTAATATTGCTCTTTCAGCAAATTCAAGTCCCAAAATTAACCAATTGTTTGGTCGTTTTTTAATATAGGATTATGTATTTAAAACAATTGAAACATTAGTTTGAATACATTAGTAATCAACTAATTTTTTAGTTGGTTATATAATAATATAAAATAAGTAAAAAACGAGTTTTCAAACAAAACTAAGCCCAAGCCTCATGAAAAAGTAGCAAATAAACTTTTATTCACACACAGAGGTGGACTCGGATTTTTTGATTGGGACATTTATAATAATAAAATCTGAGTCCACCTCTGTGTGTGAAGAAAAGTTTATTTTCTACTTTTTCATGCAGCTTGGCTTCAGTTTTGTTTGAAAACTCGTTTTTTACTTATTTTATTTTCTGCCTTTTTCACGTTAACTAAATTGTTATTACGTGCTGCATGGAGATATTTTAAAACAGTTTTATGACGGCTGAAAAGACACTGATTTACTGAATTTTCCCGATTTTCCATGTTTTCCACAGACTTTTCCTATTACTATGAATTTTTTTTAAAAATTTACATGAATTTTCCTCGATTTTTCATGCAAGTTTTCATGATTGTTGAAGAGAAAGTATTGATGCCAGTAGGACGGGAAAAAAATGATTCCGCATAACTTATAAAACTTTTTTGTCGGCAAATTTTCCGGAAAAGTCGAAAAATTGGAAAATTCTGCACTTTTCCTGAAACTATCACTAATCATATCGATGAAAATTTTTCCGATGATTTTCCGGGTTTTCCATGGAATTTTCCACAAAAGCAACTTTATGCAACTCATTTCGATCTACAACTTTGTCTTAGGTTGCAGAACGCTCAAACGCTCCCTTGGTCGAAAAAACTCCGGAAAAGCGTTTTATATGAATTTTCCTCGATTTTTTCTGCAAGTTTTCACCATTGTCGGAGAGAAAGTAATGACGCCAGTTGATAGGGAAAAGTCGGAAAATTTCGGATTTTTTTTCGGAAAAACCGGAAAACTGCATTTTTCACTAATCAAATTTTTACCAAATTTTCAAATGATTTTTCCAGATTTTCCGGGTTTTCCATGTAACGCTCCGGTTCAAATTTTGATAGATTCAATTGTCACGCGACATGAACTTGTGTGCCAAATTTCATCTCGCTGTGACGACAAAAAGTGGGTCTACGAGTGTCGAAAATATTAAAAAAGAAATATACAGACAAATTCGTGTACGAGTTAAAGGGAATGACCTCAAAAATGCTATGACTTTAATTATTTTTATTTTTATATGATTTATCCGCAGTAGACTAATAATATTTTTAAAAAAGAAGAAAAAAGGCGTTCCGTATGGCCAGAAACTTAAGAGTTACAGGGTGATTAAGAAAAAAAGCTAGTTTTTCACAAAACATCCAGTATCTTAAAAACTACAGGGTTTACGGTCACAGTTAAGAGCTAATTGTACGCAGAACTTCATGGCCTTTCCAACGACTGCTCAATCCGCCTGACAACCATCTCCCATCAAGAATTATGGTTGTCTAAACTTAAAATTTCGGATTTTCTTACCTTTTTTTCATTTTACCCCTATTATTTTTGCAAAAAGGTCGTTAACATAACTTATTTTCGTACGAACTGTAAACTGTACACTCTCCTCTTTAAGTTGACCTAGTACACCCAATTGCAACTAATTAGCACTTACAATTTTATTAATTACTTAATGGTTTTTCCAAATCAATTTACATGAATTACTAATGTGCAATCAACTAATTGTGATTTATCGTTTTAATTAATAATTTTTTTTTCTGTGTAATCATGAAAATTCATTATAAAAAAAAACATATATTGTTATTCTCTAGAATCTAGACTTACTGATATTAGGCAAGTTTCTCAACTCAGAAAAATTGCATCTGAACAAAACTCTGTTGTAAATGTTAAATTTAGTAGATAAGTTGGGTATTTCTCTTTTTATACCTACATATACCTACCTTCCTACACATTAAGTCCTATAACAAGTTTTACATATCGAATTAAAAAAATCTCAGCATTCAATTTAAAATTTTCTACCACACTTTTTCTTCATCTAAATCCACCGAAAGAAGTTACAGGAAAGTAATTATGTTAGAAAATAACTTATAAATATGGTTAGCCTAATTAACAGGGTGGGAAATGTATTTCCGCCTTCTTTCCGATTAAATCCATCAAAACGAAATAATATTGCTTGCATACGCCATTTAAAGTCATTCTGCGAATGCTGCCTAGTCGAGTCTCATTTGCAAATTTTTGAATAACACTTATTTTTGTGTGGAATCCAACCTGCACTGTAGCGATGGTAGTATTATTTGGAGGTGCTCCTTTACCAACGATCACACTATAGTTGATTCCTTCTTAAAAACATCTAAAAACCAAAAATAAATAAACTTCTAAAAAAAAAAGAAAAAAAATCTCTTGAAATTCGTTATAAAATTGCAATCAATTTCAATACATAATGTAACAACTGTCGCCAATAAGATGTGCATTTATTATAAAACTGTTCACGAATACAAAAATCACTTTATTGTCTTTGCAGTGGTAAACGTACCCAAGCAAATAAAAATTGCAAAATGTGTACATTCGGTACAGAAAACATTCGATATTAATGTTATTGCTTTCCTTGTCCGATATTAATGTTATTGCTTTCCTCGTCCTAAAATAAAAAAGATCACGATAGCTAGAAGTGTATCAGTTCAATTGCAGAGGCAAATACAATAAATCACCAATTTTGTCCAAAACTACGTTGAAAACAATATATTCATGATTCTTGCAGTTATTTAAAACGAAAAAACTATAATGCTCTCTAGAAGACTTAAATGTTTTTTATCATCCAGTCAGTAGTCTTCATCGATATCTTCCAACTTTTCTCAAACAGGCGAAATAAAATGAGACATTCTGTCGCTCCTCCAATCTACATGACTTGCATATCTAATTCCATTGGCAAAAAACTAAAAAGGTGAGGAAATACCACGCTGTCTTCTCCATCGTGGTCCTCATCGTGAAAGACTATGACTTGATATTTTATAAAGTTTGACTTCCTTCCTCATTTACTTTCGATTTTAATGGCAGCAGCTCTAATGTAAATGTTGCGCCAGAATTTTACATCAAGAAAATTAAAAGTAAAAACGTCTGAATAGAAACCCCGTCGTCTGTCGTCCCACTGACATGACGGGTCGAATCTGGCTGGCATTGACTTTGATTTTTGAATTAAGAAAATATTCTTCTTACAATCCTCCTTCCCCGTAACCTATACGTTAAAAGCTGCTGTAGAGCTGTCTCTGTTAATACGTCACACCACCACACACCACATAAATAAATACATAATAGCATTCCGCTTAGCAAGAACCGCAAATGTGGCACGTAATAAAAAATCAACAAGTGTAAAATCGTACCCTGTTATGAACTTCCGGGTTTGATAGGATACCCGATCAGACAACAAACGACACTACGAAAAAAATAAAATAAATAAATAAATTTACAAACGATTGCAGTTTGCTTAGCCTCGTGTAAATGTCACCACATGCCAACCTCCGCGCCGACCGCGACCTCATAGGATTGCACTGGAATCAGTTCAAATTTCAAGTGCAATGCAAAAGCAAATTCAATGCGAACGCGAATGGGAAAATTCACTTGAAAATTGGCCAAATCAAATAGACATGGGTTCAAGCTTCAAGTAGAAGTATTTTCAGGGTTTACGTTCCATCCTCTGAACCCGAAATGTATGTATCATCGGCAATATCCTCGAGAATAAATGGAAATATTTCCGTAAGGAAGTCGCGGAAAGTTTCTTGGATACGTTTCAAAGAGCTGCTCCTGAAAATCAGCATTCAGTTGGAGTCTTGCCAAAAATCTCGTTGCTGGAAACTTGTTTCTTCATTTGAGACCCTTTCATTTTCCTACGAAAATAACTGTTTTGTCTCGCTATGGCTGCTGAATTAATGTCAATACATATGCAGTACCTACATAAATTTACAAGTTTACATAAATCATTTTATCGTGATTTCGTTTAGAGTCTGGATGAAGCAACGAGGGACTTGCGAATAAGAGAGTGGGAAGTTTTGTTTCATAAAGAGCTATTAAGACGCAGCCAAGTTGTCGTCCCAAGTTATCTAAATTTGGGTTATTGTAGAATCAGACAGACAGGATGAGCACGGACTTTTTATTTTTCTATTGATGATGAGATGATTTTTTTCTACGAGAAAAGGAAAGCAAGATTTCAACTCCGAAAATTTAAGGTATTCACAATAGCTGTGCTCATCTATTTTGGTTACGATTGCGATACCTGGAGCCTAACGATAGTGGATAATCAATCGTTTATAATTACACTGAAGACTAAATTCAGCCGACATCTTTTTGTATTCCATTATAAGGCTACTGTAATATATATATATAGATAAGAAAGGAGGTGCGGCTTGTGAAGGACTCTCTCAAATGCAAAATACTCAATTTCTCGATCTGGCTTTTACACGTTTATCTCCGTCCATCCAAAAAAAGAAACATTTGGAGGATAGAGTATATAGAGTATTGCATAATGTTCTAAAACAGAAAATACTTCTCACCAAAACCTTCTTATCTTCTTAATGGAGCGCATCAGGTCTAGCTGAGGTAAACTTTTCAGCTTATCTGTAGAAAAGAGGGCAGACCGAAGCGTATCCAGCCTATGCCGATAAAAGACCGGGTAAGCGCACAGAAAGTTTTCTGTTGTCTCACGCACTCCTTCCAGGTAGGACAGATACAGGGCTGTCAGGAACTTCCGTCTTTATTATATGAGCGTGAAGTCCTGCATTATTTTCTTCTGAGCCCCAAGCAAGTCCACGAAATTCCTATTAGGCCCATCAAGAAAAAGTTTTGTACACCTGCAAGTGTTCAAGTTCGCCCATCGCAGCTGATGTTTCATGAGAACATTCGCTTTGACAACAGACCTGATCACCGAGGTAGCAACGGCTACAGCAGGTTTTGGTCCAAGGTAGGGAGAACTAGGGATGGATCTGGCTAGCAGGTCCACTTCTCCGTACGGGCACCGCATTATGGATACACACCTTATCCAAAAATGTCCTGCAATCCAATATGTAGGGGCGGCTATGACGTACCTAACGACAATAGCAGATAATTTAATTAAAATATTTCGTTAACTGATAAAAATTTTAAAGCCGAATCTAAATAAATAGGAACCTCTCGTACTCTGCGTACTCATCCCCCTCAGCTAGTTCATTTGATGAATTTGATGAATCCAAGTAGTGAATGAATTCGTAGGAAAGATTTGAAAACCTTACACAATTTCTCATCTCTTATACAACCGCACCGCACATTGAAATATTTGGTAAAGTACTTACAAAGTCCACGTCCGTTTGTTCCTGAATGCCCCACCCTCAAGAATAACTACTACAGCTTAGGTTCGATTCGTAAAAGAAGTAAATCTACACTTCATTTCAGGCTACTCGTGTGCAGGTAATATTCATGTTAACATGACGCCTAATGTACGGGTGTATAGTCTTCTTCTTGCACACAGTGTATAGTCATTAATTAAATTTCACGTAAATCACATAAAAGGGATTTCATCCTGCAAGTATGTAATCGAGGAGTGGCAGATAAAATGGCTTGCAAAAATTGTGGAGGGATTTCCGGCTTTTCTCCCTTTCGACCCGTCTCCATGGCAGTTGGTAGTTATATTTAATATCGCGCAGGGAAGAAAAATTATAAAATGAGAGGAATAAACTGCAGAAAATGGAATGTGTAGACTGTCGAGCTTCCTACAATAAATAATTATGTGCAGCCATGGCGTCGTCATCGTCCCTTTTTTGGTCTCGACAAGTTTTGTATTCGCTGTTTGGGGAATGTGTTCATGTTACAACAGGGGGAAAGCCTTTCATTTTTTATGTTATCTTTTAATCTTAAAATTAGCGAACGAGAAAAAAGGGTTATGATGACGGATCAAACCCTGTATATACTTCATGTAAATGGACTGGGAAATTTTAGAACGTAATCAAGCCAAAATCCACAGTCCAGTCGTGTGGATAATGAGGCCAAGAGATCAGATTTTCCTTGAACAAAACCGATTGGGCCGTAAAAAAAACTGAAAGGAGGAAGTTCAAAAGTTCAATTTAGTAATTGTTTCTCAGTCGAGCAAGATAATTAAAAAAAAACTGGTTAAAATTTCGTTTTCACCGAAGTAATGGTTGGGGGTAAGTATGAATTTCGTTGTTTTTCTGATCCAAATAAATACTTCACTTCAAAAAGGGCGGAGGTATTCAATCTTAATGCTTTGCAACAAATACCTATAAACTATCAATATTCACTAAAAATTATTCACACAAATAGGAATTAAATTACAATTTAGTTGCAAATCACTGACACGAACTGGTGATGTCATGTACCTACGTTTGCGATGGAAATATTACATTACAATAGCATTGTCTTACCCATGCAGAATTTATGCAAATACTAGAAAAGTGTTATGAGTGTCGGTGCTCTTGTTTTATATTTAGTAAAATTACAGACCGTTGACTCATACCAAGGATTCCAATGGGGAACAACAACAAATATTTTATTACGGACCAAGGATTTATTAACGAATTCAGAGCGTACAATAGATTCCTGAGTAATAATTACTTTGGTAAATCATATCGAGTTTTTAAAATATTTTTTTTTTTAATCTACTCCACGGTATATAGACTAACAAGCAATGCTCAATACAAACAGTTGACTGCCATTATCAAGTCACACATTATAAAATACAACAAAATTTTGCGAAAAAAATTTTTTTAATCATCCTTTATTAGTCTGTTTACCGTGCGTATTACCTCACAGGTATACTACAAAAATTAACAAGGTATGGTCTTTCCAAGCAGTCAATTCCGAGATCCTTCTCACCTAAGTATAAAAGGATATTCTAATTGGAAATTTATTTGTCTTCCCACCAGCACTTATTCACTTTTCCGAGGTGATCTGCATAACTTTAGAACCGGAAAAAACTAATGTTTCTCTTGAATCTTGAGCCGAGTATTGCATGTATAATATATGTACCTACATTAGAGTGGCCAAAGAAACAAAAGTGCTCAAATGTCTAAATGATCATTCAGAATTTGTTAGCTAATGTAATCTTAAACTTCTTACTATGCAAAAATTTCAGTGAAATTCATTAATGTTTAGACGTCGCTCAAATCGAAACTGTTTTGGACTATCAGGAAAACTGTTTCAACATTTTCTTTCATAACTTTTTAATTTGACAATATTTATTCTTGATTCTTTTTTTCAATTCAAGGAAACTTACTGCAGTACGGTTTAGAAAATTAAATGCTTCTATTTTTTTATAAATTTTTCAAAATGAAAATTCAGACCCGGAGCTTTAACTTTTTGACTCCGCATCAATTTTTTTGTAGTGAAAATTAACATGCTAGTATAATATACTTTTTCTACTAACGTAATCTACAATCGATATATTTCTAACAACTATAACTTAAGGGGGTAATGTAGTGTACGAACTGTGAATGAAATGTGAACCATTTTTACAAATTATCGACTATGTCACTATAACAAAATGATTTATACAAAAATCATGAAATTATCTACCGAGAAAGTTCTGTGCATTGTGTTCGTACAACGAATTGTTTTCGTGTAAATAGCTAAGTTTGCAAAATACAAAAGTCGCATCTGGTACTTTACTCAAAGGTGGTGCGAAAATGTAATATAGAATAGCTACCAATACACCAATTCAGAACTAATGAAGCCACCGAATAGACTTTTTTTTGAAGAGGTTGTGATCATTATATTTACATATGTAATAAATTTCATAGATATCAGAGATATGTATATATCGATAAAAGATGTTTGATATCTTATCCAGACTGTAAAATATTCAGATCCTGTAAGAAAGTGTGATTTCTCTGGAAATTATTATGATGATCTGCAAAAATACAGACATATTTTGTACCGAGCATCTCAACAGCCAGCACCTACCTATGTTCATATTATTTCCATCTCAAACTTGAGTTTATTTTATCTATAAAAGTAACACCCGTCATAAAACAATTAAGTGGAAGAAGGTTTCAGATAATCCTTTGAATGAAAGGTTATTAAAGAGATTCGGACATAAATAGTGGAATTTTAACACATTTACAAAATAGTCACGGAACAATTTTCTGCCATGTGATGATTACGAGTGTTTTGTGAGTAAATAGATATTTTTTTGATTTTATGAGTGTAGTAAAAAGTCAGTTTTTTCAGTAAAAATAAAAAATGAATAGCACAAGTTTTGGGATCACCTAATATTCTCGTATCAATTTGCTGGTATCAATTTTCTCGTACGACATTTGCTCGTATCAATTTCCTCGTAAAGCCATTTTCTCGCAACAATTTTCTCGTAAAGCCATTTTCTCGTATGTCAATTTGCTCGTATCAATTTGCTCTAAGGCAATTTGCTCGTATACAATTATCTCGTATGCAACCTTGTTAAGATTTTACTACGAGTATTTAATTGCAAACAACAAATACTAAAGCAAGGTCTTGTATTATGATAACAGTAAATTGAATTAAAGTATAAGAAGTATTTCCTTTATTAAAGAATTCTTATATGTAAATAAAATGATTTGTTTCTGTTTTAAATTAAATACTCATCGAATAATCCAAAACTCGTGTGAACTTATCTTTTGAACTAATTGGTTCGCGCGAGTTTTCTTGTATTCCAATTTGCTCGTGTAAAACTATGTTCTGGATTAAATAGTTCCCGCGCGCGAACTATTTAATTCAAAACATAGTTTTACACGAGCAAGTTGGAATACGAGAAAATTGATACGAGAAAATGGCTTTACGAGAAAGTTGATACGAGAAAATGGCTTTACGAGAAAATTGATACGAGTAAATTGACTTACGAGCAAATGTTCCACGAGAAAATTGATACGAGAATATTGGGGGGAGCCCAAGTTTTTACTTAGTTGGAAGACTAAAAAGCAAGCCTTCCAATTAATGGATATTTGCCCACAGCTAAACAAGTGTTAATTAACTTTTTGTACAAACATTATATTAATATTAGACAAAGTTTAGTGGAAGCTGTATTTTATTGTGAAAAAGTGTGGAAAACTTTGAATGTAACAAGTAATAGCCGCAGACAACTTAATAATATGTAGGTACCTACGTAAAGTTAAAATTAAAAGAGGACAAAACAGGAAAACGAAAAAAACAAGAGGATAAAAAACTACAATGATATAAAATATTTGATATGTCTGACAAGTTGCGTAGAAGTGAACCTTTTGCATAGCACAGTCCGTTAAGTGCAAGGGGATATCACAGATCCAATACTAAGTATACTACTGATGATCCATTGTTCGAACTGGCAGAAAGGCAACCGGTTCGAAAAAGAAAACGAATTTTCGATTGTATTTGGTATTTGGGAGAACATCTCATTGGTTTAGCATTATTCAACTAATTGCTGACAGGAAGTATGTACATTATCTATAATGCACCATAGATTTTTTCAAAGTTCTTGGCATTTCTTTTGGGTTTATTAATAGTCATACTCGTATGAACTCGTAGAAAAAAAAATGCGGAATATCAGAAGTCATTAGAATACATTAAAACATTAAATGTAATAATCGATTGAGCTGAACGAAGTATAAATATATGCAGGGTGTCCTGTAAGTAGACGTCAAGGCGGAATCGGGTGTTAGACATTTTTTTTCTTCAGTTAGTCAGTTAAAGCTCAACGAATTATTAATTTTAATTTTATTATATTTATTATAATTTTTTCTTGGCTCGGTAAAATGTGACATTTTCTTCCAAGCTGGAGCAGTTGGCTTAGAATGTAAAGCAACAGGTTACATAAGCACTACTTGGGATTACATAAGAAAAATAAAATTGAAAAAAAGTAAAGATTTGTAGCAACAGAGCTAAAAAAACCATCACAAGGTGTACATTTTCTCGAAAACAAAAGAAATGTCTATAATCTAGTAACTGTTGGTCTATCACCCGATTCTGGCTTGACGTCGACTTATATATATATAGACAAACGAATTTTATTGAAAAAAAATGGTTCAAAGGAAGATCAGAAACAGTTCTTGCTTTTCTCCGTAGAAGAACAACGTCGAAATAGACCTTCATGTAGAAAAAAAAACACTTTTCCTTACAAAATATTGACGCGTAATCAAAAATTTGAGGTTCCTGGTCCGAATTTTCGTTTTGAAAAATTTATAAAACATAGAAGAATTTAATTTTCTAAAGCGCATTTCGCTGAAATAAACTAAATTCCCTTAAATTGAAAAAAACAAAAGAGAATCAAGAAAAAATATTGTCAATCAACTTTTCACCAAATTCCATTTCCTCCCTCGGGAAAAAAAATATCTAAAACAAAACCAAGCAACTTTTACCTTTTTCTAAACCTTGAGTTGAACTGAACGCGTTTGCGAAGAAAAACATTCGGCATATTTTTGTGTCGGCAGCAAGCTACATTCGCTATTACTTGCCACGACCATATTTGTGGTATATATTTGTAGTGCTAAAATGTTTCCTCCAATTATCTAGTTTTTGTTCAAACTGTTGATGTGCTCACATTAAACACTTTAAACACATCAATATTTTGAACATTTTGCACCATTCTAGAATCCGATGATGTATTATGCCGCTCACATAATCACATTAATGGCAGGAAGCACATTCCTTATTTGAAGTGGGCACTATGTCAAATATGTGGGGCCGTTTGAGTTTTTTTAATTTGTTTGCTGCAAACACCTCCGTGTTGTAAATTCTTGTTAACAATAATAAACATGGATTGTTTTCCACAAATATTTATCGATAAACGAATTTTTGAAATTTTCATTATTACGATTCATAACAAAATTATTAAATACAAGAGAAAAAATCACCGTGTCGTCCGGTTTTTAAAGCTGGGACCTTCCGCTTTCCAGGCGACCACTGAGCTAACGAGATTGATGCTTTTCCATCTTGATTTCTTAATTTATGTAGCCTATTAGTGGCATTAGCCAGTAACTATGAAAGCTCACAAATAAACTTTTTGCAATTTAATATTCAGACAGCACTCAGTTTTCACACATCCGCTCTACAAATTTCATTTAGAATTACTGTGATATTTCGCTATTATTTTTCCCAGACTTCTTTTTTCCGTACTTCCAGTAAAATAGTTTTATAAGCACTTAGTTTTTCTGTGATAAATTTACGACAAATTAGATATTCATTACTGAACAAACACCTAGTTCCATATAAATTTATTTTGGAAAATGCAAACGAAATATGAGAATAATATAGTTGGGTTAGAAAAACATTTTTTGTCTTTTCTTAAAAATCTTACACAAGTTGGGGGATGTTTTTTTTTTCTTACATGGTGTAGCATGTGTTTAATCCTTTTTATACCCCTAGCTACATGCCCGTCTGTCCGTCCGTTCCGCTTACTTGGAGAGCTGGAATTTTGCACGCAGCCTTTTAAAAAAAATGTAGATTTTAGTTCGAAAATGGGACCACTTGGGTACCTCCTCTCCTTGGTATGGCTGCTATACAAAATTTTCGTTGTTCACTATACATAGTATATTTCCGCGTCGACACGTAGAGAGCTGAAATTTTCTCGTTCTGAAAATAGCGACGAAAAATCACTTCAACAATCAAACTTGTACAGTGGGGTTACCATACGAAATTACATACATTCATTCATGTAGGGTAATGTAAGAATTTATCTTAAACCAACTCAAGTTTTTTCCCTTGTTTTATTTATAATTCTGTCAAGGCTCAGCGAAGTTTCACTTCATTCAGTTTTACCTATCGAAAGCTTTACTTTATATGTTAGAACATAGCATGTATGTGCATATACAGTCCCACAATTAATAATTTAATTTCAGTGTTTATGTACAGATTTTTTTAGATTAAGAATATATCAAGGATTAGTATCGCAAATTTAACTGAATCTAATTGAAGGCACTTCTATTAAAAAAAACAAATCCAGTAGAAACTGGACGCGAAATTGCGGGGGTTGACCATTGTGTGTTGGCGCCAAATGCAATTCCATGGACGAGTCACATAACAGGAGAGGTGTGATTACTAAAGGAGGTGCCTTTGAGTCGATGATGATTTCATACCAAGCTAGCAACCAACAAAAATAGCGGGAGGTCGTTGGATAAAAGTTATTTATGGCGCCTCTATGATGTTTTACCCACCACCATTTGCATTTCAAAGTGTCGCAAAAATCAAGTCTGTTGTTGGCATGACGTCTAGTCTAGAACAATAGCAGATGGACATGAAATCGGAAGTATGAAGTAGTAGGAACATTCGCATCTATGCCCCCCAATTTGCACCTTCTTTTCATGAAACGAAGAAAGGAATTACATTTGTAGTAGAACCACTTAAAGACCAGAAAATTAGAGCTCTCGTTCAATTATCACACTCTCGACAACCTCTTCGCATTTTATATGACATGATTTCTTTGGTGGAAAGCAGCGAGCTCCGTTAATTGTTTGTATCTCGGCAAACATTTTATGTAACTCACCACATCTGTGCAAAAAGAAAAACAAAATGCTTCGCAGAACCATATTCATTGCAATAAGAACTTAAGCTGCAGCAGTAGTGCGAGCGACAGTACAAACACAGACTCTCCTGCTTTCGCATAAATCTACATCACAAGAACGCCGAGGACTTCCTTCTTCTATCACTTGTTCTTGTCTGCAAATGCACGTTATCTTGAGTGCTGACAATTTATGTAAACACGACAGCTAAATAATGTGGCCTCCGGTTGTTTGGTATCGCGGTTATTTTTGCTGTCTTCTACCTTTATTTATGACTGGTTTACGCAGAACTATCCGTAACGATAATAGAAAAAAGCTTCGATAGGGATTGTTCGCAAATAAAATCTTGCTTTTAAAATTTTTCAATTTCAAGATACAAACATCCCGGTTTTTCCAATCTCTTTTTTTTTTATGTTTAAAAAAAACCGTTTTTTCTGTATTATATAATGGCCTTTTCTGAAATTTTTAAGGGTTAATTTTTTACAGAAGACAAATTTTAAGCTAAGAAAATCAATAAAAGTGATAACGCGAGAAATCGATGTTAGAAACTTAGTCAAGGCGACCTAAAATTTAAAATGTGATTCCGGGAGAATTTGACAGTAAGTATACATACCTAATATAAAATTGGAGAAAATCCTCTAAAATATTGTTTTATTTAGGCATCCAAAAGCAAAAGTCTCAGAGCAGATGCAAACATCTCAACCATAGACAAACTTATAACATACAAATACCGGGCTAGTAGAACAAAAATCTGCGATGCCTTGTCGGAATATAAAATCGACGATGCCTCGACTATGCCTCGACTTACTGACGTAACCCAAGGATAAGCCAGCAATGCCTGGCTCCAATATAAAATCAACGATGTCTCGACCTGATGTAGGGAAGGACGCAAATTTTTCTTAGAAATTGACTGGAAATATTTTCTTTAGAATTTTTATGCATTTTTTGAGACCGACAACGGCACACTTTCATGTGTGTATACATAAACCATTTACAAGAACACCTTCATGACAGTTAATAAAAAAAACAAGTAAAAAAGCTACAATTGGTTTAAGACTAATTCTTATGATACCCTAGATGAAATTTCGTATGATCACCCATTTCAGCAATTTTGATTTTTGCAGTAGTTTTCCGCATATATTTCTAGAACGGCTCGTCTGACAGAAAAAATTATTAGAATCAATTTTATAGGATTTTATATTGAAGAAATTTTTTGCAGCATTCCTTTTCTCGTTCGTTTCGGGCCGAACGTTTTAGTTTCAATCTGTCATCGGTTTTTTCGGACTCTGATTCGTTCTGAATGCATCTGAGTTTTTCCTGGATTCAAGCAGAACGATTTTAATTTGTATTCGTGAATGTGTTGTTTATAATTTGGACGAGGTGGTATTAGTCGAGATTAAGTTGCCTTTGTTGGAAATAAAGCTTTATTTTTCATAAACAAACATTTCTACGAATTTATACTTGCTTTTATCAAATGGAAGACATGTCAAACACTTGAAATGGTTCTGTTTTGTTTTTCTATGAGCACAGAATTAATTTATGACATCGTTCTGTCGATTCATACAGATTCATTCAGAACGAGAAAAGGAACGCAGCATTTAGTACAATAAAAATGTCTAGGACTAATCGTTTTCACATTATTCGTAAAAAGCCTAAATTTTTATATGGCAACACCAAGAAGGGGTTTATTCCATTTGGGAAATTTTATTTGCTATTACTATGAAAACATCATGTACCAAATTTCAGCTCTATATGTCAACGCGTTCTCAAGCATTGTCCAAATATATAGTGGAAAACGAAAATTTTGTATGGCAGCCCGAAGGAGTTGCCCGCTTTGTCTTATTTTCGAACTTAAATTTCATTGTTTTTTTTTAAGTCCACGTACAAAATTTCAGCTCTCTAAATACACGCGTTCTCGAGTTATCGTGTGCACGGACGGACGGACAGGTGGACATGCAAAAATCAGAATAAATTTTAATATTATGCGTGGGCGTCCAACCCATTTTTCTCTACTAGCAATATTTCTCTGCGTTACAAACGGAATGACAAACTTAGTATACCCTATGATTTCATCTAAGGTATAAACAGAATAAATATGTTTTAAGGTTCTGGTGAGGTGTGATTTTCAACATATAACAGAAAAGAAGAAAATGTCTAGCCTGGCCCTTGACGTGAGCTGGACAAACGCACAGAAAGTTGATGACGACTGGCAGCGTTTGAAAGAGCAAAGCAGGCAGGCATGTGACGCATTTCAATCTGCATTCATGTACTATAATAATCCAGCAAGGAAAGCAATAAATATTATGATGTATGATAAGGAATGAGGGAAGAAAAACTATGTACATAGCTGCGTAGATCTTTAGCAATTTCAATATCAGGTTTATTAAAAAAGAATGAGTTGGGAACGTCGTCAACAGGACAAATAAAGATCAAAATTTACTAGAAAATAGAAGCACTAACTTCGACGCGATTTTCCTTGAACATGAAGGTTAGCTCTGTTAGTCTGTAGAGTCCAATTATTATTATGTATTGGGTTGGTATTAAAAAGTCGAGAGAGTTGTTCTTGACCGCTTTTTCTATAAGGACTGAGGATTTTACTGCCCAAATGGTTGGTAAAAATAGTTTGCATATTTTTTTGTTGGCACTTGAATTGACTATAATTTTAGCTTTCAAAGTTCTAATTGTAAGCTGTTAAAAGCGTGTTGCTCCATAGAATGCAAATAATTAAAATGACTGAATAGCTTTGAATCATTTCATTGATCAGCCAAGGTGCACCGCAGGGATCGATACAGGACCATTGCTAATTTGCAAACATGTACATAAATGACCTCCAACGACTCAATTCATTCAATTCAATTTATCAATCAATGATGTACCAACTTTGCATTAAAAAGCATTGCGGCAGAATATGTTACACTCCACAGATTCAAGTCGCCAATGCAAACGGAAAATTTATATGGATGTTAGTTGAAATTTAGCCATGTAGCACACTCATGATTCGGACACTTTTCTTTAGTGATTAGATTTAAATTTGTAAACACATGCTCATATGTATATTAACACATACTAGATAATTACATTATTAACCTCAAATTTCGAGTATAAAAAGTAAAATGGAGCAATTATCTCAATTACGTGCATATTAAGATGATTCTGATGGTTTTTGTAATACCGAAGAGCAAGAGCTCAGCACTTCTACACCTTTGTTAAATACTTCGGGACTATTCCTTTAATCTCAATGTCCTCGGAACAAGAGCAATTGAATCTCCCTTCAACTTCAAAAACAGAGCAATGGTATAATCAAACAATAACATGCTATTCTTCAACCACCGAAGCAATCTCAGCCGGAGCTACTAAAATTATTAACGCAATGGGGCGTGAAATATTATATAACAAATATTTAGGTATACAGTTGCCAGCAGTTAGATAGATCGTTATAATATTATTTCAATTTCAGAAGACCAAATCGACGTGGAAACTTTTAAACACATGACACCCCGCCAATTCGAATTATTGACTAACGAGTTTAAACTTGGAGTCCTAATAAGATTCGAACACAATTTGATGAACTGGATAAAGTCGGAAAAGCAGGGACCGTAATTATTACAATAAAAAAAAAATAAAAATCAAAAATAATTATTATTTCTGATCAAAAAAAATAAAAATCAAAAATAATTATTATTTCAGGATTTAAATAATAAAAATCCAAAGAAATAATTATGGAATGATTTTAATTTTAAAAATCACATTTTTTTAATTATTTATCATAATGAAACTGCATAAAAATATATTACTATGAGACTTATTCCCGCTTCTGAATAAATATAAAAATAATCTTCAATTAAATGATGGCTGCAGAGCTATTATGGTCGATATTATTATTA
Organism: Dioctria linearis; assembly: GCA_963930735.1. Classification (NCBI taxonomy): domain Eukaryota; kingdom Metazoa; phylum Arthropoda; class Insecta; order Diptera; family Asilidae; genus Dioctria; species Dioctria linearis. The sequence goes on along the minus strand of OZ005740.1, from coordinate 93,088,747 downwards.
ACCATTTGCATTGATTTTATACATACATATAGATATGCCACCAAATCTGTAACCTTTTCTCGACAGATGGCCTTACATGTACCAAATTAGAAAACAGAGGCGAAATTTTTACCGAATAATTGAAATCATGTTTACAGATGGCGCCATCTATTAGAAAAAATTGTAAAATATGAGGATATTTAGTTATCTTCGATAAAAAATGTTTTTTCTTCTTCCCTATCTAACAATGTCTAGGAATGTGGAAAAAAATGTAATAAAGGAATTCAAAGGAATTTCAGATTTTTTCTCAATAAATTTGCTTTTTATGAGATATATATATAGCGAAGTACTTCGTAAGAGATTTTTTTGTTGAATTTGCCAAATCCTTCAAATCATCTTGATTCTAATCAAGATATGCCTTTAAATTTTTTTATTACAGTTTTTTCCACATTGCTACACATCATTAGATAAAGAAAGACGTGTATTTGGCTGAAGAATTGGCAAATAAAATTGCTTCTCTTTTCCCATCTGAGATAAAAGTTTGCATCATATCATTACTATTCTTAAGATTCTACTGAGTCTAAAATTATAAATCATTCTTAGGCGCTCTATTTTTTAAAGGAAAAAGAAAAAACTCCAATGGGAAAAATTTATAGTAAATACTTTAATCAATTGCGACCTTTAAAATGGCTTGCGTAAGAAAACCCCTTATTTGAAGGAGCCTGCAGTGAAATTCTCTGAAAGCAGTGACACGCTTCTTGGTATGTTAATTTATAAATTGCAATATAGATATATCTATTTTATATATGCGAAAAACTTATGCACATTTTTTAAGAAAAGCTACGTTGCTGCTTTTTTCGAACTAAAAAGCAAAACTTCACTAACTGAAAGTAAGTAAATATATTAAATACACATATTATAATTAAAATAATAAATAATAATAAATAATTTTTCAGATGCCCACTACGCCTGTATATTGTACCTTCTTCATGCAGTTATAACACCAACGGGAAAGCAGGTCAGGGTAGAAAACGGAAAAAGAATTCATTTGAAACTCGTAAAACTCATTTATGATAGTTGGGAATACGATTCAAGATGTAGAAACGGAACTTATAAGAAGGAAACAGAAAAAAGAGTCACTCCAACCATTGATTTTAATTACTGGAACTCTTTTTGCGCCGAGGGACATTCTTTGATATTTTGATAATATAAGATATACATTTTTTTCCACTCTCCAGGCAGTAGACATTTGTTTTAAGGCATTTAATGTTTTTAATCACTAGTATTCATCTGCTTCAAATTTAGTTTGGGTTTTTTTTTCAACAATTTTTTTTGTAAAATATATCAACTATAATTAATTTTCTTTGTAAGGAATTGAGAAAACGGTAAAATATATGTATTGGTAAATTTTGTTACATTAAGACATTAGAATTTAGTTAAATTGATTTTCAATAATTTTGAAAAAAACCGAATAACTTTTCATTCTCACTAAAATACTGAAATTTCTCTGTTATATTTTTAGTTATAGATGCATAGGTCATATTATGTCGACATGTTTTGATAATTTTTAGTATATATACATATACGTACACTTATGAAACATAATTACTTGTTTTATTTATGCTGTAACTCTTTCTTTACTTTGAGCACTATAAGCATTTAGAGCATAAGAAGTTACATTTGTCGATAAAATTGTACTTCTTCTTAAATAATGTAGCTCTTGCAAAGAATTTTTCTCTTGCTGCCACAAACTTTTCAATTTGAACCACTTATATCTCCGACATCCGGTTCATACCCAAATGTGATATAATTCTGATCATTCATTGTAGGTAATAATTATATGAATTCTATCTTGATCTGGATCATATCACGGCCAACTGGAATTTTGCTATAAAAATAAATATTTTGAATTTTTCATAAGAGCTTAATTTGATTCCACGTAACTCGTGTTAAAAAATGGTTCAGCAAAAATGAAATAAAAAGGAATCAATTTGAAAAATTAATTTATTTAAATTGACGAAAAGTTTTGTTAATATGATTAAAAGTTTGATAAATAACATATTCATTATAATAAATATTATTCATTTTGAAAAATAGATTTATTTGATTTGAATAACCTTTAGTCGATTTGAAAATTTATACTTCGATCAAAGCGAAAGAAAATTTTTGTCATTTTGAAAACAAAATTTCTTTTAATTGACAAAATGTAATGTTAATATGATAAAAATTTTGATGAAATTTTCTTTTACAAAAATGTGTGGTAATCAATTTTCAATTTGATAAACGTTTTTGTTGGATGATTCAATCTGATTTTTTGTTAATTTTACTAAGGTTTTTCTTTCAGTGTAGTTGAAAAAAAGAAATTGAAATTAAACTGATATTTCACATACAAGTTATCATTGAATAACTTCTTACAAAAATATAAGAAACATCATAATTTTTGTATGTTAAATAACCCAATTAATCCGATTCATTTTATTCATATGAAAAAAAAAAATCTCTAATATAGTCGGGAAGCTTGAAACTTGATAACTTCAAAAGGCCGCAAAAAACTTTTGCATTTCCAGCATGACGCATGAAAATATGAACTTTACTGCGCACCACAGCAACTAGGAGACGGCAATGTCTGGCTATACACATGCATTCTTCTAAAGCCTTGGTTGAATCATCCATTCAAAGGCAAGAAATATTTTGTTTAAGTTAAATTTATCAGCGTTCTTCCAGTATTTTGTAAGAAGTTTGTATAAAATTATAACACCCCGACGCCGCATGCAATGAAATCTGCAAATGCACTCAGTTCGATGTTGTTGAATGCATCTCTGAAGATCATTAACGTATGTCACAAGCAGAATTTAGTTTTTTTGCGATCTTTCTTGGCTGCATTTTAATTGACGCAAATACAAAAAATTAAAATAAAAACGTAGTTAAAAATCACCTGGTGAAACGTCTATATCTATCTGCTTAAGTAAGCGATTATCGAACGGACCAAGGTACATATGACCGGAGAATCCCACTTTTTGCGAAGGCAAGTTTTCTTCTTTTTAAATTTATTCTCTTCGCCAGCATGCTGTTGTTAATAATTCTACTGTGCCGTACCCGTACCCTACACACAACTCGAGGGGATTGAACACTCGGAATTAACCTGAATAGATTACTTATGACCGACAACGGTGAGATACATCTATCGCTTGTTGGCTTTGAGTATATGCAGCTTACCTGTAAACAAAAGAAAATTTCAGAGTTAGTAATTTACTCAAGAATGTGGTCGGAATGTAATTGTTAATTATTACAAGACTAGAAATGATATAATGAGCTATCTTTTTTTAGTTCTTATTATACATTACATTTATATTCCTATAGTAAACATGGTAAAATGATGTGAGATTTTTGTCTTATAATATACTTAAAAAAATCAGTTTCATCAATTTTCTACTACTGAAATGAGCGAATTCTTGGATGCAACTTTCAATGAATGGATTCATCGTTGAGAAACAGCCTCTGGAGTCATGCAACTTAACCCCGTGTTATTTTGAAAATCGTCGTATTTTCATCATACCTTAATAGAATTGATCTTTTAAGGTTGTATGTATGGTTTTTTCTCTTATTTTAACTTGCTTGAAAAATTGGATTTCAATTAGAGCTGTAAAGTACTTATGTAGGAATTAGCGTTAGGACTTTACAAAAAAAAACACAAAACAAGACGGCACGAGTTAAAAGGGGAACGTTCAATGGTCGAGACTTTATTGCAGACTAATTTCAACAAAAATATTGCCATGATCGACTGGACCAGACAAAATCGTTTGCATCGACAGATGCACCAACCGTTAGGTGATCGATGTGTAATGTTATTATTCAGTAGGTACAATGCACTCAATTATGTGGAGAATTCGTATTGACAAAACTTTTTTTTCACTTTGTTTGTACATGGTACACTACACTTAAGTTTTCAGAACTTCAGGTATTAGTACTGGTAGGTACTTCAGTTCCTTGATACTCGTAGGTACTTAAAAAAAAACAAGTACCAGCACTCTTTGAAGTACGTAGGCATATACCATGTATCATGTACTTAAGTACAAAAAATACTTCACCAGTTACTTGAAAGTCCTTTCAAGTCTTTTGAAGAATTTATTTATCAATGTCAATTCTTAAATGAATTTATTAATCTGATATGGGAGTCTAGATCTCAGATCATGATTCAATTTGTTTGGGGCAAACCATATTGGCAGTGCACTTAAATTATTTTAAATTAGGTTATAACGTAATGGCCTCTTCAGTATTTCATATTTAGTTTGCAGTTGCGCATTACTGTATGCAGAAAACGGCAATTACTATTTGTCATGCACTAGAATCAGTGTCGATGGGCACTCTCTAGGACCCTCGATTAGGTGCCATCAGCAAGCAATTAAAAATTTATATTATTATGAGAGAGTAATACATTGCCCGGGCCCCACTGTGTTGTTAAGGCGATCCTGGCTAGAACTATCATGAAAAAGAGGTTTCTGCCTCGATTGCATATTCAATTTCTAAAATGAAAAGGACAGAATAACATTTTGTCTGGATTCTGCTTTGTTTAGCGTATCCGAGGGTTTTAACAAAAGTTGAATTACTACACATCTTTTCTAGTATAATTTTATTAATTTGTGTGAACTATTACAGCTTATGTTCAGTACTTAGAGTATTAACTTAGCGCTGTCCAGAAAGATGGAAACTGATACTTTTTAAAAATGCTTCACTGTCGAAAATGGCATTTTGAGAACCGTTCATACACTACATAAGTTATAGTCGCTAGAAAGATATAGATATAAGTATACCCGCATGTGACTTTTCCTTACAAAAAAATTTATACGAATTCAAAAACTTGGGAGTTTCGGGTCCGAATTTTCGTTTTGAAAAATTTATAAAAAATAGAACAATTTAATTTTCTAAATGACTTTTATTGCAATAATTTCAAAATAATGTCCCTTAAATTGCAAAAAAGAATCAAGAAAAACTATTGTCAAATTAAAACTGTTTTCCTGATAGTCCAAAACAGTTAAAAAAATACTATTTTTGATTTGAGCGATCTCTAAAAATTAATGAATTTCACTGGAATTTTGTATAGAAGTTTAAAATTTCATTAGTTAACAAATTCTGAATGATCATTTAGACATTTGAGCAATTTTGCAAATCCATACATTTTTGGTCCACCCTAATATACATACATATAAGTATACTCCCAACGTTTTGTGAAAGTTAAATACTGATTACATCCTGTAGAAAAACTTTTCTTATTTGGTTGTTTGGTGAATTATTTAAGGTGTCTTACACTTCATATTAAAATTTCCGGAAATTAGTTTTAGTAAAAGCTAGCTCGGTATTTTAAAGAGCTGTCAATGAAAAAATAATAATAATAAAACATTTTTGAAATAACATGACTAATTACTTAGTCACCCACAATATTGTTTTCCTTACTTATATTTTGTAAATTAAAATTGAAATATTTTAAAAGTCTGGTTTTAACACTTTGTTATTGATATTTTATATTTTATCTTCTAATGAAATAGTTAAAAAGAGAATTTTATTTTCTTCTGAGTAAATAACAGTCTTATCTTAAGTTTTAACATTTAAAAATGAGTTTTATTTATTTCTCTGAAAAAATAAAACTCATAATTCGAGTTTTTCATTTTTCTCAGCTTTTAAGAGTTAAAAATGAGTTTAACTTTTTTCCTCAAGAGATAAACCTGTCCGAATAAAGATCTTAGGGAAAGAAAAATTGGAAACGGCAACCACTTCTTGGTGTTGCCATACATAGCTTTGGTTTTTTACTTTAAACGGAGTTCTTAAAAAAAAATGTAAATTAAAAAAATAGGACCAATCGGGCACCTTCTTCGTACGGTTTCTATACACAATTTTTTAAAAAAATTGACAAATTTTATCTTGTAACAAATATATGACAACAAAAATAGAAAATGTCCATTGATAAGTCTTCTTTCCTGAGGGTAATAAAAAACTCGAATTATAAATTTTATTTCTTGAGGGAAAAAATAAAACTCATTTTTAATTCTTATAATAGACGAAATATGTAAAACTCTGGCAGTTTTATATAACTGTAAAACAATATAGGTATTTTTTTTAACAGTTAAAATTGAAATATAAAAAATATGTCTTACAATAACAGTTAGGATTGGATTTATATATTAAAATCGAAACTTTCTTGATTTCAATGTAGGCAGCTAAATCTAAGTGCTGTACATAGACCCTTTTTGTACTACGCTACTTCCTAGAAAACTTTATGAAAGAGTTTTTTCGCTTTCAAAAAAATAATAACTGTTATTTTCGGTCCCTGCTTTAAAGTACTGCTAAGTAGTTTATTAAGTATAGATGGCTTACTTATGCCGAAGTATTTGAAAAAGTACAGGTACCAGTACCAGAGTACTGAAGTACAAGTACGAGTTCCGGTAAAGATACTGGTGTTTATACTTGGAATTTTACACCTCTGATTTCAGTGGCCATAAAAATGTTATGTAGTCTCTCATGACAACAGTTTTTATGGTCGTTGAATAATAAAATATGTTTTTTTTTCACAAGAAATGTATAAAAATGTATCAATGTTTCTTACCTTTTCTTTTATAGAGTTAATCGATTTGTGCAGTAAGCGGCAGATATGTATGTACATATTTAGGTATATGGTGGGAAAGCCTATTTTCAAAAAATTATATCTTAGGACTGACTGCACCAATTCTAATAACTGAGCTCTCTTATTAAATAAAATGCCCTAAAGTATCAACCAAAAATATTGCTGTGATATTAAGTAGAACAACATGTTTTTTAATAATAGTATATTTTGAAACTCATTGACTTTTGGCCCAATAGAGACCTCTAGCGGATTTTTCTTTATAATTTTATTTTGACAGTTGGCATAGCTCTCATATATTAAAATCTCTTTTAAGTGTTTAAATGGGTGCTTTCTAAAAACTTTCTCACCCGGTCCTCCAACATTCTTATCTTTTATCAGTGAATCATAACGTAGTCGATTTGAGTGTATACTTCCAAGAGTATACTGAAGACAATGTTACTAATAATCAGTTCTTATCATCACTATGCCTTTTATAGGCGCGGCCTCGTTTATAATGGTAACATTAATCTACTTGAACTCGTGCGCAATTCGCAGGTAGAACTTTTCATAATATAAAAACCATCATGATGAGATCTTAACTTCTAGCGCACTAAAGAAATCCGGTGTGAAATTGATGTCGTAAGTCATTAAGATTAAACTATATCGTTTATCAATTTTGTTGGACACATTCCTGACTGTGGCAATTTTTAGATTTATATTAACTAAGATAAAATGGTGCTCGCTACCAATGTCTGATCTGCGGATTACTAAACTTTAGATCGCATTCTAAAATATTTCTCTGCTATAATTTATGTAAGTTTTTGAACCAATGATCTGCTTGTGTATACGTTACCAGTTTAGGATTCTGCAAGTTCATTCATCTATATAATATGTCGGCAATATTTCTTCTGGAAATTTAATCAAACACCTTGTTCATGCGTGCATAAATGTCGTGTTAGGTGTATTCTTCTGTTCCTTATTTTTGAGTGTAGCTTTATTATACTTTCCTTGCACTTTGTTATCTTTTTAGTTTTATTCCTTCGTTTTCCTTTTTTGGGTTTAATTGAAACACTATATAATAATTTCCTTTTCTAGAATTCAACTGTATCTACAATATTGGTATTTCATTACATTCAGAAATGCCGAAACTTACAAACTTTACCAACCAATCGCCGATCCGTTTTTTTTCCACTTTTCGATTTTCTTTTATAGAATCCTTTTACCGCATTTATATATGCTTTACTAGAACCTTTTTACTCTTTATTTTTTTCGCCCGCACCGATACTAAAGAATAACTAAATAACAGAAAGGACACAGAAGAGTGTTCCGATTGTTTTCCATTTAAATGTACACGGCGAGAAAAAGAAGGAAGGAAGAGAAAAAAAAAAAAAAAATCAAACACTCTTTGAACATTTTACGAATAAGACAAAAAATGTGAATGCGAAGATTACATGCAACAAAATGGAATGGCAAATGATTTATTTTCGTAAATAAGAGAGAATGGGCGGAGTTTTCTGATTTTACGCTCATAAAATGCTCCCGCTCTTTTATGAAAACACGAATTTCAGGAATTGTCCCAATGTTCTTCGCAGAATTCCAATGTTTGTTAGTGTAATCCTATGTATGTGAACAGCACTTTTTCTGTTTACATTTGTTTTGCTCAAGTGGGGGAAGCTCTTGCTGGATTCTGGAAATTTTATTTGACAGAAATTTTATATCTCCTTTTAGTGCGTTGTTCATTGCGAAATTTATCTTTTTCTTGCAAAATGGAGGTAGGGTTACCCAATGTACATTATTATGAATAGTTCGAAATAATTTTGAAGGTATTCAAGAAGATTTTCTCAATTTTTGTTTTGAACTCGTTGTCTTAGTCGCACTACAATAATGCATACCCAAGTTCTTTTCCCCCATTCATGCAAAAGACAAAAGTATATGAGATTACCTCTTTCAGTCTAAAAAACACGGAAAATTTCCAATTTTGTTCGCCTCTGTCTCTACTTATATTTATTTATACTTTGCCGATACCATGAAGTGTTCAAAACTACCATCTTACTGGAGGTAAGATTTGTCTTTTGATTTATTTCTTACTTCGAATAATTTCTAATGACAAGGCAAAATTTTCCATGAGAATGTTTTTGTTAAAATGTCTGGAATGTGAAGAAATTTGCTGATGCGCTCTTCTTCATCAATTTGGGTAGTCTAGCTTATCAGGTTTTAGGCATGATTAGCTTACCGGTGTGAAAAATTTATTAAATATAATTTTTTATATTTTTACTTTTTTGGGCTTTAGGGTTTTCTTTTAAGGCGTGGCTTACGTAGTGTTTTGTTATGTAACAGCTTGTACCTGTGTAAAGTTTTTAATCTGGTAACAATTCTCTTCGGTTAGCGCATATACACCTGACCCTCGATTTACACGGTAGACTCGTTCCCCAAAAGTACCGTGTAAATTGAAATCCTTTAAATTGAAATAGTGCAGTTAAATTCGTGTTTTATATTGAAAAAGTATACATCTACAGCAAAACAATATTACATATTTCTTTTTTATTATTAATTAATATACATATTTTGATATTAGAAGTATGTAGTTTTTCATAAATTTACGCGAACATATACATATTAAATCGATAAAACACAAAATTAATTAGTATTACATAGGAGTCTGCAATGGCGTCGGCCGTCCGCCTCTCTCGCCGTCGTAATTGAATTAATTCAATAAAGTTAGAGGATATCCAGGATATCCACTCTATTGAAAAACGTTTTATCTTTAAACAATCTACGCTGGCTGTATTTATCGATGTAGAAGGTGCCTTTAACAATGTCCTTTTACATAAGTTCACTGAAACGCTAACAAAACATGGAGTGAACCGGTCCCGAAAACACTGGATCGCACACATGTTGCCGAACTAGGCGGGGTAAGCAGAGTAAAAGGAGTCCAGAGAGACACCCCTCAAGGCGATATTTTATCACATTTGTTGTGGGTGATCATTATGGATGGATTGGGTACAAAGCAGTATGTTACGCCAACGACCTGGTGATCTTGGTCACCGGTACCTACGAATCTGAACTCTGCGGACTGGTGCAGAAACGCGATCCGGACGGACTGGGCTACGAATTTCCTATTTTGCATTAATCCATTGAAAACAGATTTATTCCACTTTACTAAGAAAAGGAACACTCCCAGATTGAATTATATTAGATAGAAAATTAAGCTGGAAGTTACACCTTGAGGACAGAGCGAATAAAGCTCTTCAAGGCTTCGCGATGTGCCCCAGATCCATAGGGAAAAAGTGGTGACTTAAACCACAGCTCTGTGGTGTGGTGAAAGGCAATGGAGCTCGCCCGTCATCGCAAGATATTGGAGAAGATTCAAAGATTGTGTCTCCTTAGTGTAAGTGGTGCTCTCAAGTCAACTAGCTCGAGGGCTCTTGAAGTCATCCTTAACATACACCCCGTGCATATACACGTCAAAATGGGGTGTCAATCGCTGCACTGAGGCTGCATCTCAATTTGACTGGATTCAGACTGGTACAAGAATTCCACATGAATCCATCTCTGAATTTGTGCAGTCCATGGTATCTGTCATAGACAGGGACACTATGCTGAAGAGCAGCTTGAAATCGAAAATTCCAGATAGAGCAGAATGGGAATCATATTCCGTGCATCAACCATTGACAAACTCTCTATACAGACGGCTCCAAACCCAAAGAGAACACCGGAGCAGGTGTTTTCTGCGAGGAGCCTCACATGTAAATTTCCATACATCATGAAAGCCATGTAATGGTTTTCCAGGCGGAAGTCAATGCTATCCTTGAAACGGGAAGGTATCTCCTAAACACAGATACTAAGAACGAGGAGATTGCAATGTACTCGTACAGCCAAGACCTTGTGAAAAGCTTCTACAACATCTAAACTTGTATTGGAATGTAAAACCACCATGAATTGCCTTTCTCGGAGCAACGGGGTACTGGTGTTTTGGGTGCCGCCATCCTGGCAGCCTCGAAGGAAATTTCCCCACAATTGGGATCGCACCAAAGCAGATTTGCCTCTACTATCTCGGCTTGGGCCGACTGCCAACACAGTCACCTTTGGTTGGATGACCCTTCAGGTAAAATTACAAAGCAGCTGTGGGGCTTATCCAATCCAAATGAAATGAGAAAGCTACTGGGATTAAGCAAGCCAACCCTGAAAACTCTAGTGTCAATTCTCGCTGGACACTCTCTTCTCAGGTGTCACCAGCCAGCATAGGATGGGGCTTGTGAAAGATCCGGTATCTAGAGGATGTCGAGAGGAATCTGAAACGGTGACTCATTTTCTTTCACTGTCCTATCAGTAAAACGTTACAGATTCCTTGGCGCCCACCTACTGGAAGAACTGGATGTAGCCGGAAAAAATGGTGGGTTGGTGTCCAAATTTTAATTTTGTTAGAGCATCCGGTTGAGACTTATGAAGAATTGCTCATAAGTCTGGAGGATGAACGAAGGGCTTTGTTGTGGCCTACGTTCGAGGGAGCTTTTTCGGATCCCAACCTCGTTTCAATCCAATCCCAATCCATCCCTATGTAATACAATAATACACGCCATAAAACGCTCCTGGAGAGGATCGTTCCTATTACTGCAATAGTCTGTCGTCTGCCGTCGTAACTGTGTTTAGGTCTTAATTCCTATCCTATTTCTTGCTTCATTGTGTTCTGTTGCATTGTGCCGTGTGCGCCTTGCTCTCCTCTTTTGAAAGCTCAGAGCTCAAGTATAAATATTTTCAAGCTCATTCAAATGAAAGCATGAACGCACACGCAACCCTATAATATTTCATTATAACGCATGCTATTCGAACTGAGTAGGCGAGATAATTGGATACTATATAGTAGTTTTTTTAGTTTTTTGAATTCTGAATCTGCGCAAATTTTTGTAACCGTGTTAAACTGAAAATTAGTATAATATAAATGGAATTTTTCCTAATTTTTTCAGTCGTGTTAAACCGAAACCGTATAAATCGAGCGTTAGGTGTACCTATATAGATTTATTTTTATATTGCTCAATAGCGTTGATACTAAAGTATAAGAAACTTATCCATCCGGACAAATGCACTCGCAATGCTTAATTATGGACACTTAGTCCCTTGATACATGATAATACACACTCGATTCACACTTGAAAAGCCGTACTAAAAACTGGTTTTCTTAACACTATTTTTAGGAAATTTTCTTGTATAGTTTAATTTAGAGCAGAGAGAAACTCGATACAGAACCTGTTTTTTGCGTCGCGTCTAGTCCGGCGACAAGAGAAATCTCTTGAACAGCTCTTCAATAGAAAGATGGGTAATCATAAGAATAGGTCCCGTTTGAAAAAAATAAAATAAAAATTGAATGATAATTTTGAAAAAAAGAATTGCATGTAGTATTTAAGGAAATTGAGCATGTGTGTAATAAAGATAAATATACTTATTTTTTTCTGTAGGAGAAATGTTTATATTTTTCAATAACCGAGCACCATGTTTTTTACACACTGGTGAATAAAGTTGTAGTGGTTCACTGTTGTTCTTTACACACTAGCGAATAAGGGTGTATTGAACAACTGTTCAAGAGGCTTCTCTTGTTAATATATGCTCGCCGGGCTAGTTTTGAGTGTGTATAATCGTAATTTCATATATTATATCAAAAAGTTAAAAGAAAAATATTTCAAATTGGGTAATAGGATATATTCATTTAAATTCATTTAAAAAGTAATACCCAATATCTGGAAAAATTTAAGACAATAAATAAGAGGCGCTTCATATTTTCAACTCATTTATCATCAAGATACCTTTGTGGAACATTGCTATACTTAAGTGCCTCAGATCATCATTGAGATCTAGAAGGAAATTTCAAAGAACATGAATCTCATCAAGGTAGTACCAATGAAGACAAACACAGACAAAAAAATATCCATCATTACTCAGTTCTCCTACTCTGACCCCTAAAAACCCAAAACTGATTTTGAATGCTCCAAATATCGGCCGCCAGGCCATTCTGATTCCGGTAAACAGTTCAATTACCCAAAAACATGTTGTAGGAAGGTATTAAATGATATATTCCATGTTACACAGCAGAAAATCCGAGACTATATAATTATTATCTCCATCATGATAACAAGACACGCTAGATTCTAGCGGAGTTGCACATTACGCACGGTATGGATACGGTACGATACGATGACTACATAGAACAACATTCGAAAGACGTGGAGAAAATGTCTATCATTTGTTTTCTACAAAACTAAACCAAAAAAATCTAATCACAAAGATGTAGAGGAAAGAAAAACCTGGAAGAAAAAAGTAAACACAGCAAAAGGTCAGTCAGATCTTTAGGGGGAACATTTTTTGTCGGCACGCCAAAGCACAATTACGGGCAGCACTCCAAGTATCCACAAGTTGGCAATAGACCACTTCATGTGGGATAGGTGAGCTCTTCTAACCTGACATTACAATGCTACTTGTAGCTCTTTGACACATATTCATGAGTCATGACCATGAAAATTAGACACACCTGTACAATTTGAAGTGTGTGTGAGAGCGTGTACTAGATATGATCAATTTAGTGCAAATTTAATTTCTTTCACACTTGGAAAATATTCGCGTCAATGATTCTGAAAGTAACAAACAATTGCTCCCACTCTTCGCTGAATTATTCCCTCTCTACAGAAAAAAAAAATTATTTTTTTGTGGGTGCGACCTTTGACCCGAGTGACGTGACAAATCGTTTATCACACTTTCTCCAGTTTAATTTTTTTTTTTAATTCAGCTTTCAGGCTGACAGTTAACAACCAAATGTGAATGCAAAATGGCCTGAAAACGAGGGAAAGTGGGAAAAATGGAGAAGAAAGATAGAGTAAATCTGGCTGACAGTGAAAAATTTAAAGTAGGTATGCTAACATTTCTTAGGGTCTAGGATTAGAGAAACCGCTTCGGCCGTTCGAGAGAGAATTATTATGTTGGCGCTGAATGAAGTCATTTTTCCACGCGCACGAGATTAATTATGACTTTAAAGTTTAGGGTGGATGAAATAGTTGAATGGAATTTCGTGCAAGGGATAAATTATATAGAAGATGACCGCTACTACTGTTCGTCGCCTGTTGTAAATGGGGACCGCAAACAGAAATTTGTATTTATGAAAGGAGACGAATTATTTAATGACATATACTGGAGGTGTGACGTATATATGGCTTCCACAAGTGCTAATTAAGTAATTTGATAGGAATTTCAAATATTTACTATGGCTGAACGAGTGGTTACAATTAACCGTCATTTAACGACGAATATTAATATGGACCTGTTGAGGCACTAATTCAACAGATTAGACAATTATTACATTTCATTAGATTATTGGTGAATTGGTGATTTAAGATCCGAAACCTGCGACTAGTTTCACTTTTTGGCATCATTTTTAGTTCTTTGGTACGTTAGTCAGCTAATAATATCATAATAGGATGGAAATGAGATCTTAGAAAAGGAATGTGGTGCAAAACTATTTATTAAACCTTATACAAAGCAATAAGATCGAATTATCGAATTTATGCTGGCTTCCTTTAGCTTGCATTTTCCTAGATGAAACTGACCCTTCAATCACAGCAAAAGGTGATGTATATTGGCACCATACAACGTGACAAGTCATATGTGTCAATAAAAAATCCTTTGTTTTTTTTTTTTATTAACGAAGCGTTTCTACTGCTGCTAGCCTTTTTAATTGAGCATCACCGATTCGGTATATCTACCGTTATATACACAGAGCAATGTCCAGTAGTGTTCTGTCTGATAGAGTAACATCCAACAGGATTAATAACAGAGGCATAATAATATAGAAGCACAGCGGTTTAAGTTGCGTAAATTTTTGTGGGTAAATAGAATCTAAAAACAGTTATCTATGCAGGGAAGTTTTAGAGAGGAAATTTATTTTTAAGTGCAGGACATCGGCAACAACACTTGACCGATCATCACGGAATACATAACAAGATTTGTACAACAACAGCAGATAAAACACTATTTGTAACCACAGCTTGTTTTCTAATGAGCCACCGACATTAAGATACTCCACGTTTTCCCGAAAAAATGGCAGAAGACGATCCTTGAATTTTTAGTTAATTATACTATCGCCGTTTTGAGTTTCTGTCGGAAACCATAAAGTCCTTTTGGAAAATATCTTATATTTATGATCCTCAGTAACAGCACTTACATATGGAAGCCAATAACTTGATCAACAAGAAATTTTACAAAAATTTTGGGGGTGGGTCTCCTTAACCTCGGATACTAAAATACTCATTAACGACTGATCACTGTATTGAGCGCATCGCTAAATAGAATGAGACGCGACTTATACAAGGTTGCAACTTCACACTAAATATATTTCGAAGCTTAACACAGCAAAGCACATATTTTGTTCATACTTGATCTTTACAATTCGTGTACGGTTCGATATTCTTGATCGGGCATAAGCTGCATCCACTGGAGCTATATATGAATTTATGTTATAGAATTATAAAGAATAGTGGTACTGTATCATAACTAAAATAGCTATCTGCGCAAATTAGAAGAATGCAAAACAAAAACAAATAACACCCAATTTTTACTGGCACGTAATAAAAACATCGAACAACTATAATTTCTCTCTTTTCCATTTAAAACATCACACACGTCAGCATTTCGCTTCACCCAACTGCTTCTAAATAGATTTTCCATTGCCTCAGTCAAGAGCAATCCCTTTTAGCATTCAAATCAAAACGACAACATAAATTGCGTTTAAAATTAATCTGAAAACGCCTTACAAAACCAAAGTACATAGTAGCAGTTAAGAAATTTTTTTTTCGTTAATTCCACAAGCATGAGACATCGGAGATCGGCTCCACTTGTTCCACCACTTTTTTCAGTGCATAACAAAAATGAAGCAGAAAAAAACAACGACTAAAGCACCCGGCATCGTCATGGCATGGATGAATCATTCATTGGACTGGTTGGAGTCATCATCTTTCTTAATTTTTATGCACTGGGAATAGGCATAATGTGATAAATTGATAACAGCCATACAACCATTATAAAAACGACGCGAGTTTTTACTGTACATTGCATAAATAGGTTTATCTACCGAGTTGATGGAAAAGAAAGCATATTTGTATGATGCCGATATGTACTTCAAAATGAAACAAAGCTTTGTGAGAAATTTAAGCATTGCGTTGCTAATTAATCTCACTGAAAATATTAAAAAGCCAAAAATCGCAACGAAAAATCTATTCCAGGGGAGAAATTACATGGAATCAGAAAAACCGGCGAAAACAAAACAAAAAAAAAACAAAAAGAAGAAAACGGTCAGTTTCCGTGAGAATAAAACAAGAACACAAAAGACGTAAACATGTTCCGCGTGAGGATCATAAAATTCACTTTATTCTAAGAGAAGGGGACTTTATTATCGGAGTGGTCATAGCGGCTATCTGATTTTCGATTTTCTCGTAAATTGTAGTTTTTGCTCATGTTACATACATACATTAGCAAGTCGATGCATAATTTAATAATGCAATGCCGTTTGTGTTTTTGACTACAATTTAGACATACAGCGTGTTCAATGAATAGTTGGAAACCGGCCATCCATACGTAAATGGCTAGGCGAGACAAAAAAAACATTTT
The DNA here is from genome assembly GCA_963930735.1 of Dioctria linearis. NCBI lineage: Eukaryota > Metazoa > Arthropoda > Insecta > Diptera > Asilidae > Dioctria > Dioctria linearis. The sequence goes on along the minus strand of OZ005740.1, from coordinate 93,072,528 downwards.
GACGGTTTGTCCAGCCACGGTGTTTGGGTAAATGCATATTATGAAAAGCTAATGTGATTTTTGCATGTCCGTCTGTCTGTCGTGTCTTTTTTTTTTATTACGCCAAGCTCAGGGGATACCCTATGATGCAAAGCACAGCATGACAGCATGGAGATTGTAAGCCCGAGGAAAAACAGAAGGTGGTAGACTGTTCCACATTCGCACAGTTCGCGATAAGAAAGCATAACGGAATTTTACTGTACGGCCGAAAGTATTTTGAAGGGTGAGACTGTGTGCACGGCTTGCAGCGCGAGTATCGCGTGTTGGAAGTAGTCTACAAGGGTCAGACTAGATATTCCATCGGAACATTGGCCGTGCGTGTAGCGATAAAGGATCGAAATACAGCCAACAGTGTGGCGGTGCTCGAGTGAGTCGATGTGACAAGTTATTGCCAAATCGCCAATGAGCTTAAAGGCTTGGATAATATCCAATGAAGCTAAGGCTGTATGGCCATTCCCAGCATAGATGTGAGAATTGTATTCTTTTCTAGGTCTGCTGTAGGACTTATAGAGAAGCGCTAGATTTTATGGGCTGAAATATTTCTTATACCTTTTCAGAAATCTAAGACATTTCGATGATTGCGAAAGGTCCAATTTGAATGTTTGCAGTTTGGCGTAGGTGAGTTGCTAACTACATGGTTGCAGAGGAGTCCTGAAAATAGCAGTAAGTCCTAAGTCCTTTGTTCGTTTTATGTATATTTCTTTTACTTGCCATATTTCAAGAACACATTATTAAAACAAGTAAAAAAGCTATGATACCCTAGATGAACGCCCTATAAAATCTCGTATAGTCACCGATCTATGCAAGTCTGATTTTTGAAGTGGTTTTCCGCATATATTTCTAGAACGGTTCGTCGGACAGACAAAATGATTATAACCAATTGGATTTCGTATTCTGAAAAAGTTTTTAGTACAATAAAAATATCTAGGGCTGACTGATCATTTCACAGTATATGTAAAAAACCTAAATTGTTATATGGTAACACCAAGTCTATTTTTGAAATTTTATTTGTTATTACTATAAAAACACCATGTACCAAATTTCAGCTCTCTATGTCGACGCGTTGAGGCAGTGTCCAAATATATAGTGGAAAACGAAATTTTTGTATGGCAACCCCTCGAAGGAGTTGCCCAATTTATCTCATTTTCGAACTTAATTTTACTTTTTTTTTTAAGTCCGTGTACAAAATCGCACGACCGGACAGACGAACGGACATGCAAAATTCAAAATAACTTTTAATATTATGCGTGGGTGTCCAATCCATTTTGTTCTACCATTATTATTTCTGTGCGTTCCAAACGGAATACCGAACTTAGTATACCGTATGATTTCATCTAGGATATAAAAATATATACATATATACAGGGTGTTTGGTGAATAAGTAGGATGGAGTATGCTAATGGATGCCCTGAATAGCCCTCCCCCTAAAACCACTCCTTTCTCCATCAAATTTAGGTTTTAAAGTTTTTAGTTTTTCAAAGGGAATGTAGTACCATAAAACAGGGATATGTACTTTAGTACAGTTTCAAAATTAAAAGTAAGATGTTTGGCTATGGTGTTGAGATGCGGTGACATTTAGATTTTTTTAAAGTGCGATCGATCACTTTTATTATATTGAGTAAGATATTATTATTAAATATATCAAAATAAGGATAGTGACATTTTTAAAAGATGCTGGTCAAAGAATACCCCCTTAATGGGATACTTTGACTTGAGATCAATTTTCTTTATAAATTGTATGTATAAAGTTAATTTGATCAATGAATCCCTGGCTAAACATGAAATTGAAGACTTTACAATTTTTTAAGATGACAAAAATACTTTTCTCTCAATATTTTGGTATGAAATCGGCTTCCACAAAGAATACATAAGCAGATTTTATATGACTTTTTTACATAGGTATAGGTACTATTACAATAGAAAATAAATTAATGACAAGCATCGGAAATATTTAATTAAAAATATGAAATAATTTATTTTAATACTTCATTGAGTAGCTCCTGATCAGAAGATCTCCAATCGTCACCTGAACTTTCCATATAGGGAATATCAGCGGAACACATCGATTGATCGTCGAAGTCATCGGAATAAGTATCAACGGATTCGAATAGAACTTGGGATTAAAATAGAGCTCGTCGATGGCTCGTTCTCAAAATTAGGAGTTTCTCTCGGCATCAAAGCGGTTTCCGTTGTTGTGTTTTTCAAGGAGATATTTGCTTTCATTTCCTCTAAGGTTATGCCTTTACCAGCAGGAACTCGTACCATTTTCCTTTTGCGTACAGGCTTTTCGGAAGTGTTATTACGACTTTTGTCGAGCAATTCTAATACAGCTTGCAAAACAAGGTTTTGAACTTGTTCCGTATCTTCATTACTCGGCAGACGACTAGTTACTATTGCTGGGTCAAATGCTGAAATTCCGCATTTTTTGAAACCACTAATGAGGTTAACGGAAACATTACATGCATCCGATAACTTGTGTCCCAATGTATACAAGAGCTTTGGAAATGCTTCCTTGGTTAAAATCTGAGACTTTTTCTTTTGCTCTGATTTCCATTCATCTAAAATTTTTCGCCAATATTTTTTCAGCCGTGCATAGAATGCGACGTCTAATGGCTGAGGGATATGGGTGGAATTTGGAGGAATACAAACAAACGCGATATTATTAGCTTGCGCCAATTCAATAACTCGTGGAGTAAAATGGCTGGATAGATTATCACCGATAACTACAATCTTCCCAGTAAATTTTCGCGTTTCTAGTATGAATAGGTTTACAAACCAATCAGTGAATATAATAGAATCAAACCACCCACTTGTGCTCCTATTATACCTGGTTTTCGGTGGTCCCCCTTCCATCCATGTTTTCCAAAGATGAGTGGATTTGTAAACCACATAAGATGGCAATAGCATTCTGTAGCTGATCCACTGTACATAACCGATGTAGATGCCTTTGAAGAATCTCGAGCTCGCTCTGCATATTTTACACCGCGTTTGAAAATGCATTTTTTGACAACAGGATCATCTGCCAAATTTGTCTGGTCGTAGTTAAATATACGCTCAGGAGAAACAGTTGATTCCCCAGTACCAGTGATCTCCTTCAAGGTTTCTTGGAGGTGGCCAAAATAGGAGCACATTTCTTTCGGTGTTACCCCTGCCTTTGACCGAATAATATTTTGGCACATTCGGTGTGATAGCTCATTCTTATACCTCTGCACAAATCGCCAGGCCTATTCGACGCTGTGCAAGTTGTGGTGGCCGAATTGTGGAATACGTTTGCCGCTTTTGTCTAGGTACAATTTGGCTAGCTGACGAAGATCTCGTGAATCGCAAGGAAGTCCTCATTTGGGCATGACTAGCATATGGTTCACAAAAGCTTTTTCCTCGCCACCTGTAAACACTAAGGGACGGCCAACATTGCCTGCGTGCTTCCCCTTCAACTTATTAATAAGTGTTCCCTTTACTATTTTATGTTTATTGGCAGCCTTAAAAATTGACAGCCGCCCTATAATGTTATCAAAATAGTAAGCTCCCAAAACAATAGAGTAAAATGTAACGAACTTCACTTATAGCTAATTTCAAATCTTCTTCAGAATACCCATATTTACGTGAACCGGCCTTTGGAACATACTTTCGCGGCATTATGAAAGTTTTATCCTCTGTGTAATCTATAAATTACCAATAATAATGTGATTAGATTTTTGACGACTTCCAAGGGATACTTTGACCGAGCGGTCAAAGAATCCCAAAATAACAGTCAAAGTGGTATGCAAATTAGTGGCTTTATACAAAATAGTATAAAATTGAAAATTTTTACAAGAAAAATCATAAAACTCAAGCTAAGAATATAAGTTACTTGCCTGCACTATATTTGTTGGAATTGCTTAGCCTGAAGCACCTGATTTTTATAAAATTAATCACCCAGCTTTACACCAATAAAAAACTTCTACAATTTGAAAAGCAACCTGCTTTGTTTGCATTGAGCAATATATAGCAGTTGCACTTTAAAATTATTATGAAATAATTTGAATCTGTTCACATCGTGTTGTTTTGTTTTTTTAAAGAAGAGGAGGCCTTTGAATTTTTATTTTAGCTTACGGTCAATGTATCCTTCACTGTACAAAGTATCCCTGTTTTACGGTAACTTAAATAAATGCTAGTAATAGTAACTCCTTTCCAGGATATGGCAGGCAGAATCAAACTTGAGCACTTTTCTTAGCGATAACCAACATGCTACGAATTAATGGTCAAATGCTTCAGTTATCGAGCTTGAAAATTGAATTCTTGGAAAAAAAATTTCTATGTTATCTTTTAACACTAAGGAAACGATTTTTTTTTTTGTTTTTTGTTTTTTATTTAATGTGACCCTTTAACAATCCTTTAAAACTTAGGGACATGGTAAAGTCGATGGGGTGCATTAGCAATAATGAACGACGCACCGAAAATAAATGTTAAGAAAACTACCAATAAAGTTGTTGTATGCTTATCTGCATATTTCATTTGAATAAGGATTTTGTACAAAAATTCCTCAGAAGTTTTCTTAGATTTATTTTTGAATTTTGTATCAGTAGGCGCAAAAATTGTATGCGTTATAAAGGGGATAGATAGTAGAAGCTATTCACAAGTGTAATAAAATGTGCATGGTAATAGCGCTAAATTCCGCATAAAAAGGAGCGAAATTTTAATTTTTAGGGAAAAAAAATAGCAGTTTTTCATAAGGAAAGGTGCAAAAACGCAGAAAGAGATACATTTTGAGTTACAGAGTGTGACAGATAATTTTGAAGCGAAGCTTTTAGGCTTCTTAAATCCAATATGAAAAATTGGTGTTGATGAATTACTTTTTGATAAAAATAGTAGTTAAATAAAAAAAAAACGAGTTAAAATTTTAACTTTGTTGAGCAATAACTACAAAATGGAGAGAAGCAGGAGAAAAATTTATAGACCATTGTAAGGGTCCAACTATCTCACAAACCTGTAACGTTACAGGGTAATTTACAAGAACATTCCCAAATTTATTCAAGTCCCGTTATCTCGAAACCCGTTAGGAATTCCCCCACCCCACCCCAACCATGTCTAACCATGTCCTATCCTATCCTTCGGCTGCAAGACCACATACGGGACACCCTGTATAACACCATGTAATACTCAATGATAATCACAGTCATATAACAAATTGTGAAAACATTGCTCAGCAAAATAGATTCAGAAATGGGTCATTCAATAAGAAATCAATTGGATTTCAACCCGACCATCAATTTAGTTCTTTTTTTGCTAAAAAAAAAAATTATATAACCATAACTATAAGAATACAACTAATTTTTTATTAACGAATAAATAAACAAGCATCACAAACACTTGCATCCAACACCTCTTTCTCACCAGAAAAGGAGCATCAACCCTGAACAGAAAACTATATGTAGTTTCTGTATTGTCATTGTCAATAACAGCCAACATGGCTATTTCTTTTTTCTGAAGCTTCGTAAAATAAACGAACAACCCGGGAAGGAGTATATAATTTCCAGTCCTATGGTAGAAGAATTCGTAAAAATTCCTTCATTTCAAACGAAGTGACCAGAGCCAGCTCAGCGGATTGAAAAATTCTTGAAGAAATCGTCTTGAAAATAAAATTGAACCCATCTATCTCAACGACTTGAAATATCTCCTAAAGCATCATGCCATAGCGTATATGCCTGTCCCGATTGCAGCAGTGCAGTACATCGACTCGAGAAGAAAATAAAAGTTTTGTTCCATTTTTCAAACCACTCTGCACTCGTCGCAATGCAAATCTCAAAATTGAACTGGCAGGACTCAAGACCGAACGCTCAGGGAATAAGTGAGAAAATTGAAGCAAGAAATGAAAATACGAAACTACGTGAAATTGTCTGGTTGCAGCGCCTGCTTACTCACAACAGGACGTGAGGACGATGCTGGATGCCACTCTCAAGATGTGTTATTCTGACATGAATGTTGTTTTTCCAAGGTTTTTCCCAATTGCCCGGTTTACTTGTTTACTATAATCTCAATTCCCAGGGAGCTTGTGGACATATGCATGTACATCCAAGTCGCTTGAAGCCTCTAGCTATGAAATTAACCCAGACATAGCGTCCCCCCTCGACGGAGGAGTAAACTGCATAAATGTGAAACGATCCCATTTAACGGAAATGATATCCTCAAAGACGGTTAAAGGGTAATAAACGAAGTTAAACGTGTAACGGCTGCTGCCATGAATTTTTATTTCCTAAACATTCTCGTATACTGCAGGTGTTCCAATGCCATTTAGCGTGCTATTTTTATGCTTGTGAAATGCAATTTTGAGCAACATCAAGAAGGTGTCCCACATCGAGCATTTTATATAAAAATTTTAATCGATCCAGTTTAAGCACAACAACTTTGGCAGGGAAGAAAGGATTGGATTGGGTTATAATGGACAATGCAAAATGTTTAACAGTTCAAAACCCCGCGCTCTATACGTCTGCTGCACACAGTACGTACATTCTCGTTAATTATTTCCTGGATAAAGGGATAAAAATTGATTTTTTTTAATGTTCACATGGTCGTAATCATGCTCATAACGCACGGAAAGAAGTGATTTATCGTTCCCCAGGCTTTGTTTTCACCCTGAACGAGCATTCTTTCTGTGTGGATCAACGACCTTAGGGTTTATCCCGGTAAGTATACATACCTGTAGCTTTGCGCTTCAAATTGAACACACACCTGTTTTAAGGTATTTTATATCCAATATTTCATCGTGTGTTCTGCTATGATTATAATGCTGTGGATTGCTTGATATTTGATATCTATCAGTACTACGCATTCTATCAATTCTATCTAGAGGATGTATGTATATGTACATATGTATGTAAAGTGAATCGTTAACCTTCACCGCACAATCCATCTGAATCAGCAACTAATTATGTACTTGCTTACCGACAAACAAAATATTCGCGCACCATATTAGAAGTTAGCTAATCCATTTGATAAAATGTTTGCTGATTCATTGAGATGCGCACGCCCGGGTGTTTTTTTTTTTTTATTGTTGGTGCTAATTTTATTTGTGATGCCATTACGATTGGCACGCCAACAGCGACGATTCCAAAATTCAATGATCATATTTCGTTATGAATACAGACTACCTATAATTACCAAGTTAGTCACGTGTAGCACATTCCGTTACCTGTACGCCAATTTTCTTTAATTCTGGCTTTTCTCTCACTTCAACTTAATTTGGCACCCAATTCGTCTTCGTTTTATATTCCTTAACGGAAATTGGTTCTGTTTATTTAGATTGTTCTTTTTCACTCGACATTAAGCTCTAAGGCCGACGATGAAATTTATTTTGCCTGAGTGCTGCTAGTAAATGTAAGTGACTCGACATTGTTTGCTCACTTTTATCTTATTAGGTGTCATCAGCGAAATGTTTCACCTCAATTACACAAAAATTTGTGTTAAATAAAAAGCCTTGGCTGTTAATTAGCGTCATGTACAAATAGCTTTTTAGAATTTTAACAATTTGTTTACATGTGTCATTTCGTTGTGTTATTATTAAGGTGTCAACTGATTTCAAGGTTAAAAGCGGCGTCTTAGTATGATTGCACAATAATTGAAGAGACTTTTCGATGTTTTTTTTTCTGGAACAGAATGCAACGCAGCCTACTCCGGTCAAATGCGGCGATGAAGTAGCCATCAACCTGCTAAACAGAATAGCCATTGATGAAATTTCAATGGCTTTTCTTAACTGTATTAATAATAAATTGAGACTATAAAATAATTATTTTTTAATTTTTTCACCTCCATAATTAAATTTTCTTCAAAACTCATGATGTTCAGCATACAAAATTAAAAAAAAAAAAAATATTAATCATCTGTGAAATGTCAACGTAGGTTAATTGCGACAAAGTTGAAAGTTGGCCAACTTCTGCGTGATGGCTCCGATGCTCATTACGCTCTCTTAATGGGCATTGTCTGATAACTTCCTCCTGCGTGATGTTTAGTTACTCTGCCTGCGTGGTGATTACGTTGCATTCTGTTTCAGGGGTAAGTATCACTCGTAGAAAAATAACGATTTTCAGTAATCAATATATATATACATATAACTATCATTTAATAGATTTATTAATTGTAAGAGAGTGGAGAATTCCACGGACTACATTATTTCATGTAACAAATCTGTTCCCAAAGTTTGTCTTCAATACAAAAATGCATGAAAGATTATTCGTTGTTTTCTAAAAATAGTTTTATATAGTACCTAATACATATTAATATTAAAAAGGAGAATGCGTCTACCAAGGTGATTAGACGAGATCAGCTGTTAATCCGCAAAACCAACATGGGCGACATTTTCTTACTTATGCATTATAAATCTCTTTTTCAGTGTTTATATATTTATCAGGATAGATTAGATTAGTAATATTTTTATTTATTTGTTGTTTTGTGAAATACTAGCACTGTTGATATGCTGATATGTTGAAAAAAAAAAAAAAAAAAAAAAAAAAAAAAAAAAAATTGCATCTGTTTAGTTCGCTTACACAAATAAGTTCTTTACACCAGATAAATTGAATCACATAAATATATCGGAATACAACATTATTGTACTTTGCAGTCTTTTATGACTTCTGGAAGATACAGGAACAAAAGTAATATATACTGTTACTATAATTAATTTGAATTGTAATTTGAAAAAAACGCAACATAACCTTGGAAAATTAGATTAGCTATTTGCAAAAACTGGATTAATATTATATTCCGAATTCAATTTTCAAGTACTCCATCTTTTAAATTTCGGCATATTTTCGTATCTGGTAGTTTGGGGTCTGATTTTAGTCGGTAGTATCGCCACTTCCCAGCTTTCATAATTCTCATTCACCAATATGTTAGTTTGAACAGTTTCCCTTAGTAAAGACATTTGTAACTATGACGATTTCAGAAAGCAGACTAGCACCGACTTGTTACCACTGTATTGTTTGCATAAATGATATTTAAAAACTGATAGGTTCTCAAAATTGTTACGGAACGTAGTATTTAGTTAAGCTGCTGCTCTACCAGACTATTTAATGGAATAGGCAAAATTTAAGAACATGAACTCTTCTGTCTACCGCACTTTTGATCACTGTACTTCTAATAAGAAAAACCAAGTTCAGGAGCTAGATTATTTATCAGAATATAATATACCAGACAAAATTATGGCGCGTAGAACATTGATTGGCAACTAACCGGGAGAACAACAAGCAAAGAGACCTTTGTGTGCATTTTTTGTAAAAAAAAGTTATTATCTTCATTTTCGACTCGATAGAAGATTTTTATTAATTTATGTAAAATTCAAGGTATTTGGCAAGTACAATCAACTCAACAAGTGTGAGTCATATTAAACTCCAATTTATATTAATTCTTCAAACTGTGATCAACTACTCAAAGATTTTTATTTGAAACAAACATATTTAGGTATTTCTCGATAACTTCATTTAATCGAGTACATGTATACCTACGGGCAAGTTGCGTTTGTTGTAAAATAATTTTTGTTTTATTTTCAATATGTCATTGTTACATCTATGTAATTATTATTCTCCTATGGTTAACATTTTTCGTAATTATTCAAAATATGTTATACTCATACATTGTGATGATCTTAGTTTTTTTTTTTTTTTTTATAACAGATTTCAATTACATGCAGCATTATACGTCGATGTAATAGAAAATAAAAAAACTTGATCCTGATTCACATCGCCGCGATAGCGATAATCATAGCGATAGAGATAATAATGACGAGAGACTAAGGATATAATTCTATTCACACCAACGTGATATACATATACTTACATATATACTTCTGAACCAAATAAATAGGGATGTAAAGGACTCACATTTTGACTCAACTTATCGCTCAACTCAAGCAGTGAGTCCGCTCAATCACTGAGTCCACTCAACAGTTGAGCGGTGGTTCATCGCTCGAAATTTGAGCGGACTCACTGGTTGAGCGGACTCAATCGTGAGCAGACTCAGTCTTGAGCGGACTCACTGCCTGAGCGGACTCATCATTTGAGTTGAGCGGACTCAAATCATATTTTAAATAAGGAAAGAAGGAGGAAGAAGAAATGTTGGCTAAGAAAATTAGCAAAAGCTAAATTAATAAAATATAATATAAATGAATGACTTTTTTATAAGCTTTTCTTATTTTATTGAAATTTCAGTTTCAATTTTAGTTAATTCAGATTCTCTTTATATTATTTAAAATATGATTTGAGTCCGCTCGACTCAAATGATGAGTCCGCTCAGGCAGTGAGTCCGCTCAAGTTCATTCAAGCAATGAGTCCGCTCAAGACTGAGTCCGCTCAAGACTGAGTCCGCTCACGATTGAGTCCGTTCAACCAGTGAGTCCGCTCAAATTTCGAGCGATGAACCATCGCTCAACTGTTGAGCGGACTCAATGATTGAGCGGACTCAAATCCTGAGTTGAGCGATGAGTTGATATGATAAATGAGTCCGCTCATTTACAACCCTGCAAATAAAGACATTTCCCAATTGTATTGGCAAGCATTGATGGCAAGTAAATACATACTGTCTCGACTTACTTTTCTAATTTGAAAAAGTTTGCAATTGTCTTACTGGCCATCACTGATTGATCTTGGATATAAATTTTTATAAAAAGTAGTGCCGCAATAGTTTTCAGTGCTTCGGCTGTAGATATAAAATTTAAACACGGTTTGTTCGAAGTATACCAGCTGAAAAATGTTTGCCTGATCAAAATCAAAGAACACTTCGTACCGCGATTATCGATTAAGGATTTCCTTTAAAATTTTACTTGATTCGTCCTTACACAGCAGGGTATGCACGACAAGACCCTCAGAAAATAAATTTGCACAGCCTGATAAGTAGATAGATAATTGAAACCGCGTTCGAGTTTTTTGACGAAAAATGGAGAATTCTTCTATTAAAAAATGTTCAAACCCCATACGTTCTTCAGATTTTTTTACAAACCACGAATGAGAACGATAGTTATTACACTCCATATTTAGAGTCATCTGAATCAAAAATGAGGGATTTAATAAATTTTAAAGTCAACACAAGAAGATCAGCGGAAGAAAGTTTCCAAATTCAACAACGTTTTTGTACTTGCTATAACCCCACTTCGTTTAACACTTACAACTTGTATTCTGGGCTAGATTTAGCCTAAACACTTCAGGGGAGGCACAATAAATCAACTCTGGTCGTGGTGTACGCAGGGTTCCAGTGGCCTAGTCACCCATATTCAATCTAACCTAACGTGTATTCAACTCCTTTGCAGTATTATCCCCCACTATGTTATTTCTTATTTTTATAATGCTTTAAATTCAAATCATATAAAATTGAGCATTTGTTTATGTGATTTTAAATCATTTTCCAACACTCACTTTATTTTTCACTGGCTATTTTGTTCTTACAGGTCGCGATAGATCACCGAAATTGTGCATGCTGCGATAGACATTTCAAACGCTACACAAAATCTTTGTATTGCTGTAATCTATCACGTTGGTGAGACCATTTCCATTGAAAAGTACGTGTAGGGATCTATCTCTGTCGCTTCTTTATCGCTGTCGCTAAGTTATCGCAATCGCGGCGGTGTGAATCAGAAAAGAACTGCACAATTCAGTCTCTATTTAAAACAAAAAAGTGTAAGTGATAAAAAATGATAAAAGTTATTTCATAGGTAGTTGATAATTCGGTCCGGACAGTTCGAAGAGCAATAGAAATTCTTGAAACATAATACAACGAAGGAAAACTGCCAGAGGTAGAGCTCCTAAAAACATTGGAATGAGAAGAAAGTATTATTAAGCTAATGGAGAGATACGGCGATAATTTATTTGTTTATTTATTTATTTATGACTTTATAGCGATAGCTTACAAGTTCTCAAGATGAATCACGTAAGGTGCAATGAGTACAAAGATCTCATAACTACAAAAAGAAATTTAAAAAAAAATGCTTTTAGGAGAAGCAAGAAGTTTTATTATCCAATTCTGATTGGTTTTGAGAAATGTCCATGTAGATATTGTTGCCGAAACAGATGTAAAAAAAGACTTGAAAACATTTCCGAATTGTTTACTCAAAAGAAAGAAAGAAAGAGTATAACAAAGATAAAATAATAATAAGATAGGAAACAGGCGAGATTTCCGACTGTTTTACATTTAAAATGTAAACGGCTAGAAAAGGAAAGAAAGAATAATAAAAAATAAAACTATTTTTCAAACTTTTACGAGTAAGGACAATAACTGTGAAAGCGCAGATTCCATGCACCGAACCAGAATTGCAAATGATTCATTCTAGTAAATAAATGAGAAGGGGCCGAGTTTTCAGATATTATGCTCATAAAATGTGCCCGCGCTTTTTTGAAAACAGGTTTTTCTGAAATATTGATAGAGTTGGTTCAAAAGTTGTTGCTGTCATCTTATGTTGTGGTTACAAAGTTGTTCCTGTAATCTGATAATATTTGAAAGCACGTGCTTTTGTTTACATTCGTTTTGCTCTAAAAGAGGGGGAGAAACTTATGCTGGATTCTCTGATATTTTCGGGAAAAATGAGAATTTTATTGACAGAATTTTTACATCACTTTCAGCACCTTAGCCAAGGCTAAATTTATCTTTTTCTTAAAACAGTGAGATAGTGTGAGCCGATGTACATTATTATGAATAATTTGATAGGATTTTGAGGGATTCAGAAAGCTGTCAGGTTTTTACGTGAACACCTGCCATTATGGCTTAATCTCACGGCAGTCTTAATGCACGGATTTGAAGACAAGCGACAATCAACGCCCTCGAGAGGCAGAATACAAATATTCTGTCTCGGGAGTACCAGCTTATGGCAGTGCATGCTTGCCATTGGACTTACTGGTCGAAGCGAGACCTACCTAAAATCTCTTCCGATCTATGGGTCACGGCACCCGGTTGTTGATTTAGCGCAACTCCACGCCGAGAGCCAATCCTCTAAGGACACATTAATAAACGACCATCCTTCAAATTCACGGACGCAGTATGCAATTTTGTCAAAAGAACATACTACTCTGTTCAGAGAAGTATGTTCGCCTAAGTCATGCAGACTCACACAATCTCTCTCAGTCCGCATATGGGCTACCACAACAACAACGATGCTCCCGCAAGGGGGCCATCCCAAGTTGAGGCGAATATTGCTACTAATGCAGCTCTATTCGGGGCACCTCAACCCCGTAGTACCAAGTTAGCAATGTCGGCTACCCAATTGGTATGGCTTCGTATAACATGATCATACGATCATGAGTACTTCCATTGGAACTTCATGCTGATCCTTAAACGTTACTGGTACCTTCGTTCGGGCTTATAAATAAGTGACAGCAGTGGACCACGAGAAAGTTATGATCCGCCCTTTAGGCTAGGAGAGGCTTGAGACTAACGCCAGTAGTCTTATAGCATACCAAGGTACAAATACCAAGCTGCATACTATGTCATATACGAACTAGGCTTTACTAGGTACACGCACTATCATTAGTAATCAGATGTGTCAATGTCCTCAGCACACGAAGCACGGTGCACATATATTCAATAAGATTTTGTCGTTTGGGTAATCCTACGTTCTCTCAATTTTTGTTTTTAGCTCGTTGTCTCAATCGCACTACAATAATCCATAGCCAAGATCTCTTCACCAATTCATGCAAAAGACGAAAGTATATGACATTATTTCTTTCTTTCTAAAAAACACGAAATATTTTCAATTTTTTTCGACTTTCTCCTATCTTCTTATTGGTTATAATGATGGATTAATACAATAAAGTGCGGAGAATTTGGCGAATAATATCTAGTGTGGGATAAAAAGCTGAACCTTCCATTGCAAAAAGGACAATCAACGCAGACAGGCTATTGCTACTTACCACCTGAAATGTCACACTAATTACTACCTGCCTGCCTGAGAAACTCAGAAAATTTTTGTTATTTATAATTTTTTTTTAAAATGGTTCGTACATCCCTCTTGTCTAATTATATAAGGTGCCTGTCGTAAGGCCTCTCGATTGGCTATAAAAGGGAATGTTATTATGTTGAAGATATCATTTCAGTTCTTTCTTTGGGCGACTTTTCAGCGAAAAAATTCAATATTTTCCAAAAAAAATGTGTGTTTTCAATAAATTGTTTACATATGTACTAAAATTCTTTTGTATGAACATTACAATACAATTAATTCAAATGACTAAGAACAAAAAAAAAGTCCATTATATTAATGGTATGGGCTTCAATAAGCGGCCAGGAGCTAGAAGCACTCTACATTGTAGAAGGCACCATGACACAGGAGTATAATATATTCATGTCCTTAAAGACATATTGCTGCCATCTATAGCACATAATGGTTAACTTTGACATGGTTCTGTAACGCTCGCCAGTGACAGTTATCGCATTGCCTGCAGCGTATTCGAAAAAATAGGGTCCGATCACTCTTTCAGCACAAAAGCCACACCAACCAGAAATTAACTTTTAGTGGGTGTGAAGGTATTTCTTGAATAATGCGCGGATTTTCAGTCCCCCAGAAGCGATTATTCTGCTTATGGAAATGAGCTTCGTCACTCATAACCAATTTTGAAAAAAAAATCATAGCTGTACTCTAGACGAGCTCGCTGATCAGTAAGCAGCCTCTGATGAGTCATCTGAGTTTTATACGGAAACATCTTCAGGTCTTTGACATAAATTCGCTGCAGAGTCCACCTGGAAATGCCCAATTGCATGCCACGTAGCCTCGTTGATGTTTCTGGACACTCTTCCACATCTCTCCAATGTTGCGCCAGTTGCTTCGAGGTGTGTGGCAAAGCGTCGACGAAATTCACGTTGTGTTTTTATCACTGATGAATTATTCCGTAAAAACATTGACACGATTATTCCAAATTCTTGGGTAGTATAACGGTCCATCTTTATATTTAGTAATTTTACATTTGTTTACTACACAATTTTTAATATCAGCTTGACAGGAGATGTTATATAAAAACAATATAAGTAATTTCTATAGTGTCAGTACTTTTGCGCCACCCAGTAGAAGGCTTAATAGAACACTTACAAAACAGTATTTCTTAAAATGAAGGCTTTTCGTTCCAATTATTTCTCCTTAGAAATTATCAAAATCATAGGTACGAAATAGTAAGTAGATAATCAAAATAAGACATTTACTTCTCAGTCATTATCACAAAATTCCCAAATATACCCCGGAAGTCAGGGCGCCATCAATCAAGCCTATTCATTTCAATCACACAATATTCAGTCGATTCACTTGTAACCAGTAAAATTTGTCTGATACGAATCGACTAGACCATAACAATTAGCAAAAACCCACTGTTCTCGGCTCCATTAACCAGAGTAGCTGTATAGTGTGGAAAAATAAAATTTAAAGAAAAAAAAGAAGAGAACAACGAGACAACAAATTGCCAACGAAATGGAAAGTGCTATGTAATGAACCCAATCCAATGTTGGAATTCAGCTCAATTGCTGGGAAAAACAAAAAATCGGCTTAAGCTGTCTTCACCAGTTCACTTGGCTCGCAATAATAGAGCTTGCAGCAAGTAAGCCAGGAGTGACTACGTATGTAAACTCGTGTGTGCACATCAAACAAGAAGCCAGAGAAATGACTTTGTAGAAGCAATATTAAAACTTTTGAAGAAAGCGACAATGAATATCCGCAGCTTAAGAAAAAAAGGCTGGCGAAGCTTTCGTGCATACCACAGTCCACACAAGGAGACCCAAAATATTTTGAGACAGTTTCAGCCACGGCTATTCAAGAAAACCGCCCACCGCCTCGACGCAACCTACGTCAATTTTATACTTTTTACGAATCTAATTAAAATTTTCACAATTTTAACGTTAATTGCCAAATTATTAAGACTCTTGATAACAGCGCAAGATTGGATATGCGGATGCTGACGAAATTCAATTATAGCGTAAATAACGAAGTAAACTGAACCGGAGAGTGTGATTGACCTCTTTCAGTCACAACTAGCTGGTATGACTGATGTTGCTGTATCTAGAGTTGATGTGTAATGAATAGCGAGGTAAAGTCAACACGTTTCTCGCAATTAATTAGCATAATTCCACGTAAAATGCAATTATCGAGGGAGTTATTAACAACAAAATTTATATTCCCTGGAAAATTATCAATGCTGGAGGACCGTTGGTAACACAGCACAGTAAAAGCTGCTATGAAAGTAGTGCCCAAGTATAAATAAACAGTCTTTGTATTGTGTGCAGTCAATATCGCGCGCAGTGACAATGTACTGTAACTCTACATAAGCAAAACGAATCAAACAGTACATTCACGCACCTGATGGGCGTATAAGCAAGACGTGTGAGGAGGACGCGTGTTAACGGTTTTATTTGGCAAAAGTTTCATTTCGCCCAAATTATTTTTTTTTTTCAGTTAATGAAGCGAATGACACATTTTTTTTTCAAATGATTTTTTTTTTTCGTTTTCTTTGAAAACGAAACCTGTCCAGCTGGATTTTATTTATTTTGTCTTGTTAATCCAACGGAACACTTTTAATTAATTCACACAAAACAAAACAAACCTATGAAAAACCAAGTTGCTCATAGATTGATGGATATAGTTAAGGTGCCAATAAATAAGAAAACAACTGAATTATCAAGATGTTTTCGTCAAAGGAATGTTTTTTTGTTTTTTGTATTAACTGATATAAAAATTTTTGGTGGTACCAGATACGGAGAACGAAATATATAAATTTTATTAATTGCACGCATGAGACGTGTGTCCGGTTTCTCAGATTAAGTAAATAACTTTCTAAAAACTTTCCCTTGAAAAGATTTTTAATAGGTAAATGAGGATGGTGGAGAATCAACGCCTACGTTTCTGCCTATTTTATGGAAATAATAACTTATTCTTAGATATAAAGATACCCGCACAAAATGAAGTTAATGGAAAGGAGTGAAAATATGTATCTAGGAGCAGGTATCTCGACCCAAGTATTTCTAATAAAAAATGAGAAATAGGTATATATTTATGTATTATATACTTCACAAATAAATTAAAAATAATCACCTTCACCCGAATTAACTCGTATACTAACAAGAATTTTTCTTACAGAAATATCTAAATTTTAAACTCGTTTTCTTACATTTGATGTGGAAATAAATTGTTATAATCCCCCAGGATGGTTTATAAGTGATTAATTCGTTTAACGAAACTCATTATTTTGGGTAACATTTTGTTTTGTAGACTTTTACAGTTACTTTTGGTAATTCAAAGAAGTCTATGGGTTTGTTAACGAGAACACTCGCTTAAGAAGTGGAATAACGTTTCGTTTTCTATTTCACAGATTTAAGTAGTATCTTAACTGCCTATCGTCCTGTCTTGCTGCCCATCTCCTGTTGTGTTCATTTATGACCTGGTTTGCGTTTTATTTGAATAGCGAAAAATCGAGACCTTATAATCAGTTACAGTTTACGTATCTCCCCATTTGTATCCTTCTAAAAAATCAGCTATGCATGATTAAATATATCCACTTTCAGAACGTAACTATTTAAATACTTCTTGTATTACATGTTTGGTGTGGTCTATTCGTAGGACCGTTTCTGAAGATTAATAAATTCTGAATGCTTTCGACTTCTTCACGCTTACAGAAGTTATTGTAAGAATATATAAGGGATCGGCATGCTTGCCAAGAAGACAACTCCGGCCCGGGAATTACATATTACTTAGGATCCTTTTGAGAAAAGCAACGTTTTTATACCCTAAATAGATGAAATCTATAGGATGTACACTAAGTTTCTCATTCCGTTTGTAACGCATAGAAATGATGCTAGTAGAGCAAAATAGATTGGACACCCATTTTGATTTTTGCCTGGCCATCTGCCTGTATAACCGTCCGCCCGTTCTCACGATAACTCGAAAACGCGTTCACTTCAGAGCTGAAATTTTGTACTCGGCCTTTTTAAAAATATTGTAGATTTAAGTTCGAAAATGGGGCAAATCGGGCAACTCCTTCTTCGTGTTGTCATATAAAAATTTAGGGTTTTACGTGTACGGGAAGGTGGGTAGATATGAACCACTTTTTTTCGAGAAGACATTTCAGCTGCAATATACCTCCGCCGATAGGATGAAATGCATGAAATTGAAGCCTATTCTTTTAAATTTGTATTGACATAAACATTTCTTAGTCTTAATGAGCGTATTCTACATTATTGACAGAAATGTAAAAAAGGTGCTTTGGTTCATTTCTCCCCACATGTGCAAAATTTAATAGAAAAATAGCAAATAAGTTAAAGTTAGACTTTTTTATTATAAAATAAATAACAAAACATAGCAATTCAGTTAACGAAATAAAAAAGGAAAATAGGAACATTCAATTAAATGGCGTTAACGCATGTTAAAATGTGAGAAGGACACGGGCAGTTGATAACGGCCTTGTTGCCGCCTTGTTGTTCCAAATGAAAGCGGTGGTGGTAACACACATTTGATGTCTCGTATCGGTACCAACGCCATATCAGGAATAGTCAACAGTCAACTTCTGCTATCGCCCACAAGCAATGGTGCATTTCTACCCAGTAGCACTTTATTTATTCAAATAATTTTTTTTTAACAAAACTTTTAAATTTACTAAATTTGCAACTTTTATTTAAATTAGGGCTTCATGTTACTAACATTATGTTGGCATTATAAATAATTTGTTAGTTACCAGTCAGCTAAACACAAAGATATGTGGAGCTCTCAAAAATAGTTTCCACGTGGTAAACTCAACTCACTCAACTAACACGCCTGTGCTCGAGCAAAGTCTGTGGACGATTGAAATAAATGAAGCAGTTGTAAGACTGTTTCCATTTTGTCTTTTTTACATATCTCTGCCTATTTGTATTTAAGTTGTACGGGCTTGGTTCATCTTACCCCACGGTCCATTTCTACCCGCCTTCCCCATACTGTAAAAATGATCAGTCCCAGAGGTTTTTGTTACACTGAAAAGTTCTTCAGAATATGAAGTGCTATGAAATTGGCTATAATAATTTTTACGATTCGACGAGCCATTCTAGAATTATATGCGAAAAGCCACTCCAAAAATCAAACTTGCGAAATTATATACGGGTATTCATCTAGGCCCTAGGGTATCATAAGGATTGGTCTTAGACCAATTCTAGCTTTTTTGTTTTTTAATTATTTGGGCTATAATAGTTCCTGAGATTATTCCATCTATAGCTGACAAGCTTACTGACATTAAACCTATTTCCTTCTTAATTGATTCGAATTATTTTCTTACGGATCTGTTCACTTAAGGTGACTTTTTTTAACCACAAACAAATAAATAGCATATGATAAATTAACTAACAAAAATTAACCCTAATTTTGGCGTAACCAACTATTGCCAGCCAACTAAAATGTAGAGTAAAAAGAGTTCTTACAAAGCTGTTACTATAGTTTGACTAGGGATCAATTTTTATTGGACAATTCTCTATTTGTTACTCCTATTTTATTTGTATTTGAACGCATCAACTGGCCCTTTTTCAGCTACCGTACTATATTCAGAACCTTCCTTGTAAAAGGAATCTAAATTCCAGATCTTTGAACCAGCTGCGATTCTATTACGGAAGAGTTTAACGATTTTATTGCCGCCATACATATATTAATTCTTATACCTCTACCGGCTAAAATATTGGGGAGTTCCAGCAGTCAGATTTCGCGTTATTTATAGCTAAAACTTTTGTTTGAAATACACTGCAGTAATCCGGTAGGCGGTATATCTTTAACCCAATGCGCTTTGAACGCATATATGGGTTCTCTCACACAGCCATTCAATTTGGGCTATGAACGCAGATATGAGTTCTTACACCGTCATTCAATTTGGGCTATAAGCTCATATACATATGAGTTCTCACACAGCCATTCAAATTGGGCTATGAACGCATATATGGGTTCTCGGAATCTGGTATAGGACAGCATATTTTCAAATTAAAAATATCTGTTTCTTTTTTATATTGTTCATGTTATTATTGCTTAATGAAATAAATGGTTCTGTTAAGGTTTTTGCGTTTAATTTTTTATTTATTTAAGTTACAATCAACATATTTTGCTATGAAATTTCAGTCAGCCCAGCATTCGCTTCGTGTCGTAAAGAGTAAGCAGCCCAGCGTGTGATCGTGCCATCACACACGAGTATTCCTGATGCATAGTGTAGACATATTCTTTGGTTCTTCTCGCCTCTTCCCTAGAAAACCGGTATGCATATACTGCATCAAGAATACTCTGTCGGATGGCCCATTCGTTGTAAAAAGGCGGTCCACAGCGCACGCTTAACTTCGCGCAAAGACATTAAGGGAAAACTCCAGGATGCCCTGATCCGTTTTGGATCCATCCCAGTTTCCTTCATTTCCTTTCTGCTGGGAATTATTGTAGAGTACTCTGTTGTAAAACTTTGCATTGAGATAGTGTAGTCGGTCCGGTAATTACACAGTAACCCGGATAGACCACCAGTACAATGTCATAACTAGAAGATTGGAAGTTCTCCAACAATTTAACTTTTGTAGGTACTCTTAAGCTATAATTCCTCTATCGTATTACGTCCTAATGTTCACCCACATTAACTCGAGCTAATCAAGGAAAAGCACTAATAACATCACGGTCTCGATCGCAATAAATTTTTAGAATTGAGTTACTTAACAGTAAAAACTTAATGTATCTTATACATTACATCTGTGGATAGGTTACCAAAAGATTATAGATATATATATCGAAACAAATAGACTTATCCACTAGGATTTAATGCTAGTCACAAATTATTACCATTTCTAAGAGCAGATATCATATCCTCTAGCTTTCACGGACGATGATTTCTTCTTCTTTGTCCTTCCCTTTCAACTTAACAGTTTATTTCTTGGCTGGGATCCGCGGTTGTATTAGCGAATGACAGAAACTATTTTCAATGACTACATAACATATCCCCGTACTAAATACGTCATTAGTTATTCCCAGAAGACAGTCCGCTGTTACTGCCGGGTGCCTTGGCTCTCTATTGAGAGGTACATAGATATTACGAAAAAATATTAAACACAAATATTTCTCTATGTTTTTAATGAAAACACACGACTGTGATCTCAGTAGCACCTGGGTTGGGCAGGTAACCGATTTTTACCTTTGGATATAATACTACCTTCACATCTCTACACATCGTTGACATATAACCCAAAGTGTAGCTGGATTTAAAGGTTTTTATTATGTTTGACAGTAATTCTTCTAGCCCCTGTTGAAGTAGGACTGGAAAGATGCCATCCGCTCCAGACGATTTGAATAGCTTGGAGCTGCTGCTAACCCATTTAATCTTCCTTACATTCAAGGCTTAACTGTTCGAGGTCCTAATCGTTATCTTCTTTTATTACTGAATGCCTGATCGCCAGTATGTATAGATCATACTCTCTACGTATGCCAGTAACGTATGCCATAAAAAGGCCTCTTGGCATAGTTGAATAAAAAATAAAAAATAACCACCATGAGCAACGATCACTTAAGGAATAACACTTAATTTTCCGAAAATTATGTTCTACCCAAATAAAACAAGAATCTCTAGAATATATGGTACTAACACAAGACAACCCTTAATATGAACAATAATCGGACCCTGAAGTGTTGATCAACACAACAGTTTCGCATTGCGAACTTATCGCTAATAACTTGACTGAAATCCATGTGCATTACATGTAGGTACATGTATCCGCTACATCAGTATCCACAGCAAACAAAAGACCTCAAATGGAAGCTTACAATCGTGTTTTAAAACCTTCAATTGCAGCTATAGGAGAAAAACAAAACGCCATTTATTTACGAATAATTTTATCATAAATAAAAAGTTCAATGGTAACAAAAACCAATAACCAACTCCGGCACCATTATTTTGTTTATAAGTTTTATGTTTGTCAGTTTTCTTAAAGCCATTCTTTAGTGGCGTGGGCATTTTATAGGTTAAAAGGAATAAAAAATCTGAAGAAGGTTGCCTGTAATAAAATTTTTTATTGTCTCTGGAGATATAACCAAGCATAATCGCATGCATGTCGTCCCCACCTGTTAACACGACAGTAGCCTTTACGATTTTGACTTCATTAATGTAACATTTATGTATCACTTCACCAAATCATACTGGCTTCAGAGCCATAAAAATCAATAGCCACTTTAGAATTCGATGCCGACCTTCGGCGTTTGCAACAAAAATCAACCAAAATAGAGAAAAAGCAGTATAAAAGTTTGATAGTGGTGGAACATGTGCCACACATTTAACAGAATCATCTGTCATGTTCCACCCCTAACTAGGCATGAATATTTCAAAGTTCATCTCCTATTGCCTGCCCAGTATACTAAAAGGGGAGTATTATCAACTCCCTATGATCCTTAAGTCAAATAGTCTCTGTAGAAGAACATCAGAAACGTGTGTCCTTCGACATCAGCAGGAAATAGCCGACAATTTAAACAGCAAAATTGACTATGAGCCCCACAGTCAAATATAGCAAACTCTAGGGAGCTGTAAATTTTTTATGCTTATTGACGCTGTCATTATCCTTGCTATAGTGTCATTGTCGTCAACAAGAATGCCATCGTCGAAAATATCTGACGAAGAAAGCGAATCGCAGTTATCTTTTGTAATGGTAGAGGTAGACGGTAGTCTATTTATAGGTAATATGTTGCGGTTGCAGAATTTGAAATATCCATTAACTACCTAACAAGGATAGAAACAGATTTCCGGAAGTGGATTAAGGCTGGCAAGATTCTGTGTTTATCAAGTTTCAAAACTGTCTGTCTGAAATTTTTTGTAAGTAAATATTTATAATGCATGAATCCATTCTGAGTGACGCAATCTGGGCATATAGAATGAGCCTAAAAATTTAGAATACCTGTCCGGATACCTACAACAAGATTTTGCTTTACCAGTACAATAGTAAAGATATAAAACCCCTCCCCCTGCCAATTTCCGCGCGGATAGGGTTATTCTATAAAATTTTCCGAAAATCCATTTACATCCTTAAATCAAATATTTATGCGTGCGTATGATAGAAGAGCAGGAATACATACTTTTCCCTTCCCTCTGTTCTAGAGCTCACTTCCGCAGTTTCATATACATCGCGAAATGTCTGTGGTTTATACATTAGGATGGAACATTACCAGCTTATTTCCTTCGTTCTGTTGCTCTCTCAGCAGGGAAACCGAAACCGGTTGGATTAGGGAAATTTGTTGATTCTTCGAATAGTTTTATGCTAATGAGGAGACTCGACGGAGAGCAGACGTGAAAAATCTTTGCTTATCTTATTAGATCATTTGGCAGCCAATTCTGGGATGTAATGATTTATGATGAGCCCAGGTCTGAATTGGTAGGTTTTTTATGACTCACATGTGTAATTGCAAGAAAGTGAATAGTGATTATGGCATTAGTGATAAGTTGTAAAGAATAAAAGGTGATTTGCAGTCTGATTTTTATACAATCTGATGATATAAAAATAAGCTGCCATAAATTATTGGTAGGAAACCAAGAAGAAGAAAAAAAGGAGAGCAAGAAAAATAGGTTTTGACTGTTACTTCAGTCTGTAAGCGCTAGGTTGTCTTTGAACACATTTACAAACCTCCTATTTATCTGCATTCTACAGGAAGTTTTTAGCAAAAGATTCACATATTTTACCGAATATTCTCTATCATTCTAAAAGTTTCCTGCTTGCAATTATAAGCGCGTTGGTGGGGGAGGGGTAAACAAAACAGCGTATAGAAACCAAACAGTTTGTAGAACATTGATAAGAACAGCTTCCAAACTGTAAGCTGATTCAAAATTCGAGCTATTGACATGAAAGGGTTTGACGAGTAGAACACGTTAAGCTACGCCACGCTATTCTAAACACAATATGGCCGACACTTCATGATGGCGGACAACTCAAGATGGGGAGTTTGCATATTTTGTAAATAGCAATTGAAAAGTCGAGTTCTCATTCCGTGAAAAATAAAATAGGTTAAAAAAAAAAGTTAAACGGTTTTATTTTATATTAGGTGATGTACTAAAAGCTAGTAAATAATTATTGGTTACTGCTGAAAAATCGCGCAGAACCAAGAGCAGTGAGGTCCCCCAGTTTCGGAGGCCAAAATCCACGTTGTGTCGCTGCGTCAGCTGAATAAGTAATCAGCGATTTTAATCAGCCATAAATAAAACCGGGTGCTTGCTGGCCCTCACATCTTACATTTTGAATTCAAGTGCGGATCAGAATTTGATTATCCCTTGCTTTGACAGTGAAAAATACATCGTGAGGAAATTTGCAAGTCTAAGGGCCCCCGGCTTTATTTAAGTGTGATCAAGGCCCCTGATTACTTACTTATACCGCTGACGCAGTGACCCAAGATGGATCTTGTCTTAGCCTCCAACGCTGGAGAACGTCACTGCTGTGAGATTTCATACCATTAGAGAGTACCTATATCACGGTAAAACTATTTAGGTATTTATTTATTGAAACAGGAGAAATCTCCGAGGAATGATTTTCTACGAATGCTGCTTGCTTTTCCTGTTGGATCTCTTACAATACAACGAGTGTAAATTGTCATAAGTAAACAATAACAAATAGTTATCACGATCGCTTAAATTCAGCCTAAAATATTTTGATATGTGATGGACACCTGAAAGTTAGCATTAATCGTGTCAATGGCTATTCGAAACTGATGATCTAAATTGATTCAAGTGATCCAAATTGATCATTAGGTAGAGCATGAAAGATGACCAATTGACAGAATATTTTTCCACGAAAATTAACGATCATTGAATAATTGTGCCATCAACCCTACAGTCGCGATCTAGCAACTTACACTTATTTCCCACAATTAAGAATGGAGATGATTTACTTACAACGTTCATCAGCGGGTACAGAATCGACTCAAAACACATTATATGATAAATGGGCTCTGTAAATAAGTGGTAAGAGCGATGATCACCTATGCTGCAACGAAATGGTGGACTAAATGCACGCAACACAAAGGAAACTACGTATAGATCAAAGAAGAATCGTTAGAGTCCTACCTGAACACTACTGTAAACTTAACAATCACCTTCATGCGTTAAAAATAATAGCATATACAGATAAATGTTTCCCATCCTCCCTTACGTTTTGAAATTATTTCGGAATTTTAAGTTAGTATTCTTTATTTAATCACATCATCAACATTAGTTTTCATATCGGATTTAAGAAGCCAGAAGCCCACTGCGGTTATGATCCAAATAAGCTGAGTGCATTCTTCACCTCCTATTTTAACACTTGTTCCCCTATTGAAACACAGATAGGCGGAACAGGCTTATTAATCATCAATTTTATTAAGTATAATTAGAAGCTCCGATAAAATGATAGCTACCAAATATTCCTTCAATTGAATGCAATACGCTGATAATATACATTCTCCCATGTTCATCAAAGTTTTCCTTCCATTGGTCGCTAGATATATCATATGTAAATATCTACATATTCTACGAATTCCCAAAATGACTGCCCCAGAATCACTAGCTGATTTTCATCCTACCAGCATCCTGTGCTTTTTGTCCAAGGTGATAGAAAAAGTCATGTACATATTGTCAAATACGAAGCAACCCAAAGACGTACCTGTGATTTGCAGAAATGTTACGAGATTTCTGTATTCAACATAGCAAATGAGTTTTCATAACTCAAGTCCAGACGTATGGAATTTTCTACACTAGGATCGTGCAAGGGATCCGCGGTTGGTGATTTTTTGTAGTGTCGTGGGGAATAAGTCTAATTTAAAGTTTGTGGGGTGATGCGACCTCACTATTGTCCGCCATCTTGAAAAAAGGGTTGTTCTTTAAATATCCCGCTTCACAATTGTAGGAATTGTTGTACCAATGCAAAAGAATAATCTAATTTATTTTCTGTTTTCAATTTGCACATACAAATACTCGCATTGTATGTATAGCATTAACTGGATATACATATATTTAGTACGCATTGTTATCGATAGCCAACGGTACTCGTATCACCAAGTTTTGAATATTCAGCCTCAGCGACAAGACAAATTATATTGATTTTAAACAGACGGTAATAAACGTTCGATCAGTGAAGTACATGCTTCACATTTTTTTAAATCGCCCAATAATTACTCATTTTATAAATCAAATCTAAAAAAGAATTTGATAGCTTGTAAAGCTCTCTACTATTTATTATGAAAGTTGCATTACACACGTGCTATACTGAATGAATGCGCATTTTTTGACGTTGTTTCTAGCATTCGTCTTAATTTTTCTTTAAATTAACACAGTAGGCAGAAATTCGCCTTTTTTTTCCATTGCGTAGCTTTAAACAGGCTTACTCTGATGTTGTTTTGATGACTCCATAAGTCTACATATTTTAAACACAATATAACACTAACATAGCCTGTTGGCGAATCCTACAAAAAAATTTTTTTACTGTAACATAGATTTGAACATTTTCTGAATTTGACGTTTAAAAGCTTAATATAAAAACGTTGGCAATTCATGAAAAACTATGAAAAATAACAAAACAATACATTCATCAAGAAACATCACAATTCAATTGAAAAAGGCATTGAGGGCCTGAAAGATAGCTTCATTTCCATAATTTCATTAGAAAGCTTAAGTTCGTGACGCGAATTTAAAAATGTAATTCGGTAGGATACTTAGGACATTTCCATTTCCTCACTATACGTAGTTGCCCATTGTTCTCCTCTATGCTGTCCTTCTATTGTTCATACCTTCATGGAATTCTTATCCTGCTGGATACATACTGCTTCACTTTTTTCTTTTCTAATTCATAAATTTGAGAACATATTCGCTTATAGATACATTAAAGCTCTAGTCTAGAAGCTTCCTTTCCTCTTACATTCGTTTACATATATATACGTTTCTATACACCGCACACCATTTGCTTGCGAATATCTCGCGAGCAAGTTTACCATATTCATATAACGAAATTTCCATAAAATAGGAAAACGAAATAAAAGGAATCAAGCACGTATTAAAAAGGGATTCACGGAGATTGAGTGGAAAAGGATTATATGAAAATCTTCTTCAGGATTTTTATTTCTTAGAATTCCAAATGCCAATGTAAATCCCTCGCACATATTTCCCCACAGCATCTATTATAATTGCATTACCTACTCTGTGTGTGAATAGTATCGGATCCTCCTAGGATGTAACTCTTGGTTTTGTATATATCATTCGAGCTGGTAGTTGGCAGTGCACAGCGCCTTGCACATATAACACAGCACAGCTGTAGAACTGCTTGAAACCATCTATTGGACATTCGCCAACAGCAATATACGAGAATAGCTGAAAATGTGCACTATTCGGTTGTTAATAGGGAAAGTTGAATCCATGAAAATAACTCACAACTAATAGATATCATCTGCAGTGTGAAATTCGTTTATCAACTCTCTACGGTAATTACGGCATATTGTCTGGAAAATTGCTCAAGTTCTGAACTTTAAACCATCCATTCAAAGGCACCTTAATGAGGCTATATATTTCGCAGCATTATCGACCGACGTTCGTTCTATTTATGCTGATTTCAGCTTTTTGTGATGTAATTGGAAGAGTTACAATGGTAACTGGAAATTTCGTAAAACAATATAACAACACATATTTGGCATTGTATACGTGGAAGGGAGTATAAGAGAAAGAAATAATCCACAGCAGCTGGACAAAACATATGTTAGGTAATATCAGATTTTATTTATTTCAGGATCTGAAACTAATATTTTAATTCGGAAGTATCAACTTCCCTGCAACACATTTTCTTAACCATTTCCGTTTTTAATACGATGAATCTTAAGGCTGATGTATAGTCCGAGTCAAATTTTTGCATTTTAAAATTTTTAATAAGTGTGAACTATTGGTGAAGTGTTGTAGAATAACCTTTATTATTGGGAAGCGCTTCGGATGGTAAAGTTTTTATCTTAAAAGGCTTTCTTGTAAAACATAATAAGTATACGCACGTAATTTGTTTAGGGTTCGAGACCATAACAATATTCATGGATTATTCCGTAGTTTCAGAAAAACTGGAGACAAATTGATTTGGAGAATGCATAAATTAACACGTAATAAAGTGAGCTCAGTCTTCCAAACGTGGCTATCTTAACACCAATCTAAATTTATGTAAGAAACTACAGTGGCAACTGTATTCAAAAGAAATAATAGCTTCAATCATTACTATCTACTATCTTGTGTATCTCAGGGATTTGTCTTAGATCCTCTTTACTTCTGCCTCTATATAAATCATCTAAATTGCATTGCGAATAAAACTTTCTTATACTTAAATGCTAAAAGTGAACACAACCGACACGTCTCATATACAGTGAGGGTCGATGTGAACTTTTCAATATAATCGTATATATTGTAAAATAAATATTCTCTGAACAAGTAGTAGATACGTAGATATTATACAGATATATATCAGTATAGATATTTTTACAGTTAGTGACGTAACACATGTGAGGGTTTTTCTTTAAATAAAAATACTAGTGTTTCGGATGAGTTATCTTTTACTTCACTGAGGCCTCTTAATCAACTAACAAAAATCACAGCACTTGTCTGATTCTACTCATTGTCCTAACGGTAGCTTAAAACAGTCGGTCATACAAACATTAAATATTACACTGCAAGAGATAACATTGAAACAGAGAACGATAGCAGCTAGCACAGATGTGCAGTACAGTAATTGTATATTGCTAGCCCTACGTACATATAGCACTACAACTCGACCATCCTGACTATATAAATCGACCTCGATTTATTACTTATCATATAATTAATAGATCATTACATAGAAACATAACTTAAACGAAACATTGATACGTGTTATTTTTCACCCTTTAGATACGGTTTCATATTTTCGGGCGAAGATATCCCTGTGTAAGGAATACGCGACAGTTGAATATTCGGGACATCTCGAATCAAATATCTATCGTTTGGCAATTCTTTGATTACTTCGTATGGCCCTTTATATTTAGGGAGCAATTTTTTGTTGATCCCGGGCAAGTTAATGACGTTCCTTATCATGATATAATCACCTATGTTAT
Source organism: Dioctria linearis (assembly GCA_963930735.1). Lineage (NCBI taxonomy): Eukaryota > Metazoa > Arthropoda > Insecta > Diptera > Asilidae > Dioctria > Dioctria linearis. Next base: position 93,043,472 of record OZ005740.1, on the reverse strand, counting down.
ATTTATGAGGCGGCTTATGTGCCTTGTCAAAATAAATTTTATTTGCGTCTTGACCACGAACGATATTTCTACTGGCCTCCTCTCTTACCGCACTTAAGTCTCTTGGCTTATCTGGCAAAACATTTTCTTGCAAATATTCCCGAATCCTATCACTTGCATCACCCTTCTGGTTAACTCCAAATAACAATACACTCGGCGTGTTACCTGTACTCCGACATACGGTGTTGTTAATGGCAAATTCTATTTTATTTTGGTGGTTACTCCATTCCCCAGGCTCAATTTCGGCTTCTTTAGATAACATGGGTGTTAGGGATCGATTTATTCTTTCTACCTGCCCGTTAGATTGAGGGGAGCAAGTTGCGATTTTGATGTGCTGTATATCATTTTCATCACAAAATTTTGAAAAGTCATCCGATGTAAAACAACTGCCTCTATCTGAAATAATTTTAGATGGCTTACTATATGAAGCGAAATATGTTTGTAGGCATTGTACCACTTCTTTCGTGTTAGTAGTCTTAACCGGATATAACTTTGTGAATTTGGTAAAACCGTCCACGACCAGGAATACATACTTTTTCGTGCTACGTACTGAAGTCGGGAGAGGACCATAATGGTCAACGTGAACAGTTTCAAAGGGTTTGTTACCTTTAGGTATGCTATGCAATTCACCTTCTTTTTTGCCTACATGCGGAGAGTAATGAATACATTTTACACAATTATCTATATAGTTTTTGATTTTTGGCTTCATGAATGGGAACCAATATGTTTGTTTTAGGTAATCAAGGCATTTCGCAACCCCCACATGGCACAATGCATCATGATGAGTTTGTATGACATTCCTTTCCATTTGAGATGGTACGTAAAAGAAAACTTTTCCGTTTAGTTTTCGATAGACTAATCCGTTAATCATCTCATAGGATTGACTTTCCCTTTGTTCCAACATAGTAGCTAAGTTCTTGATTATAGGGTCTCTATGCTGAGCAGAAGCCAGTACAAGCTCAAATGATTCACTCTCCACCAGTAGGATATTATGACATCGGCTTAACGCGTCTACATGGGTCATTTTCCCACTTTCTCGATGTTCGATACGATAGTCAAAATCTTGGAGCTCTAAAGCCCAACGAGAGATTCTAGGATTTAATAATTTCTTGCTCAATGTAAGAGTTAAAGATCTGCAATCAGTCAGTATTTTAAATTTGATTCCCATTAAATAAATTCTGAACCTTCTCAAGGCATATATAATTGCCAGAGTCTCCAACTCATAGCTATGATATTTAGCCTCTTGAGGAGTAGTACGCTTCGAGAAGAAGAAAATGGGGTGGAACTTTTTATCTTCTTGGTATTGAAGTAACACAGCTCCAAACCCAAAGCTGCTTGCATCACAGTGCAATTCAGTTTCCGCGTTCGGGTTATATATACTTAGCAATGGAGATTGTTGCAGCTTATCCTTCAAATTTTCAAAAGTCTTTAGCTCATTTGGTCCAAAATGAAAAACAACATCCTTCCTTAATAGATCATATAATGGCTTTGAAATAATAGCAAAATCCTTAATGAATTTCCTAAAATAGGAACATAGACCCAAGAAAGAATGGGCATCTCTCACGTTTTTGGGTATAGGGAATTCTCTAACGGCTCGTAGTCCCTCCGTATTCGGACCTATGCCTTGAGCATTTACTTGATACCCTAAGTAAGTTATTTCCTGGAGCATAAACTTGCATTTGTCAATCCGAAGTCTCAAATTATTATCAGTTACCGCCTTCATTACCTCTTCTAAAATTTCAAAATGTCCTTCTATAGTTACTGATGCTATCAATAGATCGTCTACGTATATCAGCACCTTGCTTTCGTCTATCAGATGTTTAAAGATAGAGTTAATGAAACGTTGGAATACAGCTGGTGCATTTTTTAGGCCAAATGGCATACGTAAGTATTCGTATTGTCCAAATGGTGTTACGAAAGACGTATATTTTACTGATTCATCATTGACCTTGACATGATGGAAACCGTTTTTCAGATCTAATATTGAAAAATATTTTTTTCCCCGCAATCTATCTAAGTGGTCTTCTATTAATGATAGTGGATAGTTGTCTTTTTGGGTTATCTTATTTAACTCTCTAAAATCTACGCACAATCTAAGCTCGCCGCTCTTTTTCTTTGTTAAGACTATTGGGGATGCAAAAGGTGAATTACTTTCACGGATTATTTTCCTCTGAAGCAAATCATCTAATATTTTCTTCAGTTCTATTTTATGCACGAAAGCCAATCGTCTCGGAGTACAGTGAAAAACATCGTTCCTGGTCAGTACTATTTTCATTTCGTAATTTGAATTTTCTTTAATTGGATAATCGTCGTCATTCGGAATACATTTTAAAATACGCTTCAAAATATGTTTCTGTCCAAACGTTAAATTGTTATTCATACATATGTTTTGTTCCAGGGAGTTATCTAAAAAATCATTTTCATTATTATCGTTAAGGTTTGGATCTGAAAAGCCTAAATCCCTTCCAGTACTACTTGAGTTTTCGTCACTATTTTTAAAATTATTTATATCGTTAGCTGTGTCAATATTTGTAATATTCTTATCTGTAATAGTATTACTGTTCGTGCAGCTCGGAATATTTTGGTCGTTGTTATTAATAACGAGTTTTATATTACTGGCTCTTAAAAAATCTCTACCTAACACTATAGGGTGCCTCATGCTATCGTTTCCCACTACTAGTAAGTATAACTTAATTAAATTACCTTTAAAATTAACGCTACAGTATGCTCTACCTAATATATTCAACTCACTATTGTTGATTCCGTAATATCCTCTTGATGTTGGTGAGTCCAGTTGCGAAACTAAGCATCGTGGTACATAAGCTTCTTTTATAAAGCTGATGGGACTTCCAGTATCAAGAACAGTCATCGCCTTCATGGATACAGCTGCCCTCCCTGTTGATTCACTGACGAATGAATAGCTAAGTAAAAAATGGAAATCATTAGCATTATTAAGGAACTCATATTGATTACTTCCGTCATCCGGTAATGCTTCTTCAGCGTTGGGTTTATTGTCCTGTACCATCATAACCGTCGATGATTGACGACAGCTTGTCGCGATATGCCCTTGTTGACCGCATCGAAAACAAGATGACCTTACCCTCTTCGGTTTAGGGCAATTGTTGCTTAAGTGGCCAAATTCATTACAGTTGAAACATTTCACTCTACGCTGTGGTTCTTACTGCACATATCTGGTCCTAGGATATGATGTTGGTTGTGGAGATAAAACTTCAGAACTCGTGTACCTCTTCATTCTCTCATACTTCCTCAGAGCTTGTTTTAACTCTACCATATTGTTGGCGTTATATAGGAGTTGCTTGTTAACAGTCGAGTCTGGTATTCCTCGTATAATGTAAGACATGAGATCTTGTTCCTGGATATCGGAAAAAATGGAGATTTCTTGCATTGCCAGTACATATTGCTGAAGTGTTTCCTCCCGTTTTCTCTTCCGACAACGTAAAGTATCGTGAATATCTGCTGCCGTGACATGCTGATGAAATTCCCTACTTAAAGCCGATTTTAAGTCCTTCCATGATTTACAACATGAAGACCTTAAGAATAATTTTGCTGTTCCTTTTAATAGTCGCTGGGCGTAGATGAATGATTTCTTTTCATCCCATCCAAAAATTTGTTTCGAATCCTCAAAGCTCTGTATCCATCTCTGAATCGAGAAATTGTCATCACCACTAAATGTCTGGAGAGATTCTTCAACGTCTCTAAAACTATATGAGGGTTGATGTGTAGCGGCATTTTCTACTTCTTCTTCACATAAAGCCTGTAATTTTTTTTTTAACTCGGAGATTTCCTGCTTTTTTTTCACCATTTCTCGTAAATCATCCAATTGCTGATCTAAATTTTGCGCAGATGAATTTTCCCGCGTCTCAGTATGACTGTTTTGCTCAGATTGCTCTTCCCCGACACCGTTATTGTCTTCACCATCTTCCTCGAATCTGTTATTTGGAAAATATTGCAAAATTTCTATTTCGGTTAAACTTCCTACGGTCTCTTCTAATCTTAACTGCAATTGACTTTTTAATCCGGTAGAAGCTTGTCCCATTTCGGATAATTTGTCTTTTAGCTGCTGAACAGTGGCCTTCTCGATAAATCTAGTTACACGTGCAGCCATGTCGGGGAAATTATCTTAAAGTTTTTAAATATAGTAAAAATGTTATGCACGGGCACAATCCTTCTTGAAGATAAAACAATTTTTCCACAAAAACCCCCGGCTTATTTTCCGATCATTAAAACTTTATCTGATTCACTGAATCACGTGTTCGTTTAATGCCAATCTCATTGCCGTGACCCTCTGTACACTGGCGTTAAGCACTGGTAGGTAATAAGTTTTTATCGGTTAGAAAAAATTCTGTTGCGTACACCTATGCACTACACATATTTAAATGGACCGATCCACCGATCAATTAATGAAATTTTCGGAAAATATAACCTGCGCAACTTATCGCGAGTTCTCAAGAGCAAAATAAATTTCCGGATAAATTAAAATAAATGTACGCTACCGCTTTTTCCCGTTCATCCCACTTCTGAAATTGTGAGGGTTTTTCTTTAAATAAAAATACTAGTGTTTCGGATGAGTTATCTTTTACTTCACTGAGGCCTCTTAATCAACTAACAAAAATCACAGCACTTGTCTGATTCTACTCATTGTCCTAACGGTAGCTTAAAACAGTCGGTCATACAAACATTAAATATTACACTGCAAGAGATAACATTGAAACAGAGAACGATAGCAGCTAGCACAGATGTGCAGTACAGTAATTGTATATTGCTAGCCCTACGTACATATAGCACTACACACAATAAGCTCAGCTATAGTTAGACGGAAGCTAAGCTAACCTGTCCGAATTCGTGTGCTTAGCTTGATCTTTGACGTTTTATTAAAAGATTGTGCTGTTTACCTTGATGCTTGTATACTTTCCACCGTGCATTAATCTACTTAAAAACAAGCTCTCTTCTCTTTGAAATGCACAATTACTTAGGGTTATACTTGCAAGCCAGTCATATATTTCTTGAGCATCATAAATGCAATTCACCTATATTTGGCGACATGTATTATAGGTATATTGTACTTACTCTGATAAGCTATAATGCAAAGAATAAAGATTAATTTTATTAGTCACAAATTCATTAATAATTTTGTTTTTAAATATTTATACTTCATTTTTACAGCGTTCGCCATTTTTCAATCAAGCTCAAGACGAACCTAACATGTCCGAATTCCTTTGCTTAGCTTAATCTCGGCAGCCAGCGAATAAACATAATCTCACAATATGTTGTCTATTTGAATAAGTCAAAACATCACTTGACTCGGTGCTCAAGCTAAGCAGATGTCTAAACTGTTATATAAAGTAGCAAAGCTTGGTGCCATAGACATGGATTGTGATAGAGGTTAACTCTATGATACGTCACTAGCTGTAATAACGAGACGAAGACGAAGACTTGGACTCGGACAGGTCATTAAAACACAATATTTCAAATATATTGTACAAATTCTCTTTAATATACTCTTGTTGTAGGCAGGGGAATTAAAATCAAAACACGCCGCTCTGATTAACTTGGATCTTTATTCTTCTAAATGATTAGTGAGACTGACTCAACCAAATGCACATACCTCAGAATGTTTGCCGGCAATAATAATAATGCTAACTGTACCTAACTCTCTTTGATTACATACATACGTACATGTATTTTACATTACTGAAAACAGAATTGGTTTGCTGTTTAATTTACACATAAAAAAAAAACAGGTATTCTACACTCTACTGTTTTCTTTTATTAAATTCACAAACAATCACAAATCAACTCTACTTTCAATTATCGTTAGTAGATACTGTACTTGAACTTATTGCAATCCATGACTTTCTTTTATTTATTCAATTTCACTGCACTGTCTAGGCTAAGACTCGTCTCCTGGCAATAACAAGCGCCGTATTTTATAGTCTATAGTCCACAAATTGTCCTAGAACCTTCCTGAATATTACGTTCTCCAAACGTCGATACTCCGAACCTACAATTGTTTATGTCCGTACTTTACAGATGTCGCTTGCCCTTTCTATGATACTATTATCGGAAAGTTGTTTATGTCCGTACTTAATTGGACATTCCACGCGAAGTATGTAGATGTCGCTTGTGCTTTTTCTATTGCACGTAGAAAAAAATATGTATGGATATGTATATACATATATGTAAATACATACGTCGATTTCACTCAGCAACCATCGTTCTCTCGTTTTTTTATAACATTCCGCAATAAACTACCGATCGAGTAACGTGCCTTTTAATTTTTCAATCGACCACCCCACAGCACTTTGTTCAAAACTGTATGACAGCACATTCACAATTGATTACTGATAATGAGGTCACATTCAATCATAAACAAAATCTAACTGCCTAATACAGAGTTTTTCTATTAAGAAATCCTAGCTGTGCAAATGTATCAAAGAGTGGATGAGTTGACTACATTTGGAAAGGGTGATTAAAAGTAAAATGCAAAACATAGAAATGAGATGGGATAGAATATGCCAATATCAAGAATAACAACAACAATCACGAGAAGTGTGTCTATCAAAAGTAGACTCGTAACGAAAAATATACGACTAAGTAGTGTCAAGTTAAATATAAAAAATTTCTGAATGCAGACTCCAAGATTAATATCTGAGTGAACAAAAACCTTGTTTGTATATTTAAGAAGTTACGCCTACCTACGCAAGGCCAAAAAAATTTCTAATTTTGTGAATTTATTCCAAAAATGGTCGGTGGAGAGTTTATTAAAACTGCAGTCACGTAACAACTTCAACGTGGCCTGGGAGCAACCACAAAGCTATTACTCCGATGGAGCAGCTGATGTTAGGTTTAACTCTAAGTCAAGGGTGGAGCAGTTAAGGAGCATTAACTCCGACAATTAAAAAACTGATTCATGACTAATATGTCCTTTATTATAAACGATTATTCTATTTATACACAAAAATGTACTTAATAAAATAACCAAACGCTAACAATAACCTGTCAATACAATTAATACAATTTTGCCCCAAATGAAAAATTGTGTCACACCTTATATGCACTTGAGTTAAGGGAGTTATTACCCCATGTTAAGCGAAATTCATTTATATAAACTCAAAATTTAAATACAATTTAAAGTCCAGTCAATAGGGACTAAATAAGGCCTTTGCCCTACAAAAGGTGGGGTAGTTGTGATTTTTATATATGTTATTCAGTTCCGGGCCCCGATGAAAAATCCAAGTTTAGACCCCCCCCCCCCTTAACGTTCATCAATGGTTAATCGTATGACAAAACTGTAAAAACATAAATTTGAAGAAGACTATATTCGCTCCTTTTTTTTAGAAACACTTTGTCTGTAACGAGTTACAGCAACGGAAACGTGAACATTCTTCCAAAAAATTGTATACATATAGTACCATTTATACAGTGTTTCGTCCATGGCGGTCCATAAGACAGGAGGTGATAGTAGTCACTTAGTCACACAAAAATTGTATGGCAAGGGGGAGAGGCATCTCAACCCTTTCGGAGTTACAAGGTGATTAAGAAAATTTGGTAGTCTTTCACAAAATATCCTGTATTTAAAAAAGCACAGAGTGTACGGCCACTTTTGCAGAACTTCATGACCTTTCCAACGACTGTTCAACCAGCCCCGTACTCTTCTCCCTGAGTTATGTTGGGCTAAACTAAGAATTTCGGATTTTCTTACCTGTTTTCCTGTTTTTTACTTTGACATTTGTTTTGTTTACAAAAAGGTGGTTAACATAATTTTTTATATAAAACTGTAAATTGTGGACCCTCCTCTTTAATTTGACATATTATACCTCTGTGCTCACTGTAGCCGTTAAAAGTTATTAGCTCATAAGCTATTCATGTAATACCGAAATAAGACGATATTTTTTTTTAAATTACGTGTTTTCAGTCACTAAGGGAATTCCACCATATCTCTTGATGGGAGACGAGTAGGTTGAGCAATCGTTGCAAAGATCATGAAGTTCTGCATACATTTAAAATACAGGGTATTTTGTGAAAGACTATCGAATTTTCTTAATCACTTAGTAACTCCGAAACGGTTGAGATGCCGCTCCCCCTTGGCATACAATTTTTTGTTTGACTAGGTGACTACTATCACCTCCTGTTCTATGGACCACCATGGACGAAACACCCTATATAAATGGTACTATATGTATACATTTTTTTGAAAGAATGCTCACGTTTCCGCCGCTGTAACTCGTTACACATCAGACTTACAAAAAAAGTGTTTTTATAAAAAATTTAGGGAATTTAGTATTCTTCAAATTTATATTTTTACAAATTTGTCGTAGGATCAACCGTTGAGGAAGTATTTTGAAAAAAAAAAAACAATTTTTGGTACCTTTAATCCAAGATAGCGGACCGCGCCGCAACCCCCACCCCACCGCTACCCCTCCAAGGAACTAAACTTGGATTTTTAATCGGGGCCCGGAACTGAATAACTTATATAAAAACAACAACTACCCCACCTTTTGTAGGGCAAAATCCCCTACTGAGTTGGCTATTAGTCAATATATTGATATTATCTATCACTCAGAAGAAAGTCCTCACTTAAAATTAAAAATGAACAGCATTGATTTCAAAATATTTTATTGTTCCGAGAAAGCAAGAGGAAGGTCTTTCATTCAAAATGATAAAACATTGAAACAAAGTCTCCCATTTTAGTAGTTAAAATTTTAAATTTATTGCAAAAATGATTTCATACGTATAATTTTTTTAATAAAATTGGCATTTTTTAATTAAATATTCCGATATAAAATATATATATATGAGATAACTTTTAACATGGAGACTTTGATTCAAAACTGCCAACTTAATCACAAAAATTCTACGTATGATACAATTTTTGAAAAAAAATTAAAATTTTAATTATTAACACTAAACCTACCAGAACGGTCAAATGACCGCTTTTGAGACTTCAATCAAAATTCTTAAATTCCAGGTTTTCATTTTTATTGAACTTACTGCATGACTTTTTCTATAATATACAGCTACTTAATTTTGTAATATCTATCTCTCTTCATCTTCCATTTTTCCTGATAATCATATGTGCTATACCGTTATCTACGGTGAGCGGTCTTTTGACAGCTGGAAAATATATGAAAATTTATAAAGTTATCTGCATCGAAATCTCTAGCTTACTACTAATTTTAAGATTTCCAAGAAAATGTCATCGGATTGAGTTTTTGGAACACGCCATATGCTTATGCACAGTTTGTTTTATGCTGTGATACATTCATAGAAAATAGCCAAACTGCTACAGGGTGCGGAAAAATATAAGCACCGATTATTTTTTTTGCGAGCACATTTTTGGCAACAAAATTTCCATCAAAAAGAAATACCTTAGTAGGAACTATTCGAACAAATAGGAGGGAATTACCTAAACCTAAACAGTAGAAAGGCAATATGGCACGCTTTTCAACGTATATTTACAAAATAAATAATTATACGCTGACAATTTATAAAAGCTAACCAAAAAAAAAAAAAAATCTCTTACTAAGTTCGAAGTACAAATTTGTAAAAATTGGGAAAAAAAACAGGTAAATATATACCTGAAACTATTGCTTTTTTTAATATATGATGGATCAAATGGTTAGAAAGTACAGCACAAAATCTAAATCTCATAGATGGCCTGTCCAAGTATTTTTCAACATTCTTTATTTAGCTGCGATAAATGCTTGGATTTTATATAATTCAACAACCGGAGAAATGATATCGCGACCAGAATTTTTATATCAGTTGGCACAGGAACTTGCCACCGAATACCGAAATTTAGAGGAAGAAGAAACAAAAAGTATCGAGAGAACTTCAGCAGATTCCACAACAATTTCTGAAAGACGAAGGACATTTCAAATTGGATTTTGAAAAAAAAAAAAAAAAAAAAAAAAAAAAAAAAAAAAAAAAAAAAAAAAAAAAAAAAATGTTCCCAATGTTTTCTAATTAATACATGACAATTACCAAATTATGTATTATTTATTATTATTATTATTATTTCAAAGAGAGCGGACGCGTCAATTTTGGCTCCACAAATAATTAAAAAAAGCTGAAAAAAGCAGTGAAAAGCCCGTGAAAGTGCTCCAAAGTGACTACAAAGTGTGTGTCTTTTAGTGTACTGTGATTAGTGCACGCAAAACAATAAAAAACATTTAAGAAATTTAAAAAATAAGTTGTGAGAAGTTGACATTTAAGAAAATTATTTTATTTTGTTTGGTCGTTGCCATGGCAACGCCCAAAATGCGAAAAATTTTAGTTTGATAATGTTTAGAAAAGATTTATTGAAAAGTTGGGAAATTTATTGAAATAAAAAATTTATAGAATTTGAAAGTGAAAAAATTAAAAGCATTCTCAGCCGTGCTCACAATGAGCTCGTGGAGCTGCGATTCTGGGGGGCCTGATGATCCCCTCAAATTGAGGAGAAAGAAGAACAAAAGTGGTTCTTCTTTTTCTTCTTCTAAGAAAAAACCCCAAGGGCCCATAGAAAAGGCCATTAAGGACCCAAGTGAAGAGGCCATTAAGGACTCAAGTGAAGAGTCCAACGCAATTGCCAGGAAAACTGCGACTGCCCGAAAGGCGTCTGGAGTACCAGCTTCAAAAACTACAGCTATTGTTGCAGAATCTGTAACTGCAGTTTCAGTAAATGCTGAGTCGACATCTTCGACTCTAGGACAGAATCCTACCCTGAAGGAAGTTGTCGAAAAGGCTTCGTCGTCAGCGCCAAAGCCCAGCGGACTTGTGATGAGGCCACCACTGGCCACCACGAAGCCAACTGGCCAGAGCAAAAAGCCAGCAGCAACAGCAAAACCAGCAGCAGCACCACGATCCCCGGCGTAGTTGCAGGGATTTCTTATGCCCAGCAGGTAAGTGGCAGTTCCAAAAAAGAGTCTGTTATTGAAATTTTAGGAACGGGCATCACTCCTCGTCCACCCCCATTGGGCGCGGGTAAGCCTCGGCCCAAGACCAGTGCGGGTCTCCAGGGCTTCTTTGACGGGAGGTGGCAGGACGAGAGCCACGGGATGCAGCTTGAGCACATCAGAGGATGTCCTCACACTGCATACCTGAAGGCAATCTTCCGCGTCATCTCCTGCGAACAGCTTTTTTCAATGGGAATTATAGCTGGAGGAATGGTCGAGGTGTATACCACAACCCTCGAAAGCGCCACTAAGCTTATGCTTGAGGTCATCGAGGTGGAGGGTAGGCACCTCGTTCCATTCCCGTTAAAAGAGAAGCCCACGAAGGTCGTGTTTTCGCGGGTCCCTATGCGAGCCCAACATGAAGACCTCTCGAATTTCCTTGGGAGATTCGGGAAGGTTCATGGAAAGGTTCGCGCTATTCCCATTAAAATTGGGGACGAGGGTCTCGGGCGGGGTATCTTCGGTACTAGCCGGGAAGCGTCCATCACCTTGAATAAGGGGTGTATGCTTCCGTCAGGCTTTTACCTTAGCATATCCGGCTCGAGATACTGGATAGACGTTGGCACCGAAGCGAAATGCCATGCTTGCCATTTGGTAGGGCATTTTATTGCTGACTGCCCCAGGAAAACCGGGAAGAAGGCTGACCCGAGGGTTCCCTCGAAGGAAGCCACTACTACAGTAGTGGATCTGGAGAAGGAGCCTTTGGCCGGCACTCAACCTGCTATTTTGGAGCAGCCAGTGGTTAGGGTGCCTGAAGTTGTCCTAGAGGCAAAAATAGCTATGGCTGTAAACGGCGCCACGTTGGAACGTGAAAACACGGCTACTTCTGACGAGGAGTCGAGTAGCCATTTAGGCAAGAAAAAGAGGACGAGGAGGAGGAAGACAAAGGTGGACCGTGTGATGCTGCCTCCTCCAGAGCCAGCAAAGCCAGTCGCATCAAAGCGGCCCCACTCGGAGGAGGACGATAGTGGAGCTGGCATTCCGAAGGTTGTTGTAAGGGAGGTGGAAGCATCTCTTGAGCAGCTTTCGGACTGCGACATGACCGGTTTTGATGAGACTGGTCTTTCGAGCCTCGGTGGCTACGAGTCGTGTGATAGTATCATTTCGACTGGTAGCCAATTTGAGGTCTCGAAGGGGATGGAAACCCTTTCTAGGAAGAAGATCGCCGGAATTCTCACCCAGCTCCTGTATAAGAAGAATTCAGATAAAATCTGGAGTATTCTTGTAAGGGAGCTGGAGAGGCCAGAGTTGTTACTTCCTCAGCTTCTACTCCTACAACAGGAGTCCAAGAAGAGGAGGAAGTACAACGATGTAACGCGGTTAGAACGACTTCATAGGAAGGTGGAGGAGTTGCTTCAGGAGCATCGCTTGGCCGATCCTCCTCGTCAATAGACGTCGCACATTCATCGTTTGAGCTTTTCATCTCTTTGAATGTGCAAGATAGCTTCGATCAACACCGGGGGCTTAAGTGCACATACAAGGTTACACAGCACTATCGAACATGTCAAAATGTTCGATATAGACATCGCGCTTCTACAGGAGACGAATTTTACACAAGACACATATACACAACTTGAGCGCTATGCTTATTTACACACTGGCTATGCAATGTTTGCCACACCTGCGCCTCGCCGAGGCTCAGGGGTGGCAATCATTGTATCCAACAAATTTACACTATCGTCTCCTGTCTATACAGATATCTTCCCAGGCTTCGCTTCTTCCTTGGATTTTGTCGTTCAAGACAAACATATCAAGGTAGTAAACGTGTACCTTCCTCATGACCAGGACATTACAAGACAAGTTCTTGATAGTGTTCAGTCCTGTCTGGTGAATTTTAGCGATGAAACTGTCCTCGGAGGTGATTTCAACTGCACTCTGAATCCCTCAATGGATCGGCACTCTGGAGTTGAGTTCAACTCTGTTAATGCTACTCGGTTGAGGAATTTTGTCGGTGTTTTCAGACTCGTGGATATCTATCGTTGGATGCATCCTACGACTAGATCATACACGAGGGTCTCGCGAAATATCCATGGAAGTCTCGCAGGCTCCAGAATTGATAGACTTTACGTCTCACCTGGAATACTAGAACATTTCGTTGGTGTCACTCATGAAGTGTGTTCCGTTAGCGATTATCTTCTTGTAGTGGCGACCAGCACTCTAGTTGAAAGAAGAACTGCATACTGGATATTCAACAACTATTTGTTGAATTCCGAGCAGTTCATCAATGAGTTCACTGAATTCTGGCACGATTGGCAAGAGAGGAAAGTTGACTTTCCTTTTCTTAGTCAATGGTGGGATGTTGGAAAGCTCCAGATTCGGTCGTTTATCGAGACGAGTTTCAATCGAAGTGGCTATCAAGCTTCTAGCTTGTCGGCCGAGGTCTCTCGGGTGGCAGCTCTTCTCCCAACTCAGCCGGGGTTGATTCTTTATTTCAATGGAATAAAGGAACGCTTGGCGACACAGGCTTACAAGCACAGCTTGGAGATTGTGCTGCGCGGCCAATCGCGCTGGCTGAGAGAAGGCGATTCTCCAACTGAGTACTTCTTTCAGGCGACTAGACGTCGTACTGCTTCTTGTGAGGTCGAATCGATAATTGATGAATCTGGACAAGTCCTCAACGGGCAACAGCTATCAGAATATATTCGAGACTACTACAGTAGTCTCTACTCTGAATCGACGTCGACAACATCCTCGACCACTCATGAATTTCTTGAGAATATTCCCACTTTCTCTGAAGACAGTAAGGAGCTCCTGGATACAGTAATCACATTGGAGGATATGATTGCTGCGACAAAGGATCTAAGGCGACACACTTCACCTGGTTATGACGGCTTGACTCCAGAATTCTTCATACGTTTCAGGGATTTATTAATTCCTGACCTTTTGGAAGTCTTCAATTCGGCGGTTGAGACACATTCAGACTTTCCTTCTAGTTGGAGGAGATCTGTTATGCGCTTGATTCCAAAGAAGGGAGATTTTCAGAGGATGGGGAACTGGAGGCCAGTAACCCTATGCAATGTAGACTACAAAATCGTCTGCAAAGCATTAGTGGCGATACTCCGCTCAGTGATTGCTTCGGTAATACACCCGGAACAGTCCTATTGTGTACCTGGTCGTAGTATCTACGACAACATCGCGGTAGCCAAGCATTTGTTTGCCTACCATGAGCAGACAGGTACACAAATGGCCATGATTTCACTTGACCAGCAAAAGGCTTTTGATAGTGTCTCGCACGAGTATCTCTTGACTGCTCTCGAGGCATTTGGGTCTCCGCCCAGGTGGCTCGATATCGTCGGGAAACTGTATAGAGATTCAGCGATTTTGATTAAGCATCAAGGACAAGTTTTGGCTCCTATCTCGTTTCATCGAGGTATCAGACAGGGCTGTCCATTGTCAGGTATGCTTTATGATCTTTCGTTGGAGCCGCTACTGGTGAATCTTCGTCGAATGCTCGGACAGTATGCGGTTCGTCTACCATATACCAATGTGAGGCCTCTTATGTTGGCGTATGCGGATGATCTGTCTATTTTCGTGACAGGAGATGTAGCTTTTCCGGTCGCTCGTGCTGTTTTCGAACAGTTCGAACGTATAGCGGGCGCTAAAATCAATCTTAGTAAGAGTCAAGGCTTGTGGTGTGGAAGGTGGAGAGATCGTACAGATACTCCACTGAACATCCAATGGACTAATACTTGCCTGAAGTATTTAGGTGTGTATATCGGACGCGAGAGTAAATCAAATAATAGCCGCATCGCTCTTGAGAAACTCTCTAGAGCTGTAAACTCATGGCGTAGTCGACTGTTTCCATTATCCTTAATGGGTAGGTCAGTCGTGATAAACTATTTCATTACCTCGTCCATCGTTCATCTGCTAAAGTCTGAGACGTTTGATGAAGGCTTCGTAGGTCTTCTTCAAGCAAAAGCGATAGACGCCTTTTGGTGCGGAAGACGATGGGTTGCTGAAAGCACGCTCTGTCTGCCAGTCAAGATAGGTGGATTAGGTCTCACTAACTTGGTTGTGAAATCAAGGTGTCTCCAAGTGCGTGCATTCCAAAGAGTGTTTTGCCAGAGAGACAGCTTGATTTCTCAACTGTGGGTGAATGTACTGGGAGGGATCGGCATAGGGGAGTATTACTACCTACTCTCTGTTCGACCACCTTATCCTCGTGACTGGCCACAGGATCTTATCTCAACGACTCAGACCTGGGGCAGAATCAGGCCAGCATTTCACCTTCAGTGGAATGCTCTAAGGTACACGCAATTCGCGTCGATTCCAATCAGGTTTAATCCTGAATTAATAGATTCAGTGTTCAGTAATGCTCGGGGTTTTGAAGCTGACACGCATACACTGACGGTTCTCGGAGATATTATTGATATCGCTGGAAACTGTCGAATAAACACTAACACTGCACAACTACACGACCTGGCTGCTTCTGTGCGGGAGAGATTTCGCCAACTTGGGACCAGTGACCCTGGCACTAAGTTCGAAGATGCTTTCGTTCTGAACAGACCACCACACACACCTTTCAGCACACTTACAACACGTGTGCTCCGTGACGTGCTTATGTCAATAAGACCTCCGGAGTATACAGGATACAACAGATGGCGAACACACCTCGGGGTGAATATGGGCGTGATGGGAGGGATAACTTGCAGAGTAGTCTACAGTTATCCTTCTAGTTACAAAGATGCTGATGTAGCATTCAAATTGCTGCATCACAGTCTTATGCATCCTAATCAGTTGTCACATATCGACCGCCGAGTTCAGAGGATTTGCACAGTTTGTGCTGGTGAGGGCACCCTGTTTCACAGGTTCTTCACTTGTCCGGCTTTGCAGGGTCTAATGGATCTCGTGCGCGGTATGTGTCAGTTGATCCACCCGAATTTCGGCATTACTAGGACATCGTTTCTATGGGGACCAAGGGTCTGTAGTCGAGTGAATTGTTTGATTAGCTTTGTGCTGACACTGGCCAAATCTACAATTCACCTGTACTACATGAGAGTCGAAGATGGGAATCAGAACACTGACCCACAACACCACGCACACGCACTTAAGCGCCACTTCGTTGACAGGTTGAAGAGACGTTTACGTCTCGAATATCTGGCAACGAACGCAGACACATTCAACTGCACATGGCAACCACTATTGTCGGTGCAGGATGGAGCTCTTGTCTTTCGCTGGTGAGAACAGGCCACAGCATTTGCAACACTAGTCCACGGGGCTTCTCCCCGCTTAGGAATCGTTGCACGTGCGGTGGGAAGGACAAGCACTCTGTTAGAGATGCTAAGCTGGAGGGATGATGAGGGCAGTTTGTAGAGGTCTACGATACTACAGGCCGCCCTCGCGGGACTCTATAACGGTATCGGCTAAATTTTTTCGTTCGTTCGGTCATTTATCTTTGATTCGGTTTCGGTCTCGGTGCTAAATTACAAAATTTTTTGTTGAAAATTCGTTCGTTTAGGTAAATATTTTTATTAGATTATTTTGGAAATTGAAGCTTCTTGGAACTGCCACTTACCCAATTGTCAAAATTGGGACAAGTAATAAATTTTTTTTTTTTCATATTTTAGGCATTTTTCAAAATTTTTGTTATCCGTTATATACAGTCTCTTTTGAGAATTTAATGTTTCATTTTTTTCTTCTCGTTTATTGTTAGTGTCTAATTTGTTCTCGTTGTCCCTTTTGACCAATTTTGTGTTATTTTAGATTAGTCATTGTCTGTCTTTTTTACACATTGTAGAGCCTTTTGCCACCTAGTTTAAGGATTTTGAAAAGAGCCACAGAGCCAAAAATAAAAGAGACTTATTTACATAAAAAAAAAATTATTATTTATATTTAACATTTATTTGAAAAGCGGTCATTTGACTACCATCGTTAGAAACAAGTATAAATAAAATGTCGGTACGTTTAGTGTTAAAGCGGGGCGACTTTGATTCAATGTTGTAGTATTTTAACCGTAAAATGTTTACTTCGAATTGGTTGGAAGCGTGATACTGTAGCGTGCAAGTACGTTTAATGATTCAGTCTGAGTTTGTATGTAAAGTAGATAGCAACGAAGATAAGTTAATCAGTAGATTAAATCTTGCATGCTTATAACGGGTTTATTCTTGTGAAATGCGGTACAGTATATTAAAGTACGAGCAAAAGTCAAAAATCACGTGTTTTAGTATGTATTTTTTTTTTAATTCTGTAAATTGGTTATAACGAAAATGTAGTTATTGGATAATAACGGCTCTAAAATATGATTATGATAAGGTGAAAAATATCAGAAGACACTCCTGTCCACTATTCGACTGTTCAAGAAATTAAAAAACAAATGTGATAGCTTGAAGAAATAACCAAATTTAAAATTTTCTGTTTGGGAAAAAGTAAAATGTGATTGAAAGGTATTAAGATGAAATGAAATATTTAACGAAAAATCTACAAAGAGTCCTACACTATTGAGAGATTGGCCGTTGTGAAAGCATAGGAATATAGAACGAATTGTTAAATATTTAAAAAAAAATTTAAGTAATTTCATAAATTTCAAATTGAAATTGATTTCGAATATTTGTATCCCGGAAAAGAAACAGTAATATATAAAAAATGGGATGAATCCAAAAGGAAAATTGGTGCTTACTGCGAAAACAACATAAAAGATGAGAAGTGTAAGGCCGACTTTCAAAAGTGCATGAAGATACGAAATTTAAGTATGTAGGTACCGTACATAAAATATTCATTACTTGAATATAATAAATAATAAACTAACTATATTTTCAGACCCTATCGATATAATTTTCACGTCATTACTGAATTCTGTTATATTACCTGCTACGCGGTTTACAGATGAAATGGCAAGGAAGCACAAGATATATATTAAAGGCGCAGAATATAGTTTTATACTGCCCTGATAAATTAAACGACTATGAAAGAAAAATAAATCAAGTAAAGGAAAAATGCAATGGAAAAATAATAAATTTTTATTATTTTTTTATCATTGTGCTATGATTCTGTTTCTATTTTCTCAAAATACAATTAAATACCACGAAGTAACGCAAGACTTTTTTATGCTCCTTATATTATTTTTGATACTAAATGCAATATATATTGTTCTTTATATAAATAATATACTTATTGTTTTCTAATTTTAAATTTATGTTCTTCAATCTACTTATGTACATACCACTCTTGTTAGTTCTGACGGGCTTTTATCTAGGAAGATATCATACAAAGCCCTTTAAGTATTGTAAAATGTATATGGATACTTTTTAATTAAAAAATATATACAAAATTGTATTTCATTTTATTGTTAATAGTTCTAGCAGTTTCCATATAAAACTATAACACATTTAATACAAAAATGTCACATTATATTCAATATTGCCATATTATTAAAACGAATATATAAAACTATTAATTTAAAAATGCACATGTTGAAATCGAAAATTTTAAGTTTACAATTAAAATTTGTTTTTTTTTTATTTATTTTTGAATTAATTTTAAAGCAAATGCTCAAGGTGAACAGTTTTACAATAAATAGACATATGTATGTCGGTTTTGTGATAATCAGGTCACAGTTTTAAGTTAATTTTAAAAACTGTAATATTAGATTAAAATAATACGCATTCGAAGCCAAATCATATTTATTTTTCATTGCTTCCAAGTAATTTTACTTTAATTTTAAGCGATTTTTCTCTGAGTCCTTCATCGTTCGATATCCCGCAAAACTTAGATAAAACAAAATGGCGGCTGTTGAAAGTTATAGAATCGATTTTTGGCTAAAAAATGTATACTTTCTTATGCGTAAATCAAAAACTATGCAGAGAAAAAGAAAAACCCACTATCAAAGCCTAGATTGTAGCAAGTAGAAAACGTTTGCAAAAGATGCAATAGTTCACGAGATATTTGGATCACTGATTTTGAAAATGTGCATTTAATAAAAAAAACGTTTTAAGTTTTATAGGAAGGCCGGAATGATTAAATAAAACCGCGACTTCGATCTCAACGGAGTGTCGCACAGACTCTTCTTTTTTAGAGTGCTATAAGATAACAGTTATCGATATATGCAAAAGATTCGTTGGTCGGATATAATAACATATTATACAAATGCGATTTCATTTGTCGATAGCACAATTAGTGGTTATACGAATTATCTCCCAGAGTTTGAAATTAAGTTTACAATGAACTCGCAAGCCGGTTGTTATACTACACATAAAAAGTAAACAGTCAACACGTCGACCAATGCTATGGAACCTAAAAATAAAAAAGTTATCTAATAGTAACTACAAAAAAGCAGGTCCATGATATAAAAATAACTAGATCCACGTAAATTTTTAATATTTTTATCCAGAAAGCTCTAAATAAAACGAAAAGGAGGTTGAGGTCATAAAAAAAATTTCGATTCTTAAACTCTACACCAAAAATTGCCTTGTCCTGGTTGCTTTAAGCGCATTGCAAAACCAAGTAGAAAACTTTCTAACCGGGTCATTGGGTCAAACCCCATCGAATTTTATATCATCTCCAGTAATATCCCCATCACGGCAGACTGAATTAGATGTTCACTTTTAGATTTGCTTTGCTTGTTTACCTTAATGTATGTATATTTGTGCAAATTCTATTTAGTAAACATTTTCCTCACTTTGGAAATGCATTCAAGTATGTCATATACCATAAGTGAAGTGACACGTTAATTATTCTTTGTGCATTCGGGAGGTTTTTCTTCGGTCAGTAAACAATCCCTCTTTGCACCAATTCAACACTGGCATTGCTACCCATTGAATTAAAATACTGTGTTTAATTACCGAAGATATTTCTTATCGGTTTGCTAAAGATTATTCCGGATATATTTCTCCTTTTTTCAACTGGTCGGCTCAATAAGTTCTGTTGGAAGAATCTCAAAACACTGGTAGAGTTGATTTTATTTTTCCTTCCCGAAAAACTAGAATATAAGGAGCAATTCATCATTGTACTCAGTAAAGCAAAAGACGAACGGATATGTTGTGAACTACAACTATTTCGGACTGGACATTGTGTGAAAATTGCTCCCAACACTGTGGGCGCTGATATTTTCCAACCCTAATTACGTTCTTCTTCTTTAAATTTTGTACCATATTCCAGTTTTTCTATGCCAGTGTCTGTCTGTCCAGTTTGTTCTGTTTGGGAGACGACGGGGTCTCACAGAACATCAACACACAGAGTACCCACTTGTTCCTTACGGGTATTTATAAAAACACAGAAATTCTGCTAATTAAAATTTGTGATTAAGCATTTTTCTCGTGCATAAATTAATTAGGTGTTTCCGTGCTAAGTCATAGCGCTGGTAAGTGGTGGCAGCAAGATTGCCCACTAATTGAATTTGAGTTGTTTTTATTTGCTCCTGTTTTATGCTTTTTTTTTTTTTTTATGTTCAACTTCACTTATAAAGCCAAGGTGGTAGTTAATTTGTTGAAAAACTTACTTTTTTCCTTATACATTTTTCAAAAAGTTAATAAAAGATGAACTGAATATTTATTAATACTAAGCCCACTTTTTGATCAACATAAGATTATCTAATAGCAGAGACCACCAGATTCAATTCTGCTTTTAGATAATGAATTCCATTCTCTTTTGGGAATGAATTTATCAAAGTTTATGAAAGAACTTTCAAAACTACCTGGAAAAACAAAAAAAAAGAAATATATTGAATGAAGATGTTGTTGGGACTATTAAATTCTTATATTTTCAAGCAGAGGAAAATTTTTACTAAAGTTGTTGTCAGATTTAATATTAAATAACTTTCTGTAATTTACTGCAAATGCATGATAATAGATACATATATACTATATAAAGTGGACTGTAAATAAATTTAATTACGATATTTGATTTCTACATGTGAAATCCGTTAGACATCGCTTTCCAAAGACAACAGTTACCAAAAAACCAGAAAACGACATGTTGTAATTAGACAAATACCGTCTTATAAGTAGAGGACAGCACATAAAAATAATAAAATTACGGGTGCCCGATATAGCTAACTTTTTCCAATGATGAAAACGCCTTTCGATCAATAGACACAAATCGCTAACAAAGAGCGTAATTCAACGCAGATTTCCCCAAAAAATAATAGAATAGAAAAAAGACTTTATCTCAAATGTAAGCATTATCTGCCCATAGCAGCTTAGTCGCCGCGGGTAAAGGTAAAGAACAGTTTTCTACAAGCAATATAAGAACAAAGTTTTCGGTGGTCCAGTGCCCAGGGATCGTGAGTTCGAGTCCCACCTGCTACTGCGCTTTTTCCTATCTAGCCTCCTTTCACAATTTCTAGATTCTCCATAACCTTTCCCTACTGCTATAATTTTCATCATCTCTATCAATAGCAACAACTACCGGAATTGACTGGATGGGAGACAAAGAACATATGTAAGTTTTATAACATACAGTATCAGACTTAAACTATACCATTGTGAAGAAGTATATAGTGAACAAAAGAATTGAAATCGGCTAGAAGCAGGACGCCGTTATATTTGATCCGAGATTGAAACCTATCCACTTTCCATGTACCCCAGCCAGTTGGAATTCTGAAGCTTCGCGTAATTGCTTCACATCAGCACTTGTTTCGTTGCATTCCCGTAGCGTCAGCGATGTTTGCGTGGCTTCGTCTCCACAGAATAGTGGACGAGACGGCCAAGCAACAATGTGCTGAATTTTGTCGGTCGTTGAATTGCTCTAATTATGTTTTAAGAAAATGAAATGTACTATGTATGTATGAATATACCAATTTTTTCATCTGTTCTTGCTCGTATTCACATTCTGCTTTTCCTTTTATTGTTTTTTTGTTTTTTAATAAGTACTTAGGTACTCCTTTTCTTTTTGGAATATATATATATAAAAATTTCAACTCAAACTAAGGAAATTCAAAACATACATTCACTCCACTGTTATTCTCAATGTATAATTATGAAAAATTCACTGATTAGAAAAATCCGCTATATTAATGCATTGTCGCCTGCTTGTCTCGCCCATTAATTTTATTCTATGCAGAGTAAGAGATGGATTAAGCCATCTCACAAAAACGAAGCAGCGCCTAGGGTACGCGAAGGCAACAACGAACGAGAAGAATATGCAATAAACAACGAAACGATGCCCTAATCATAAAACTAACTAACTTGAACTGCAGCACGAACAAGAACCAAAATGTTAACATATTATATATAATATAATACCTATATGGAATTTTTTCATTTCGATACATCTAGAGCCATCTATTGAGTTGTGAACTCATTACTTCTGCGTTCATTATATATGATACTTCTCTACACAATGGCTATACCATAGGCAAAGACGTCAACCCGAAAGTATCTGTGATAACAGCCAAGAGATCCTCAACATGGTGCACTTTTCCTAATAGGCAATTGATAACAGCCCCATCATTAGGATAGCTACAGCGCACTAATCACCTGATATAGCGAAAATATGACCCAGTATAGATGGGTCTCTGCCATACGAAATCTGTATGCAGGATTATGCTTCGTTCTCGCCCCCAACCATAATCTTACCGACAAGTTTCCGTGCGACAGAGGGAGCATACTGGAGCCCATCTATACTGGGTCTATACGATTCAAGTACAGGTCCTATGCAAAGGTGTGAAAAAGGAAAAAAATTAAAGAACAAAACACTAATATAGACCAATTTTAGATAAATAGCCACAAGGATAGATTAAGCTCATAATTACTAATAATATTGTCGAAAACAATAATAGATCTATGCGCACGTCCAGTATATACAACCTGCAGAACGAGTTATTGCAATTCATTTTTCCCATATATGTATGTTCATGAGAAACATTTACGTTTGTACAATTCGAAATCCCATTGCGAATTCGAAAATTCGAAATTCTTGTGGAAATCTCAAGTTAGACAATGTTATTTTTTAGAATTGCAGCAAAGACCTAAGGAGAATAGGAAATATGTATAGACCATGGTCCATACTTGATACTTCAAATGTGCCGGAATTATAAGTATACTGAAAATAAAATCGTCCGTAATGTCAATAAACGAAGTTCTTTAAAATATTTTTCATTGATTCAATGAAACATTAATTAATTCAATAAAAGTTTAATAAACATTTTTTCACTTGCTATGAACAACTTAATTAATACTATAAAACTGTGATTATCGATTTCATTAGGTATAATAATAGTAATATTTTCATTGATTTCATGAAAATTATTTATTAATTCTATGAACTTTTCATTTTCATAGGAATTTGCATCAAACAGTACAATTTTTCATTTATTCCACTTATGCAGTTTTCTTTCATTTCTTGAACAAGTGTTCATTTACTTCATGAATTTTTACATTGATCGTAGGAACGTTTCTGCTTTCGTTCGTAAAAGTATTTATTTCGAGTTGAATACAGAGTTCGGAAAAATTCATTCGCGAATGGAAAAAATACATTCTTATCATTCTTATTCATTCGCGAATGAATACTTGAGCCGATAGATTCTTGAGAGAATGTTTCCTGCCGAGAATTTTATGAATACATTCTATTCCTGAGAGAATGAAAATGAGAGAATATTCTTCAATGGCAGCAAAAGAATGAGAAAGAATGAAAACCAAACATTCGAAATGAAAGAGAACATTCTCATATTTTATTCTTTTACTGTCGGTGAATTCGAGTAGGTCGTAACATATGTATATATTGTTAGGTAAATATTATATTAAAAGTTGAAAGGTTTTCTTGTGATCATGGGTCACAAATCCAATATAGATAAAAATAAATTCGTGACTTATGATAAGAACACTGATTTCTCAAAGTGCTTGTTATGTGATTTCTCAAAGTGCTTGTTATATTAAAGGGAAATTTACTAGGAAATATTAAAAGACACTAATTTTTTTCAGGACAGAAAAGGATATATATCCATTGAAAAAATGTGGAAAATACACTGAATGAAAGCCTAAACTCACCATTATATAAATCGGTTTGCGGGGTAAAAGAATGAAAAAGAATATTCTTTTCCACTCTTTATCATTCGCGAATGCAAAAGACGTGGGAATGAATAATTTCATTCTCTCGCGAAAGAATGAAACCGACTCAAACATTGTGCGATTCATTCATTCGCGAGAGAATGAAAGCTAAAATTCTCCTAAGAATATTCTTTTAAAGAATGAATGAATTTCGATCATTCTTCTCACCCTGGTTGAATAATCAACCAGTGCGAGATTTCTTTGGTATGCGTGTTTGTGGAAGCCATAATTTAAGGTAAATGCTATTTTATATATCTTTTAAAGTAGTTTTAAACATTTGTTTTGTTTACCTTTAATTCTTTTAGAACTGTACAAGCCATCCATCGAAGGTAGAATTAGCATGTGATTCAACATCAATAGTGGAAGTTTTCTACAATATAAACTTCCAAACTATTATCGATTGGTAAGCAACATTTAAATAAAAAAAAGCAAACCTAATATGATCATTATTATTAGATTAACATGGACTCCCGCGTACGATTCAAAAAATCAATTTTGGATAACTAGAAGATATTAAAAGTGCACAATTAAATAAGATTCTAACAATAAGACTGTAAAAGAACTATGTAAATTCTAAAAAATAAAGATAAGATAGAAAATTGTGTAAAGTCAGTAATTGTATATTTTAATTTGGGTAAAATATGTAGGTATCTACTAAGATAAAAGACAACAAAATATTAAGGAAGTAGATGAGGGGGGAAAATGGTAAGGGGGCAAGAGGGCAAACTAATATGTGTACATGTATGTCACATCAAAAAATGAGATTCATTGGATCAATTTGACAGCAATAAACCTCGGTCGTTAAATCTACGTACGAAATTTACTGTTTTAATGCATTGGATGAATGAAAAAGTTCATAAAATGAGATATTTTAACAGTCATAGAATATATTAGCTCGGTTCATTAAACTAATGAACTTTTCATTGAGCCTAATTTTAACGTACTTCTGTTCATTACCACAATGAACACATTCATCGGTTGAAAATTGCTAAAAAAAAATAATTAATGCAACAAACATTTTTATTAGATCCACATACCCTTTTGGTTCAGTGTTTAATAACATCATAAGAAACAAGATCCGCTTATGATAAGCATGGAACAGCGCAGACAAGTAATGTACACAATTGAACCGCCTTCGATAAAAATGAATTCGAAATATTTTAACTAATGTAAGGAAGCTGTGACTTGAGGAGGAGTGTGTATCATAAAAAAAATTAAAAGAATATTAGTCCACTTTTATGCGTTGGAGGCATTTCTGAAATATTATTATCTCACCTAACTTTGATTATCCATTAGTTGATATGATATACTCAGCCCGCAAATAACAGTTTTCTTGCAATAACTAAAACTTTTTGTTTCGCTGTTCTCAAGGCAACTCGTATCTGAATATTACTTATCTCCGATTAAAGTTTTTAAAAGCTTGTCTGCCTGATAGCTCGCTATCAATTACGATGTATACGTGCTCACTGTAATAACAGCTAGTTTCATGTAAATTCCCAGTGCGAAGAAAATCAGATCTTCTTGTAATAAACATTTTGAAAGTTCACAGTGGGCTGTCTGTTAATATTACTACATATCAATAATATATGTATATATAGGAAAGACGGCATAATTAATTTTATCAAAGAATGCCCCCACCCTTGTTTTAAAAATTTTTCGTTTATCGTTAAAGATTTTTCGCATTAGATGAGCCGTTTAGGTGGTAAAAGAGGCTGAGGATGTTTCCTCCTGAAGGATATATTCGATAATGATGATTAAGAAAAACAGAATCGCACTTTAGGTACAAAAGGTGGATAGGTTATTTTGAACCAAAGGCTTTGGACGTCTTAAATCGAAAATAAAAAACTGATATTGGTGACGGTGAAAAAAAGTAGTTAAATGAAAAATGAGTTGAAATTTCGAACTTTTGAAGCCTCCTCCCCGGAATTTGTTTTCATGATAGGAATTACCTAGCAAAAAATCTCCAACGTTATTAATTTAAAAGTTTTATCTTACTTTTTTCATGAAATTACTACGTACAAAATTTGAGATCCCTAAGTTAAGCGATTAGATGGTCCGCCAGGAGGTACCAGAAGCTTCGATGGTGGAAGATGAAGGAGACTACGATTCTGCCGAACCGCGATGTCAGGAACCAGAAACAGACTCAGATACTAGAGGTCCAAATCAACCCCAAACCATAACATATTGACATCAGATAACCTCTCTACCCTCTTAATGGAAGAGAGCGTTTACGTTGCCTTAATCGAGTCAGAAATGACGGCATACAGGGATTAACGAACTAACTTGACACACTTTACTACTAAAAGGGAGCAGGTAAGTCCAGCTGTTGTATTTTGACGAAAAAAAACATGGACAATGGATTTTATGTCTAATTACAGCTCTAATGACTAAGCGGTCCTCTAGTGGGAGTGTAAAAACGCGAAGCTAATCTTCTTCACCGACACAGACGTAGGTGCATATGCTTTTTAAGGAAGCAAAGACAAAGAAATTTGGTCTAATCCCAGTATGCCAACGCCCCTTATTAGATTTTTTATGGAAGCCAATTAAAATAATTTTAGGTGTGACACTCCCACCTTTATTACGGTAAATAAGACGTATTAAACGATCTTAAGGTGGTGAATTGGAGAGTCCCCAGCAAGAAATCCTTCTCGGACTACTCTTCTTTAATTTAAGCTACCCTGTATGCCATCGATAGATAATACGGTCAAGAATATAACTGATGCCATCAATACGGCCTTTTTATAAGCTTGCCCATTGCGGAAATCCTATCCACCATGGTGGAATAAGGAATTAATCATCCTCAGGAGAGCGCACGGAAACTACTCAACAAATTAAAGACGAGTAGAAGTCAGGAAGACTGGGGCCAGTATATAAGGCAATCTCCGAGATTATACAAAAGCTGAATTAAAAACGTTTAAATACTCTTCATTCAGGAATTATTGTGAATCCATAGAGTATAGGCGTGAATCTGCTAGACTTAAGAAGGTTTTAGACAAGAACCCTACTGTTCCCTCCTTCTTGAAAAGGGATATGGGTACCTGGATCAAGACTGGCGAACAAACTCTAGAACTAATTATGAACACCCATTTTCCTGGGAACTCGAAGCCAACTAAACAAACATTTATAACGAAGAAGAAGACAGAATGGGCGGCTCAATCTTTTGTGTCTTGTAAGTCGTCAGGAATTGATGGCATCTTAAAATGCTGCAGAATGTACAAGAAATTGTAATCCGAGGCTCATGGTGATCTATCAAAGTTGCCTGTATCACTCCTATATAAATTGATCTACATTCCCAGGCCGAAGCGGACAAATGACCGCGAAGGAATTTCTCTACCAGCCTTACATCATTTCTCTTAAGACTGTCGAAAGGTTCATAGAGACGTCTACGGACAAGCTACTGAAGGGAAATGTAATTGATAGCTGCCAAAATGCATATTTAAAAGGCAACTGGGTTGAAACTGCGCTAGGTGGGGTAGTAAAAACCATTGACAAATAAATGAAAAACAAGGATTGCACTTTGGAAGTATACCTTGATATCGATGGAGCTTGAAACAATGTTCCATAGTGGCCATTTAGGATGCCCTGAGCAGTCTAGGAATCGAACCTTATGTTTGAAGATGGATTAACTCAATACTCAATAACCGGCAGATAACCGCCGAGCTTGGCAAACAATGAAGTTAACAGGAGGGTGTCTAGAAATATATTCCACAAGGAGGGATACTTTCACCTCGACTGTGGTTATTGGTGGTTAATGAAATTTTGATCTCTTTACAAAGGAGCGAATAAAAGCAATAGCATATACTGATGACTTAGTTCCAATCTACATCGAGAGATATACGCTACAAGCTGATAGTTTTAGCTATAAATTTCAGTTTGCACATATGGCGTACCGTATAAACTGTTACATAGATAGCTTGAAGCTACATGATGTCACTAGCTACATAATGTAGCTAGCAACACGGACTGACTACGTTCATAGGAATACGCTGAAATAGAGCTTGGTGTAGGTAGCAGCTTGTGCAGCTCTCGATATAGATTTGGCCTTAGTCATCCTTGTCTCAAGAAGTTCGTATCGACGATCAGTGAACTAACAGTGGCTTAACCCCACTGTGAACTAGTACTCTTTACAAGGAGAAGGGCTATCCCAACTTTTTTATCGTCCTCACAAACTCATATACCGAGTTGAAATTCAGTTAATTGATATAAAAAACGAAAACGAACGAATAAACAGTTCCACACCAAAATCATTTATGCTAACATATCAAAAATGAACGAATAAAAATGTAAATAAACGGAATTGAGGTTATGTAAGACCGAAATATACTTGACAGTTCGGAACGAAAATTTGTTTCTTGTACGAATAAAAATATATTTCAATTGAAATAAAGCTTTAAATATGGATATTTTTTTATTGAAACCGTAATTAAATAAATTTCCAATATTTTATTTCATCTGCAGTGAATACATTTCTGTTAGATTAGGGCAAAATTAGTGTTTTCAGATCAGTGTTTTCGCTTTCGTGCTTGACGTGCAAACGGCCTTAAAAAGTTTCAAAAAATTCATGTATTTCCATAGATATAAAAGTTTAAGCTTTTACGGTTGTACGAAAAAAGAACCCACGTCTAGAAACCAGGGACCGAATCAGTTATGACTTTTTACGAAAAAAGTCAACTTTACTTGTTATTCCTGACTGATAATTTGAAGCTAAAAAAACCAAGCTGGAAAGGCTTTTTATTTTATCTAGCAAAAATAAGCCAGCTTGGATTTTTGTTTTATCTGGCAAAAATAAAAAGCCAGCTTGGCTTTTTATTTTTTTCTGGTAAAAATAAAAAGCCAGCTTGTCTAGAAATAATAAAAAGCTGGGCTCGCTTTTTATATTTTTACCGAAAAAAAAGTATCAAGCGCTTCCTTTTCTAGCTTCAGTGGCCAGGAATAACAAGTAAATTAAGCTTTTTTCGTAAAAATTCATAACTGATTCGGTCCCTGAAAATAAGAAGCCAGCTTGGCTTTTTATACTTCCGGCTTCAAAACCTGTTACTTCCAGCTCAAAAAAATAAAAAGTCAAGCTGGCTTTTTATTTTTGCCAGATAAAATAAAAAGTCTTTCCAGCTTGGTTTTTTTAGCTTTTTTTTAATAAAAAGTTAAGTTTTCAAAAGTTTTACAGGAATCGAAACGCGTTTCACGAGACATCTTTTGGTATATTCCTCTAAATTCCACGAACATGATTTATCCCACCTTTTTTTGTTTAAATTTTTCAAATTACCAGTTATTTTCGGTCCCTGCTGGAAACATTCAACACAAACAATGAAATTTAGCGGAAGTTCGTTGCCAATTTGAGGTTGCTTTCAAGGGAATAGTTATGACACTTACGCAGCATAGATAGGTGGAAGGCACTTCGATTTTTTTTAACGGCGAGAAACGTTTTTTGTTGTAGGATAATGCTCCCAAGCTCCCATAGATTGACTATCACAATCTGAATCTGATCGGCAATCTGTGGTGCCTTTGCCTTCAAATTATAATCAACCCAAGAACATAAATGAATTGCGGAAAATGGTTAATTGATAATGAAAAAGTATTAACCCAAATAATGTTAAATAATTTAAATGAAAGCATGCCCAATATAAGGTAGTTAAAGCTAAAAAAAAGCAGAGTAAAGAAACGCACACTCACGTGCGCACACAAATGACTCATGCGCGTTCCATTTTTAAAAAGTCATGTGCGCGTGTGTGAGTTGTTGTCATTGTCATTAGCGCACGCGCCCATTAGCGAGTAATTCAAAATAAGAAAGCACACTCGCGTGCGCACACGAAATATATCACTGCTCATTACTCTCGAGTTAGTATTCAATATAAGAAGGCGCACACGAAATTTCTCACTGCTCATTACACACGAGTGAGTAATTCAAGAGAAGAAAGCGCCCACTCGCAAATAAAATTTCAATATTAATTACCCACGTTTCCTACATAATGTAGGTATTTAATAAATGAAATTGCACATAAGTTGGAAATGAACAATGAGGAATTTCGTGTGCTTTTTCATCCCTTGAATTACTCACTCGTGAGTAATGAGCAGTGAGAAATTTCGTGTGCGCACGCGAGTGCGCGCTTTCTGATATTGAATTACTCACTCGTGAGTAATGAGCAGTGAAAAATTTCGTGTGCGCACGCGAGTGTTCGCTTCTTTATATTGAATTACTCACTCATGTGCGTGAATAGAATGCGAAAGAAATTCGCACACGACTCATGAGTATGTGCGCTTTGATCGCACACAATTTATTACTCCCGTGAGTGTGCGTTTCCGTACTCTGAAAAAAACATACGTAAAAAATATTTAAAAAAATAATGATTTTTCGGTATCGGTAAGGACAAAATATTTTTAATGATTTTTTAAATTGTGTTGATTTATGATATTTTATATAAAATAAATAAAGCTTATGTATGTGCGAAAAAAAAATTAAATACTGAAATGTAACATTTGTGTTACATGTATGAAAAACATGGTTCTGATAATGAAAAAAATAAATGTTACTTATTACTGTATATGTAACGAATTTGAGACCTGACTACGATGTCGCTCGCCTGATCATATCTATAAGTCCTAAGCATTGCGATGGCGACCGTCAATTTTTTATCTCTTCATATGTATAGGTCTGTCGACCTACTTTATTCAAATGACGCCATTATCTTCCTATATTATGGCTTCAGTGTTCAGTTACCTATGTACGTACATAAACGAAGATCTGATGAGTTATGAAAGTGTTTCAGTTTTCGTTATCCGTTATTTAAGGAACTATTAATGGAAATGCTCTTATAAATTTTTCATTAAATTACAGGATGACAAAAATAAGAACTTAATTTTATATGCAAATCCCGGAAATGAGATGTATCGTTTTTGTATGATGTGAACTCTTTTTTAAGTATTAAATCACTAAAAATTATGTTCCCAAACGACTTAAAAATCACCCAATTTTTTGTAAATATAACAGCCCCTTATGTCCACTTTCATCTCCACATATAATAAATTCTGGTAGAAATGACTGAGCTAAGAAAGGAACACCTTCCTAACGACTTTCATCTTCTACTTTTCTATATATTAGAGTCACAGTCGTTATGATAAACAGCCTTCTGCACATCACCGTACATACATAAATACATACATAATGTATGTACAATGCGAGTCATAAAAGAAAAATTAGGGTAACATGCTAGCAATTAAAATGTGTTTAAGCAGGCTTTGATTTACAACCTTAAAGATTACTTACGTACGATTAATAAATCTTTGTTGCTACTAGAGCAGTCTCATCTCACCTGGAAGAAAGAGAAAATTGTAATTAGCTAAATACATTTTATATATGTACGAAAGTAAAATTAAAGCTTCTTACGTATATATATACATATATATGTAGGTACATATTTCGCAATAGCATTGGACGGCCATAAATATCATTTGAAATGGAAATATTGTAATAAATTTGAGTTTCACTGCTAAGGCAGTGCACAGCACTTTTATTGGTTCAGCTGTTTATAGCATGCCAATTACACAGTTTTTAATTAAATTAAAATGAATGGAAATTGCCTTTTTGTGGACTTGCAATAATGGACATCGATAAAAGTGATTTGCAATTTCATGATTTAATTATTTATTTTACCAGATTTTTGAAAAAAACAATATTTAATTTGACATTCTATTTAACCCTGTGTTGTGAGCCAAAATTGACGACAAGAAATTCGGGACAATATATACTTGATGATTACGGGCTAGATTTTCACAGACGTGTGTACGTATTTTACATATTTACTGCCTTCCCTGCGTCTTCTCATTAATTATGATACGTAATAAGCTTAGCACTATTAGAACACATTTCCCAATTTTATTTCTGACAATTAGTTCTGAAAAATGATAAACACTTTTTGGTTTTGTTAATTCGACGAGAAGTTGTTCACTTGATATAAATTTGTCCGGAAGTATTTCTCTCGCAAATTGTTTATCAACAAAATCAATTGTCTGTGGTAAACTTACGATAAAACAACATAGGGTATTTTAGATTTAAACCGCAATACGGAAACAAATCATAGTATACTATCAAACAACAATTAAAAATATCGCAGGAAAAGAAAAGGTAAAAAAGTAAATTCTGCGGAGTTCCCAAGTTGCAAGTAAAATCTTGAAGACTGTAGTTGGCAGGTTGCTAATGTTTGAAACCCAATAGTGGCATCGGCTTTGGTATTGGCATTAGCATCGACATCGCATGCGGAACTAAGCCGGTCATATCCCAGTGACTGCACGGAAAAGGAGAAAACACTTTATGACACTTTTTATATACAAACATAGATTTTTAAAAATTCCGCAAATTTTTCTTCTAAATTTATTTTAAATATTTTTGTTTTTACTGTCAAACTTCGGATGCCTTAATGCCGCTTTGAATATCAATCATCAAGTGACCCAGGCATCCGCGTCAGTATTGATGCTGATTCGAATGCCGTCATTGGCGCCATGTTCAGTATTTGATTTTGACAGTTGGAATATTCAATGCCAATGCCGCTATTGGGCTTTGACCTTAAAAAAGAAATATACCAAGCCGTACAAAACATAGGCATCTTCAGATACAGAGAAAATATAAGGATTTCAAATTAATTAATTGTATATTTGTAAAATTTGCTAACTAAATTTAAACAGCTGTGATATATTAACAGATGTCATTACAGTCTCAGACAAAAATTCCAGAACAAACTTGTGTAGTCGATGCAATTTTATCAGATTGTAAATTAATATCAACCGATGGCACTCAGACTCATATTTGTATAAATGTGCGATCACTCTTGATCGCTTTCGTTGTATTATACTTGCAAGTCTATTAAATGCTCTCTATTGTCTAATAATGTACATATATATAATATTGTTGTGAAGGAACGAATCGCCCGGTTCTTGTCAGCTGATCTATTATAGTTATTGAAAGCTGAGATTCTGTCTTTTTATGTGTGCGTGATCGCTGATAACGATCGATAGACTCATTCCTCAGTGCTAACGAATGAGCTCTGTTAAGAACTTCTAAATAAAGTGTTACTACATAGAGATCGGACGTGTTTTTATAATTTTCACAGTAAATTCCTACACTTGATAATCTATAAAACTCCAAAGATCCTTCTAAATATAATCCAGTCACCGCATATTCAATATTTGATGCTGGATCTTTGGCCGGTTATCAACCCCTTTCGAATGGTAAATGGGAAAATCGAATCTTTTGTAAAAACACACGACTCCAAATCCTCTGTGACAAACAATTTTATAATGCTTTTTTACTACTTCGGTGAGACTTAACATTACTCGTAGTGTGTGTAGCGGATCCATTCCCTGGTTCTATACACGTAATCTGAACGAAATCGCAGCACATATGAAATATGAAATAAAAAAACCTAGCTTATTTCAAAAACGATAAAACATGTAAGAAATTAAACTAAAGGCAGACGGGGTAGTGGGTGCACAATTTAAAGATGAAGGGGTTGTTTTTCACATGTAAGTTCAATATAAGTTTTAGAGATTAAAAAAGAGTTAATAGTTAGGTAGATACTCAAAAACTTTTAATTCGCCATATCTCGAAAACAGCTCAAATTATCCCTTCACCATTTGTCGCACCCCTATATTCCATTTTTCATTGTCGCATCATAACCTCTCTGTGGCTACCGGGAGCGACACCATAGCTACATATAAGCTCATATACAAAGTAATTCCGAAGATATGCTGATATACATATGAGCACTTGCATGCTTTTCAAATATAAATTCATAATCATACGAAAATCAGAACAATAACGAACCTGAAAGGCAAAATGAAGACTTGTCTCACTGAATTTATAAAATAATCGATACTGAAGTGTCGATTGTGACATATCGATATCCAATCAATATTCATTAATTAATCTAGATTTAATAGGTTTTTTTATGGTACGGTTTCAGTTTCCTCCATATATAGGCTTTTTAAGTGGAAGCCGTTAATACTTAAAATGAGCTTTCTAATTGCTTCCAAGGTACAAGCATTAATATTTAATGAGCTAATCCCATTTGAAATAGAACCGCGCACACTGTAAAATGTTTTCCAAAACAACGCTTGGCGATGATAAACATAAATAAACGATGATGCCAGCTTGCGTAACATAAACCATCACAGCGGTAGCACTCGGAGTGAATCAATCACTCTGCCGAGCCAAGGCTTTAATTATTCACCGCCCAGATTTATATCGTTTTGATTACGATTTCATACTCGTCTAATTGTAATTTATCACAAATAGACTGGAAATTTCCAACAAGAATGACTACTCATTTACTTATGGCATTAAAACGCGACGTTAAATCCAAAGTTTGCGTAGACTGTCGCAACCGCCGCCTCAGGCAACATTTACAGAATATCCATTGCCCCGCGGACGAAAGGAGAGGGCACTCAGGTATCGGAGAATCAGAATACCGCTCTATGGGGATACACCTACGGAGAAGTGGTGTTGAATTTTTGATGACTTCCTGGAATATCAACGATTCGATGGTATCATTACGAGCGGGTGTGGTGCACAATTCCTCTTTGTCGAGACGGCTAAGAGTTCATAACTACTATTTTCAATTTATTAAATGCAGTAGCTGGTCGGTGGTACTGGTGGAACTCTACCAAAGACGACACGACAAACAGCGGGAAGACAGCCGGCATGACAAATTTCCTTAATATTCGCCTTTGTATCCAAATTAAGCTTGGCTAATGGAAACGTTTAAAACTTTCAATAATTGTCAATAATTTAGCTGTTTCTATTTACGAGAGTATGTATAGTGTAAGTGATTTTAATCGGTTCAATATAAGGTAAAGAAGGAATAAAAGTTATCCTGACTAATTGGTTAGAGTTTTCCGACAATAAAGTTTCCATTGTGTTTCTAATTTAATGGCCAATGGAAACTTTAATTACGAAAATGTTGACTGAAATAGGTATATATAATTTTCTTAAGTCAGTTAGTTATCGAATTTCTAAGTTATATGTAGTTGCAAGTCGTTAAAAGGGTGAAAGTCTCAAGGATTAAAGGTGTTCATATGAATCTGGGTTTGTTTGCCCCTCATATTTTACTTACTGAGCGATACTCCAAATAGTAGGTACCTAATGATATACTAATTTGGTTGTAGATAATCGTTGGAGCTTATTGATGGTCCATAAATTTTTCTCGTTCCATCCTGTTACGAAGTTATGTTTCAACGAAGTTGCAATTTCGGAATATTAAGAGTTTTAGTCATTAAGCTAATATTTATAAAAAAAAAACACAAAAACGATATCAACATCAGCTTTTTATACATATGTATCTGATTTAAGAAGACCACAGCATTCAGTTTAAAATAATTTATTACACTCTGTACCAAAAATGCAACCCTTTTTTCGTTCCAGTTACTGGTCAAGTGTTATGTTCTTCTGTTAATTGCCGTTGATCTTTATTCGTATTTTCATGGTTTCTGAATATGCTGCCGCATTAATCGTAGTACCCTTGGGCATAAATCCACTACTTACACAAAACACGAGCAATGTCATTCACTTTGTTCCAGCTGTTTAAAAAAACAAACCAATTCGTTGACGTGTTTAACGTTGTCATTCGTCGTTGCCTTTCCTGTCGGTAATCATTTTCGATATCTGAGCGCCCTTTATCGAATAACGCGCACCATACCATACATTTCACACAATTAGTGATGCATTTTAATGGGGTTACATTTTATGCCCCCAAAAGACGGACCACTGCACGCATTTCTAATCTAGACGCTATTTGCACTGAATATGACATCTTTCACGGCTGATCAATGTGCATGACTGATTGAATATTAATTGACACATTCCCAAGATACGTTTCAAGAAAATAAAAACTAAATTTTTATCTTAGCATTAACACAATACAACAACAACAATAGATCTTTATAGCCTCTTTGGTCCTACACAAAAGTTCGTCAAACTATTCGAATAAATGTCATAATATATATATGGATGTATAGTATGTATATGTATACCATTTTCGAAATATATCTAGGTCGTGATAATTACGTGTGTCCCATAACCCGTCCGCATATGGTCTTCAATGTTTCTTTATACCAAAAACGTAGGTCGGTAACATTCAGTCCGTCATTCTGTCATACATAAAAAAAAAACAAAATCTAATTTAAATCCCAGCAAATATGGGTTTTTATTACAAAATTCCATACAAAACTTGATTCCATATCCAACATTTAAAATAATTGCAAATAAAGAATAAACAACATGCAACCCTGCTTCTATTTCCGGTTGACCTGATGCATCCAAATGAGCAGGCAGACAGATATGAATTTTGTCGGAAGAACATCCTCTGAACGTTGTTGGAGGTCAAAAACTGAACGAGAAAAACAGGAAACTCTGGAAAATATTTCTCTGGCGAAGTAATTAAGTCATATGAAAACCTAGTTTGCTGCAGTGAATGAAGGGGGTGGGCAGAAATACATATTTTTATATCATAATCAAGGGATTTTTTTATAATGCGGTTGGTTAATTACAGTTTCATGAGAGAAATATGAAAAAAGAGGACAATGTTTCAAACCTTTTGCTACTTATATGAAAGAAAACTAAACAAACTCTAAATGTACATATATGCTTTCATATATAACAAATGAAAAAAGTAAAGTTTTGATATGAAATTCATATAAGTATGCAACATTAGTGATGCTAGTTTTTATTAGATGTTCCTGATTATGATTATTATGTCACTGCTACATTTTTTTTAATGACACTAAATTATATTCCGTTTATACTGGTTTATTTTTTGAATACTTGGATAGCAGTCATAATTAAACAAACTCTACTAGACTACGGCGGCTTTTTTTTTATTCAGGTAAATTCATCAACCGAGGGGAAAAGAAGTGTCAACTAAAAATAGAGAGAACGAAATTCAAAGACAGAAATCCATCGGACTTGCCTAGGAAAATTAACTTAGGCTTACACTACGCTAAATTTTATCCTATAAAGAGTAAAATATTATTATTTCAGATTAATAATAAAGTGATGTTGTACCTACATGATCCGGAGTGGCGTAAGTCAATTTTGCATAATGTAGAGTAAATTGATGTTTTGTACCTCGGCTCATAAAAAGTATGGACATGTTTTGTTTAAAATGACATCAGTAAATTTTTACTTACTTCATGCTGTGCTTAGCGGCTGATCGTTAAGAAGTAGGAATTTGGTCTTGAAAATTATTGACTTAAGCAACTATGATTCTCACCGGCTCATATGTCTTTGAAGAATTAAATCATTGCAAAGGGATTAGAAGCACAGTCATTCCTCCTATGCTAAAATTGACTATAATACTAAAATTACTTGGGGATTCTACCAATTGGTTATTTGCATGTGATTTCTTGGTCCTAACAAATAGCTAAAGTACGGTATCATGTCTCCAAAGAGATATTAGGAGAAATTAACGAAAAAAAAACCTTTTTGTTCGCATGAATAAAATTCAAACCCAAAACATAGATAAAACCTTTTCTATGGAAAACTTTAGCATACCCAGAGATAAGAAAAATATATATAAATAAATAAATAAAAACTCTCACTTCAGGAGCATTTTAAAACAAAATTACATTAATATCATGCACCAAAAGCCTGGCGAAAACAATTCGCTGCCCATCAAAGTGACAGAGAAAATGAGAAATGGTTAGAGATGATCGACCAACCCCCCCCCCCCCCCAATATTTTTAGTAGCATTTTAGGAACGAAATGGTAGTAAAAAAGAAAAGCTAAAATTTTCGAAATGATTTTTATTAGATATAAATAACATTTTATTAGGTATAAAAAAATAAACAAAAATTGATATCAAGTGTCTCGTGTGAGAGAGAGAGAGAGCAAGAAAGAAACAGAGAGAAAGGACAGATGAAAAAACCACAGCACATCATTCGCAACTCGAAAAGTTACTTACTCGCCCTTCTTTGCACAGTGGTTAGAGTTTGCTTAATTGATCGTCTAAAAAATCTTTATTCAAATACAAATCAAGTGTTGAAAGGGGTTGTAAATAGAACAGAAAGCTAGAAAAAAAAACCAGTTGACAACATGAATTTTAAAACCGAGCTTCGAAGGTATAGAGTACCTCCGAAATTAGCAAACCATCGTTCCAAATCAACAGCAAATAGTTAACTAGATAATTTCGTTCTTTTTTTGGATTATATACATATTTCCCACAAAATACCCGAAACGTGAGAGTGGTTAAAAGACCAAATTGATTTATGACAGCGAAAATGTTTTCAAAATGAGCGAAAACAAACTTTGCCAATTTTTTAATGGCAGTATCTATACAGGGTGTTCCGTAAATGTCTTTAATCCTTTAAGGGGATGAAAGTAGAGGTCATTTGGGTCAAAAAAGTCTAGATACTTTTATATCGAACTCCACTTGGTTTTCGAGTAAATCGATAATATCGATTTTCGAGATTTTGCATACCTTTTCAGAGTAATTTCGTTATAAGTTCTATTGTAATTAATGGATTGTGACGTTCAAACCTTTATTTAAAAGAACACATATTAGCCTTTCTAAGAATGCATAATTAGTTATAATTGTGCCTTCAATTATTTAAAAAAAAAAACAGTTTTCTCTAGAATTTTTTATTTCACCAAAATTTTTGTCGCGCTTCAGTGTACATTTATTCGAAATATCACCATTGCATGAACTTGGCAAAACTATGAAAAAATTTGCGCATTATGTCCCCTTTCCAAAATGACCTCCCTAAGTGCTATCAACAATAACAATCAGAAGTTATAAGCAAACATTTGGAAGATGTGCCCATCGAGGTAATCTTCAGTTTTTTCGTAGGATTCTATCTCCTCCTACAGTTTTTAACCTATGACAACCATTTATATGTCATTGTACGGGAATCTGAACTGGCTATTAGATAGGGTACTTTTCGATTTCGAATTTCGAAAATGGAGGGGGTAATTTCGAAAAAAACACTTTTTTACCAAACTTGATATTTACGTAGATTTCCTTATTCCGCATTTTCAATTTTGTGGGAGGGGCAAGCTCTGGGGAGGGGCGGGAGTTCAAAGTTTCAACTTTAAGCGGCTATATTTGAATAAAAACCACCAAAAATGTCTTTTCCATTTGTGAATTTAGGACTTACTTGCTAGAAAAATGCTTGGTTGAGAAAATATAGCCGCTTAAAGTTGAGACTTTGAACTCCCGCCCCTCCCGCAAAATTGGAGATGCGGAATAAAGAAATCTACGTAAATACGTAATAGCCAGTTCAGATTCCCGTACAATGACATATAAATGGTTGTCATTGGTTAAAAACTGTAGGAGGAGATAGAATCCTACGAAAAAACTGAAGATTACCTCGATGGGCACATCTTCCAAATGTTTGCTTATAATAACTTCTGATTGTTATAGTTGATAGCACTTAGGGAGGTCATTTTGGAACGGGGACATAATGCGCAAATTTTTTCATAGTTTTGCCAAGTTCATGCAATGGTGATATTTCGAATAAATGTACACTGAAGCGCGACAAAAATTTTGGTGAAATAAAAAATTCTTGAGAAAACTGTTTTTTTTAAAAATAATTGAAGGCACAATTATAACTAATTATGCATTCTTAGAAAGGCTAATATGTGTTCTTTTAAATAAAGGTATGAACGTCACAATCCATTAATTACAATAGAACTTATAACGAAATTACTCTGAAAAGGTATGTAAAATCTCGAAAATCGATATTATCGATTTACTCGAAAACTAAGTGGAGTTCGATATAAAAGTATCTAGACTTTTTTGACCCAAACGACCTCTACTTTCATCCCCTTAAAGGATTAAAGACATTTACGGAACACCCTGTATACATCTGTAGTATTTCCTCAGATCAGATTTAGATAAATATCGCACATACAGATTAACGGTTGCGTAATGGCATTGACAAATAGAATCTGCAGCAGCAATAAGGACCCGTAGTCACCAAGCAAAGTCCCACAATGCGATGGTCTTATAAGAAGTCTAATTACTCGGAGGAAAAAACAATTTTAAGTATAATGACAGAAAAGAAATTGAAAAAAATTATTTTTATAATAGTGACAAGTTATGACATCCTGGTAAATACGACTCTAAGTAGGTATGAATATAAAATAGATTTTTCATAAATTAATTCTTCAAAATTGTAAACTATCGATCTGAATAAATTTACTGTGGAAATATCTTTTTAAAGAGAATGGCGATAAGGGAATGATGCAGTGCAATCTGTGTTTGAGTTGAACTTTTTCTCAAATCCATAGAGGCTAAGTGAAGTGAACCTACGGCCAAAACTTCTGTAGAAAGCCAATTTTAACTTCTCCAACACAGAAAGTCTGAATAGAGGATGTTCAAAAGAAGTCATTCAAGTTTTGTAAGGTATTTTCATCGTCTAATGGAATCGAAAATTAAACAGGGATGCTGTGAATTAAAGTTCTGTGGCATTTTCTTAAGAAGAAGTTACTTATACAGACACAAACTTTTAAATTGGATGTCTATCGCTATTTGAAAAATTATAAGGAAGGAAGAAAAGGATGTGTATTTTTATCTTTGTTTTTATGTAAATAATAAATCTCTACGATGAATAATTTACCGGGGTAATCTTTTGGCCATCGAACTTCTATGCATTGTACTGAGACTTAATGCAGTTCAAACAGCAATGATTTCTAAAAATTTCGGTAGATGTAACTATGAATATGAACTACTTCTAAAAATTCAATCTGTTGCTCGCTAGCTATTTCTAATAATTCTATTCGTCTAATTAAACCGTTCACTTATTTTTCATAGTTACTTGACACTATTAAAATTAAAATTAATTACGGACCTTCGACATGAATGACTACCATCTATTTTGCCTTTTGAAACAGATTCGAGCATAAAGAAAATTCAATTACAAAATTGACTTCATTTTGCTAAATAGCATTATATCAACATCAACATAATATCATGGAAATATCATCCCCGAGCTCGATTTGTGGCCCAATTTTCCTAACACTTTCGCATAAATCGGTCTGTATTGCTCCAATAATGCGAATTACGAATCGTTCTTAGTTCATTGGTATAGACATGTGGGTTCGTAGCTATGAAATTTTTCTAAATCGAATGTCTTACGCGCTATATGTTATGTGGCATCTTGTTGAAAATAGGCACCGATAAAGTCAATACAATTAAGTCGAAGCTATAAAAAATCTGTTATCTTTTGATACTTTTTGTCATTCATAATACATAGCTAACATCGCCTCCTTTTTCATGCTCGAGAAAACAAAATCCGATGACGAGTTGTACCCAAAATCTGCATCAAAGAGTGATTTTATGAGGTTGTATAGAGTTCTGATGAATCGCCAGTGTAGTTGCGTATTAGTATCGGCTCAAATATGATAATAGCTGTGTTCTTTTGTGTACCTTGTTATAGAACTCCCATATACTGGAGAAAACAAATTATTCTGTCGATTGAAGCGAACTATTTGTTCTGTTCGCTTCATTATAAATCTTCTATGAAAATGTATGAGGCGTTCTTTTGTGTATCTTTTGTTCTGCCATGTTCTGCGGACACAAAAGAACACAGCTAATATATTTTGTATGTTAACGGGCCCATTTAACCCAAAAGGAGCTTCATCTCTGAACAGGATTTTTTTTATCTAAATTGGAAGCGATAGCCAATTGAGCTCATAGGCGACATACTGCAAGAAATATACATACAAAAACCGCATTTCCCGCACTTCAATCACAGGTAGAAATAAGTTAAATTATAATCCATGAAAATTAGAACAATCAACTAAGGAGCCAGTGCTCACACAAAACTTGATCAACTTTTAACGCAGTCGTCACAGTTAAATGATAAATTAACACCGATTTTTTGTGTCATCACAAATTGCAATTATGTCAGGAAAAGTCATGAGTTTTTATTATGCAGGCCTTCCACCAAAGATGCAATTGCGTCGTTCATACGCACCATGCATATGCACTTCTCATATGCTGTCTAGTAAGTCGCCAAAACACCAATTGCACTCCATATTCCCAAGCAAAGTACTTAAATTATAAAGGAATTGTTTTTATCATGACGTCGTCCTATGAATATCTCATCCAAATATCGATGCTTCACCCAAAAGCTGTATATGCAATGCTCAAACGAAAATACAGCATGAGTACAGCTAGAGCCCTTGCTTCAAGCAATTGCTGCAGTGAAAGATGTGTCACTTAAAGAGTATATATGTGATGCCTTTTTGAAAAGCATAATGCAAGTGCGACGTGCTTGCATCTTTGGTGGGCGGCCTGCCTAGTTCACTTTGACACACAGTTTCGTCGACAAGAGCGGTCGATGACTATTGCAGTCATAAGAACAATTTTCTTTTCCTATTACATAGGAATCTGTAGTGGCCGTCGGCCGCTCTATTCGTCACAATTGTGTTTAAGGCTTAATATGGTGAAAGTTTGTTATTCTTTTATAGAGGACAGTAGCACATAGTAATCTTTAAACTGATATTTTATTGTAGTGTAAGCCCTGTTAGAATATAACTTATCCAGGTCATTAGTTATTTTTTCTGCAGTGTCAAAATTTAAATTAAATTCTCTTACTATTTATTTACAAATAAACAAAACCCAAATCAAAAAGCATTTAAAATTGCCGGGTTGATGCATTAATGGAATTTCATTATGATATTTGGACATAACTAGTACAACATGGTTGTTTTGCATATGTTCCATACCAAGCATAACTCTTCGAAAATAAATATGTAAATAAAAAATTCAACATAAAATAAAGCAAATACTTTAGTCCTTCTTTAACGAGGGTAGTTTAATAAGGCCTTTAAACTATAGATAACTGTAAATTTCTGGAAGTTAATTCTAATAACAGATGTTTTTAGATAGCAGTCTATTTTATCAGTCGTTAATTAGCATTAGCATCTAATCGCAACCGTTGCGGCATATAAATCTGTTTCTATCACTTTTAATAAGACCAACACACTCTTCATTACAAGACATCAAATTTTGTACGCAGGGTCTCATATCAGCTGTCATAGGCCTTATTAGCTGCCTGCTACTAAAATAACTTTTATATTTTTAATCAATTAAGCACATAGTAAAATAGGCAGAATATTGTATTTAGAAGGCTTGAAACGTACTACATAGCAGGAAAATTTTAAACAAAAAAAAGCTGGGATAAATTATGATCGTAGAATTTAGTGAAACCCGTTTCGATTCTTGTAAAGCTTTTGAAAACTTAGCTTTTTTTAAAAAAAAAGCTCAAAAGAACAAGGCAAAAATAAAAAGCCAGCTTGACGTTTTATTTTTTCGAGCTGGAAGTAACAGGTTTTTAAGCCGAAAGTATAAAACGCCAAGTTGGTTTCTTATATTAAGGGACCGAATAAGTTATGAATTTTTACGAAAAAAGCTTAATTTACTTGTTATTCCTGGCCAGTAATAGTTTTGAAGCTAGAAAAGCAGTTTTTTTCGGTGAAAATATAAAAAGCGAGCCCGGCTTTTTATTTTTTCTAGCCAAGCTGGCTTTTTAATTTAGCCAGAAAAAATAATAAGCCTTTCCAGCTTAATTTTTTTTAGCTTCAGACTATAGGGGCTTTCGGCAAGCACTGTCTTAGTGAGACAACTGAGACAAAACTTTGAGCAACCGTCTCACTTGTTTCAGTTCAAACCAAGCAGCTGATTTGCCAATTTTGACATTTAAATAATTTTGACCACAGGAAATGTGTGTGTGAGATCTAGTCTCGAGCGTAAGGGAGGGTGCCGGTTTTGTAAAGTATAACTCAGCTTTAGACTCAGTTTAAATATAAATTTTTATTCAAGTATTTAACCTAGATATCACAATTCATTTATTTTACTTCAAACTTCAAGTAATAACTTAAAATCTATTAAAACTATTAAAACTATTAAAAAATTCAACTAAAATTCAATTAAAATAAAACAACAATGACAACAATTTAAAAATCCAAAATAAAAATTCAATATAAAATCGTGCTGCTTTGCCCACAGTCTCTGTCCTTACTTCTGTTCCTGGAAATAAGAAGAAGAAAGTTTTTATTTCTTCTTTTTATAGCCGCCGTGAACAGCTATGTCATAGCTTCATAATATGTTGCCCTGGCAACGCTTGGTTCGATGGTCCAAATTTCATTGTGGCGACACCAGCTGTTTGACGTAATGTCATTAGATGACATTACAAAAATGTAAACATTTGGAGGGAAGTGGAATTTTAGGTAAGTTTGAGCTATTTTTATTTATTCTATATATTATTAATGTACTTTCTATTTAATTTCAGCTCAAAAAATATGTTGGACGGCTGTAGGCAGGATTGGGATGGGATTTGCGGTGGAATAATTAGATAAGTATATTGTGTTATATTGATTGCGAACATGATGCTTTGTGTTTCCTTTTTTATTTTTAGGACAATCTGATTTCATCGAGGGATATCATTTGATGGCGGAATTTCGACGAGGGATTTGTAAATATGTATGTGGACTGAACAGATAGTAATAAATTGAGAAAAGTCTTGTCAGTTCAATCAAATAGCTCACTTAACTTTA
This sequence comes from Dioctria linearis, assembly GCA_963930735.1. Classification (NCBI taxonomy): domain Eukaryota; kingdom Metazoa; phylum Arthropoda; class Insecta; order Diptera; family Asilidae; genus Dioctria; species Dioctria linearis. The sequence continues at coordinate 92,998,950 of OZ005740.1, read as the reverse complement.
ATTGGTAATTAAAATCACAAAATAACGAAACTGAGTCATCTGAGACAAGAAAATTCAGTTTCACTTGTCTCAGTTGCTCAGTGGTGGCGTTCGAATTTTGTAGCTCAATATGGAAGTAAGACAGTTCACCGAAAGTGCAGTCTCAGTGAGCCAACTGAGAATATCTCACTTGTCTCACTGAGAATGTGCTTGCCGAAAGCGCCTTATGTATTATCGGTCAGGAATAACAAGTAAAGTAGGCTTTTTTCGTAAAAAGTCATAACTGATTCGGTCCCAGGTACATAATAACTAAAACCAGCACAAATCAAAATACTTACTAATAAAGTCACAAGACTCACCGATTTTCAAGAATTACACACAATATTACACAGCAAATTTACAACTACCTTGCAGAAAGTTCGTGACGCAACCCAATACATGAACAAAAAGGACGAATTCTTCGACCTGCATTGCATGTGTGTTTATTGTCTCTGTATGCGGGAGAGGTATCAGCGTGTTTATTCCATTTTAAATGTGATTTTGGCACTAAATGCCTTATTACAGGCTAAGCCTTATTTGGTTAAAGCTCCTTACAAAGCTTTTTGAAGTAAATCTGCCTGCAGAGAAGTTTTTAAATGATTAAGCTCTGCCCGGCATCTGGTATGTAAATTCCAAACGGGAATAGTACAAAATAAGATAGAAGGAACAATTGGGCTAACTTATATAGAGCACTAAACAATGTTTTGTTTTAAACGAGCTTAAAATTAATTCCTAAGCCACTAGATTCAGATCTACATAAATGGCATGAAATCTGACGCAAGTTAGAACTAAATCTATCAAAACAAACCTATCTTAAATCTACAATGCATGTACATATTAAGGTTAATTTTGATAAGAACGGCTTATAACAGAATTGTTGGTTTCGCAGGTAGTGTCCAAATACGTACATAGTGAAAAACGAAATTTTTGTATAGCAACCCTACGAAGAAGTTACCCGATTTGTCCCATTTTCGAGCTTAATTTAATTTTTTTTTTAAAGCCCATATGCAAAATTTCAGCTGTCTAAGTACACGTGAGGATGGACGGACAGACGGACGAAGGGACATGTAAAAATCCAAATAACTGGTGTTACAAACGGAATGACAAAGTTAGTATACCCTTTAGATTTTATCTAGGGTAGGTATATAAATATTAAAGCTATATTATCAAAGTTGAAACCCCGAAAGCTTGAAACTAACTTTTTTTTTGCCGTGACGATGTGTGAATTTCGGAACTTCGAGAGGAGTAGAGACGTAAGGGTGCATTCATTTCATGTATATTTTCTGAACATTATTGGATTGCTTGCTGCTTACCGCCTGGCAAACGAAAAGAGATATAATGCGAGGATTTTTTCCTCAAAATCTATAACGAGTGCTACACGCTACAACCTGCAAGCTACATGAAGCTCTATTTCAGCGTAATGCCAACTTTAACTTAACAACAAGTTAAGAAGCAGGCGAGAATTCCGAGTGTTTTACATTTAAAATGCACACGGCAAGAAAAGGAAGAAGGAAAAAAAATTAAAAAAAATCACACTCTCCTTAAAACTTTTATGAACAAAGATAAAAAATGTGAAAGTGCAAGTTGCATGCAACGAAAGAAAATGGCAAATGTTTCATTTTCGTAAATAAATGAGAAGGGGCGGAGTTTTCACGTTTTACTCTCATAAAATGTTCCCGCGCTTTTGTGGAGGAAACCGGTTTTTGCTGAAAAATTGAGAGAATCGGCCAATGTTTGTTAGTGTAATTTCTATGCTAATTGAGCAGCACATGCTTCTGTTTACGTTCGTTTTGCTGTGAAGAAATTAAATGGGAGAAATTCTTGTTGGATTTTCTGATATTTTCGAGAAAAATGAGAATTTCGTTCGAGAGGAATTTTACATCTCCTTTCAGTATCTCGGCCAAAGCGAAATTTATCTTTTTCTTAAAATTGCGAGGTAGTGTGACCTGATGTACATTTTTATGAATAGTGTGATAGGATTTTGAGGGATTTAATAAGATTTTGTCGTTCGGGTAATCCTACGTTCTCTCGATTTTTGTTTTTAACTCGTTATCTCAGTTGCACTGCAATAGTTCATAGCCAAGTTCATTCTATAAAACACCAAAAAAAATCAATTTTGCTCCTGCACTTCTTAACTTGTTATTAAGTTAACTTTGGTAATGCTATGAACGTAAATACATAGTCAGTCCATGTAGCTTGAAACTCTATATGTAGTAGTTTCTACGGTACGCCATATGTGCAAACTGAAATTTCTAGCTTGAAGCTTGCAGATTTTACCGTGTAGCTCTCGATGTAGATTGGCCCTTATTAGTTTATCTATGCTCTTACGGCTTATCCCTTGAACCTCGCATCTAGAATAGAGCAAGTAACTAAGTTAAACTTCGTTTAGCAATCGCTAGAAATTTTTATCCACAAGAGTAGTACCAAAACTATTTCCTTGTGATACTCTACTTTTAGAAGAATTCCCAGTGTATGACGAGCAATTTAATTTAACTATTGCGATCGATTTATTGTAAATGTTAAAAGAATGTAGAATGGCTGAGTGCAATAAGCATGATAGATTTCATTATCATTGTAGGTCCATACAACATTTGCACTTCGATTAATTCTACGAGCAATTCCTCTCCTAGAATATCCTTCTTCTACTAAAGCCCGTATTCTACCGATTTCTTCTTCTGTTAGCTTTTGTTTGCGTCCTATTTTATTTCTACTACTTAAATTTCAATATCTATTACACGAGTACGTTTTAATTTCTGTCTGAACTGAGTGAAAGCACGAAATCGACTAATGTACCTATTCACATGCACACCTCTTATATCAAGATTTTTCCTTAAATTCTGGTATTGTGTTCGTATGACGCATATCTAGCATTTATAACCGTGTACCTAATCAATTGCTCCGCAGTGTATGTACCTCTCTGGAAAACCATATTCAAAAGAGGGAATGGTGCAAGGCAAATGATCTGGTGTGCTATGGAAAATGCCGTTAGTTGACTGAATTTTAAATTATTGTATCTTAGGTTGCTCATAATATCAAAAAATTATTAGTGTGCGTAGCAAATTTCCAATTAGGTACTACACATTTACTATGCATGTCGTCAATTCGTATTGCGTTATAAAAAAAAACTGTTTTCTAACTTCTTGTTACATTGCTTTTTTTACACCGTTTTTGGCATTCAGCTAACTAACGTGTGCACGAACGTAGTTTGATTTTAGAAACTCGACCCACGAAAATTATGTAGCAGTCCGTAGTATAATAGCAGAAGTAGTAGTAGAAAGTAAATAAATAAAGAAATAACAATGTTAGAATTAGAATGCAGTCGACAAATAAAAGTTTCTGTCAGCTGTTTGTATCGTTTATTACTTTTACTTAACTATTATTTACATTATTAAAAATAATACTAAATAAGAAACATTTTAAGAATTCTGCAGTCAACCATTAAATAAAATTTATTTTAATCAATTTTAACGCTTAAAATCTATGATGCACATTTTGGTCTTATGTAGGTACATATATATGTATGTACATGTCAAAAGTAAGCCACGTTTACGATCATCTTTTATGTTCTAGTTGTAATTCACCACGATATTCCCTGTGCATGCAATTTTTATTACGTCTTAGAAAGGTAGCTAGTACACACATGTACATATGTTGATAGGTATGGCGGGCACACTTAAAATATCTAAGCTATGATTATTCTCTTTCTTTTTTTTTCAACGTTCTGTATAACAAAAGAATGGGTCATAAAAGTACTGAAGAAGATGTTGATAATGGCTTCCATACGGTCGAGTCGTGAGTAATTGATATATTCGACCTTGTATTAATGGGCACTTAACATTTTGGGGATCACAATGAATTGATGCCATCCAAACGCAAGCAAGGTAAGCAATTACACAATTTTCCAGTTTTATTTCTAAATACTTTACTTTTCGATAACATATATTTCACTTACCTTGAGATTGAGATTTACGACCCTTGATTTTCTCGATATTGTAGAAAATATTTGTAAAGTGTGTGTTTTTGTATAGAAAAAGAAATAAATAAAAAATTAAGAGGAAATTATAGGCCTAATCGGGCAGTTTTTGAGGCAATTTATGGCAACATAGAATATGTATATAAATATAATTAAAATTAAGTCGAAATTCAAAAATGCATGAAATCGAGCAAATCATTAATAGTGCTGCTGCCATTCAAGATCCGAACTTGTACATACATAAGTATATTGATAAATAAAAAAATTACTCTTTTGGACTTTTTACCGGGTTAAACTTAACTTTGTTCAAGAAAGAATTTTTTGGGATTCTCCGGTATATAGCAAAAGCTAAAAAATGTTCTAATTTGTTATTTCATCACACAACTCATTAATTTTTGGTGACAAGTTTCAAGTCTTGGTTTGACTCATCAACAGGTCCCAATAGCGAAATTGGGTGATTTGAAAAACAAATGAAAAAATGAAAAAAAGAAGAAAGAAATGATATCGATGGTGTCATAGATAGCTTTCACCTTAACAGATGAGTATGAAACTTTTTGCGAACGAACAACAAGAAGGCACACCACTTGCATAGAATAAGTTGAAAGCATGTATATTTTCTTTCTTCCATGGTTCCCGCTCTACATATATGTAGGTACAGTGTACATAAGTTCTAGTAGCAGTACCAGTACCACGTGGACTTAAAATTTTTTTAAATACAAGTCCCGGTTATGGTACTCAAAAAATTTTCAAGTACAAGTCTGGATATTGGTAATTAAAAATTTTGCAGTACAAGGCAAGGTAATGGTAGGTACTCATAAGTCCCATATATCTAAGCATAAGTACCCTACCAAGGTACGTACTTACTACAAATAGCGCCATAACGCGAAGTACTTCAGCTCTTGTAAATTATATAAATACGCCTTCTAATAATATTGGCTTAGGAGCAGGGACAGTAACGGTCATGACTTTTTCAAAAAAAAAATTAAATTACGTTGTGTAGTAATTTTTAATTATAAGTTCCTCAATAACGTGCGTACTTAGGTATTTATAAGGTACTTAAAAGCTTATATGTGCGACTTATTAGTACCGGTAACTGGACTTGTACTTGTACTTTTTAGGTCTGGATCTTTAAAAGCTGTAGACATCTGCTACAATTGATGAAGTAATCATATAAAGGCTAAGGAATGTAAATACACAACAGTAAATTTAGAACGAAAATACTTATATACAAATTTCTGTATTTAATTCTGCTCAAGCCTCCTGGCGACAATCACATTCACCTATACGAAATCATAGAAAAGTTATATAAAAATAAGTACCGCTGGAAAATTAGTAAAAAAAAAGATTATATAATATTTTACTATATTCATACTGCTAATTTCATAGGACAATGCGTACTCATACTTCGAATTTATCGGAAAATTACGTAAAACAATTTACGTCACTACACTGATTATAAGCAAAAAATTGCCTAAATTCAATGCAGTATTTTTATTTACAGTGTAGGTACTGTCGGTACTTAGTTCCCATAGAAAAATTCTCTCGTCTCCATTTATATGATAACAAAAATAGACCAAAAACCTCAGAGAGAGCCACGATCCAAAGAATGACTAAATTTACTTCTAGTAAAGCCAATGATTAGTAAGTTCCTATTCGACCAGCTATGAATGATGAAATCAACAAGAAAAACCTTTGTTGTTTGTTATCAAACAATTTTAATTAAACTATTACCTAATCATCCATTCACAACCGATATAATTTCATTACTACGTATTATAAATTTGTGGACTTCTTCATTAAATTTTTTAATGAGGCAGTATCGAATTATTAGTATTAGTCCAATATTTTTCGATTGCTGTTCGTAGAAACCTCGCGCATTTCTGCCGTAGTGGGAAGTTGCTAAATCCGGTCAAAAGAAAGCTAATGCATCATCATGTTTTATAAAGAATGGAAGTATACGCTTCTGAACATACTCCTTAAGTAATACATTCGTGTTGATTGTGCCTGTTGTCATGATGATTCTGTACATATTGCTTGCCAAATTAAGTATTTAACGGGAAATTTGGTGCACCGTCGATTCTTAAATTTAGGTTTTGCGTTACCCCTCTTTTTTGCAATATAAAATTCTTGTCCTAAAAACTGGATGAAGTTCGCTTTTAGGTAAGTTTCATCTTTAATAATGCAGCAGTTCGTTAGGAAATTTTCATGCAAAATCCAGGTCCAGAATTTGGTTCTTTTCTGTGCGGTCCGATGTTTTCTGAACATGGAGACGTCGTAGGCCTTCTCTGGCCTTATCAGTCATATTTTTCAATGATAAGTATTAGAATTTCGTTTAAAGTTGTCTACCATTTTTTGTGCTACCGAACCTGATTTACTGAGAATATTTTGGATGGTCGTCTTTGGGATTTTCAACTTTTTAACTAAGTCTCTTTCAGACATATTCGGAGCTTCCCCATATGTGTGGTAAGAACTAATTTGCCAAATACCTCTTGGATGACTTCCATTTTCCCCACTCAAGAACTTTACACTTAATGGCTTGCAAATATATGTAAGTGCACACCCTTTTATAGATGCAAGCTTACCAGCGTTCTCTAATTTTGTATACCTGGGAGGAAATAATGTGAGAGGATATGTGGTCGGTTTTTTCTGAATCAGTCCTTAAGTACTAAATTAATTTTAAATCGGAAGTAAATACCTACCTGAGAGGTAGTAAATTCAATGATGACGAATCGTTGAAAAATACGATGTATATATGAATACAATAATTTTGTTAGAATTTATTATCCGCCAGTGTACGAATATCTATATCTATAAATACCTTACACATCGTCCATGTAATGTGCAAGCATCCCACTCATCGTTCTACGTATGACTTTATAAAACCTCTAGTAATTTTGTTTCAATCTACTTAAAAAAAAACTTCAACCTGTACACCCTTAACTCTCTCATCAGCCATTCGAACTCCGCAGTCATCCATTGAAATTAGTTTTTATCACAATGAGACAGTCGCTCGATACAAGTCAATATTGAACGTTGCGCGAAAAAAGAAAACTGGATGACAAACAAAAACCGGCGGGAGACGGCATCATCGTCGACCTAGGGGCTTTATTTTATCGCATCACAATCTCTATCCTCCACTCTACTGAATCTCGAATAATCTCATTTCCGTGGTATCTGTCTAATAGTAGTACCGCACCCCGTACCGTACAGTACTACCACATCACACAACACCATATCAACTCCGTAACCAATTTTACACGTAGACTTTTCCTTCGTCATCCACCAATATTTTTTGTTAGCAACATCAATTGCGTCCTTCTGGAGGAAGGAATTTATTATTGCTATCCAATTCACCTGCAGATAAAATGATGATGATTCGTACCGGATTATATATCAAGCTTGGTTTTTTTTTTTTTTTATGTATGTAGGTAGCAGGTTTTAAAGAGGAGAAATTTCATTAATGAGGCAGTATTTCCAGCCAGGTGTTGTTACTCTATAATTCAATTTAGGGTTTAGGGTTTTTCTAGAGTGTAATTTGTTCTGAAGCTACGAATAGCTAAGCACAATAGTTATGGAAACTATTAATTAAATTTTAAATGAGAAGAAAAAAGCGTAACAAATCTTTTGCTATTTTGTTACAACCGTACAAAATCAATTACTTCAATTACTTATTTGAATGAAAATGAAACAAAAACAAACATCAAAAAGAAGAATAACCAAATAGAGTTTGCTTTCCATTTACCTAACCAACTCACTAAAAGCTTCTGTATAATCAATTAAGAAAATTACTGACTTTTCTATTAAAGGCAACTCCATATGGACTTCCTTTTCCTTCTTCAAAGTTTGACAAGGCCATAAAGGAAACTTACAAGGCTTTGTGAGGTCTTAGGATAGACTTTTCGATTTATAATCAAAGTTGAAAGTAATCCGATTAAACCTGATGGTGAACAAGTTACATAATTAAAAAGTTTTTAGTAAGTGAGTACAATTCTATGTAAGACGAAATAAATTCAAACAATATATTATATTCAGCTTTAAGGGATATCACTTTGAAGGGTGTTGAAAAGCATCATATTTCTAAGTCAGGTACAAAATAATTGGAAGAATTGGTTTTATTCTTTAGTAGCACTGCAATTGGAAGCTCTTATATGCAAATTCAAAATAAATAGAATATTTGTTATTATGTAGCTAAGTTCACATTCATTTGTGTGTTGTGTATTAGTATACATGATTCCATTAGATTCCATTAGATTCTCAAAAAAAGAAAAGAAATCAAAATATATTAAATATAAGTCTGGTGAACACTGACATAAGTATAAAATAATAAATATAAAAAAAGGAAGAAGAAGATTCTATATGTAAAGATCAACAAATAGGAAAAGATCTAAAATTTTACAGATCGTTTTTGAATTGCTTATTTGCTTCTCTTCTGGTATAGATTGGAATGGATTTTAGAGAACCGAGAACTTCAAAAACAGGCTAATATTTATAAGGAGCTTCTTTGACCTAAAGAAATGTGCCTAATATTGGCGAATACGAAAGGAATCATCTTCCACAATTATAGTGTTCGGCCAAATACGACTTTGGGGTTTGAGTAATATTTATGAAATTGAATTGGGAGTAACTTGACCGGACTGTTAATAATAGTCTACCGTCCTTATAACCTCAGATTATTTGCTTAATGGGGAAACATTTAGAAAGTAAGAAGGGTGAGGTGTCCGATGCTCTGGAAGAATATTTTGCATCAAATATGGTGTAGCTTTCTTTGTGGGGAAATAAATAAGCTACCAGAAAGATTGTGAATAGTAATAGAAAATAGACCATTTAGAAATATATCTATTTTCTGAAATAAGGAATTTAGTTCTCAAGTAACAAAAATTCAACCCGATATTTTTCGAGAGGGTCTTAATGATTTTATCTTCGATTTTTCCAAACCAGATTTATGTAAGAAGTGGTGGTGGCTTTACAAATTTTGAAGCATTTAGCTAGGATGGAATATAAACGCAACCCCAATTTTTTTTTATTAGTTTCGCTATTGGGGTTGAAACAGGTAGTAGGGGAAGTTGTTCAACCTTGGACCAATTTTCAAAAACCCCATTATATATTTATTGGGTTACGATAACATAGAGCGACTTACATAAGTATTTGATGTAAGATTTTGTTGTATATACTAAATTAGCTGTTTGGTCCATACACAGCATTTGGGCCAAGGTACAACATTGTGTTGTACCATGAACCAACGTATGTTTTACCTTGGTCCAAGCAAATCTGGTATATAGAATTTAATAGCGAAAGTAAACTTTATTTTGCATTAATTAAAAAATAACAGAAACTTAGAAAACATCTTATAAAAACAACAAAAAGAAAGCAAAAAATTTCATTAAATTTTATGTAAACTATTTCTCACAACAAAATAAAACAAGCATGGAAACACTAGTTTAAGTTCTATTAGCTATTTTTTTGCTTGATGTAATTTTATAAATTGTTTCATGATCAAATGTCGTCATCGCTACTAAAATCCTTTTCGTTTTCAGCCCTTTGCCCTCTTTTTGCTCTCTCATTTGCGGCCCTTGGTTTCTGTAATCGGGGTATATTAGGACTTCGATGTAGTTTTTCACTGGAGTGTCTGTTAAGATCCGAGTCCTACCTCTTTTTCTTGTAGTTTGTCGTTGAGTCTTTCTCAGTCCTGCTTTTGGAAAACGTCTAATCATTTCCGGTGATACTACGGCCTCGACTTGTGAACACGTTGGCTCAAAATTAAATAAGGTGGGAGCATTTTGATTTGAACCCTGTTGATTTTCAGAAGTTTTGCTATGGGCTTTTGGTCTATCTGTGACATTTGAGGGAGAATAGGCATTCTCGGTGAATACGTTTTCATCTAAAGGCCAAATTCCAGTAACTGGAAAGCCGTTAATAATATTCTGCCTTGTAAAAGCTCGGTTGTAGAATGTCTTATATGGGCCAAAAACTGTCACAACTAAGAGCTGCAGCATATGTGAAGTCTGTCGGGGTAGAGTGAGTAATATAATGTTATTTTTCTTTGCTTTCTCAATGGCTTTAATCGTAATATGACTTTCATGGTTGTCTAAAATTAATAACATTGTTGGTATCTGCTTAACATAGGAGATACTGTAGGTATTTGTGAAACAATACACCGTTTGACCAGCCAGATGAATGTGCACCCACTATAGTTCCATTAGCTGCTCCCTTTAGCATGAAGTCACGAAAATGAACGCGGTTGAATATTAACATAGGCGGCACTTGGTTCCCAATTGCATTAATAGCGCATGCCATAGTGAGGTTGATTCCCCTGTCTCCGGAGGTCATACACATGCACGCTAAAATTCTGGGAGGAAAGTGGACAGTCATATTGCTTGTCTCATCTAAATTGTACATATATTCTCTCGACTGTTTTTTAAAATCGACTTATGCAGTCCTTTAAATTAGCAAAGAAAGAGGATACAATAAATTTATTAACAATTGGTGCTCTTCATAGACTTGTTGATACAGGTTTTCTCAGCGATAGGTCTTTATGGCGTCGGAAGAAATATCTCACCCTTTCTTTCCCGCCTTTTTCCTCCTCTGACCATTTTTGTGGCATCTCCTTATTATTTGCTTTACCAAATTGGAATGCAAGACCTTTGATCATCTCGCGATAGACTGTTATGGAGCCTTGAAGCCGTTGTTAAATAGTCAACAAGGAGATTTTCATCAGTGTTGTCAAATATTCTTCTTACAGTTATCTTGAAAGCATATTTGATATCAACCTCCTTTGAACTATTATGCACCTTCAAATGACGGAGTAAAGTGGTCTTAGAAATATTGTGAGAACGTGCTGTTTCACTTATTGTGGATATTTTCTTCTTTACATTTTCTACTAGCTCTGCTAGAGCTCTTGTGTCCACTGGCGGGCGTTTTGTTCCACGAAAACTTCTTGGCATATTCTGAAAATTTTTAAATGTAATGCTTACGCACATAGTTTCCCCTTTAACAAATGAGTTTTCTTTTGTTCTTCCATGAAAATAAATCACAAACAAGCTAACTGTGTTGTACCTTGGACTGGTACAAGGAACACCAAAGCACCCGGTCCAAGGTTCAACACTAGACTAGAGCTACTCCAACATTAACTTAAAAATATACAACGCACTAAGAACTGTGAAGCTCTCAATGGAAGTCATTACAATTTCCATTTAATTTTATGAATGACTCACACAAAAACAACACAAAAAGTTCCATACCTATAATGTATAATGATTCAAAATATTTCCGAAGAATTTTCCTAAATCAGTAAAAAAAAACAAAATTGAAAACAGACTGCACAACTGACTTCTACAATGACCGAGAACATACTGAAATAATAAAATATTAAGAATAAGAAGTCTTTGGTTTGCAAGAGAGGGGATTCTGGAATTTCATTTCTTGCGAAAGAGAATGCATTTGGTCCGGTCCGAGGTACAACACCTTACCAAAGTTACCTAATGACAAGTTAGGAAGCTGGTGAGATTTCCGAGTGTTTTAAATTTAAAATGCACACGACAAGAAAAGGAAGAAAGAAAGAAAAAAAAATTGAAAAAAATCAAACTCTCTTTAAAACTTTATGAATAAAGATAAAAAATGTGAAAGCGCAAGTTGCATGCAACGAAACAGAATGGCAAATAATATTCATTTCCGGAAATAAATGAGAACGGGTGAAGTCTTCGCGTTTTACTCTCATAAAATGCTCCCGCGCTTTTATGAAAACCGGTTTTTGCTGAGAAATTGAGAGAATCGGCTAATGTTTTTTATAGCATGTCCAATGTTTGTTAGTGTAATTTCTATGCTTGCTAATTGAGGAACACGTGCTTCTGTTTACATTCGTTTTGCTGTGAAGAGATTAAGTGGGAGAAATTCTTGCTGGATTCTCTGATATTTTCGGGAAAAATGAGAATTTCATTCGAGAGGAATTTTACATCTCCTTTCAGCATTTGGGCCAAAGCGAAATTTATCTTTTTCTTAAAAATGGGAGGTAGTGTGACCTGATGTATATTATTATGAATAGGTTGAAAGGATTTTGAGCAGAGGGTCGTAACAGATATATTTTTAGGTCAAGATTATATTAAAAGTTGAAAGGTTTTCTTGTGATTTTAACGTATTATCATGGGTCGCAAATCCAATACAGATAAAAATAAATTCGTGACTTACGATAAGAACACTGATTCGTCTAAATGCTTGTTATGTGAAAGGGTTTTAAAGGGAAATTTACTAGGAAATACTAAAAGACACTAAATTTTTTCAGGACAGAAAAGGATATACATCCATTGAAAAAATGTGGAAAATACACTGAATGAAAGCCTAAGATCACCATTATATAAATCGGTTTGCGGGGTAAAGAATGAAAAAGAATATTCGTTTCCACTCTTTATCATTCGCGAATGCAAAAGACGTGGGAATGAATAATTTCATTCTCTCGCGAAAGAATGAAAGCTAAAATTCTCCTAAGAATATTCTTTTAAAGAATGAATGAATTTCGATCATTCTTCTCACCCTGATTTTGAGGGTATTAATGAGATTTTGTCGTTCGAGTAATCCTACGTTCTCTCGATTTTTGTTTTTAACTCGATGTCTCAGTTGCACTACAATAGAACATAGCCAAGTTCTTTTCCCCCATTAATGCAAAAGACGAAAGTATATGAAATTACTTGTTTCATTCTAAAAAAACACCAGAAATTTTCCAATTTTACTCTACAGCTTCTTAACTTGTCATTAGGTTAACTTTGACCTTACCCTATCTCGTGTTCTATCCCAATATGTTCGAAAATTTTAGAAATTCGAAAGCTCTTTCACATAACTTCCATTTTACGAAAATGATTTTGTTTTCTCTCTTATTTACTCCTAAGTACTTTTGAAATAGCCTATACATTATATACATATATATATTTCAATAGAAGGAATACCCAATGTTCATTTAAGAAGTGTAAAAATCTGAAAATTTAGTTCTCTTCATTCCATATCACATATACATATATATGCATGTATTCAGCGTATCCCCTTCCCCAATTTAAAAAAAAATCATGAATCAAAGAAAAATTCAAATCAAAACTCTTAAAATTTGTTCCTTCTTTTTTTAATGTATCTCTATAGACCTACAGCACCAAAATAAAGGAGTATTTCGGCAACTACTTAAATAACCATTCATATTTACCTTTTATGTGAAATTGCGGTCAAACTTTATGTTGCTCTCGGCTTGTTATTCAACGTCTCCATAAGTAATTTAGGATAAGAAGGTCCCAGGAATACCTACATACCCTTGGGGCAAAATCATTTGCATAAACTTTGTGTAGAGTGAATGGTAACTGGAGGTTAAAACATTTTCACCAGAAAGTGAAAAATGAGTAGAATACAAAACTTTGAAAGGAGGATTGCATTTTGATTTATGTGAGCTGTTTGCAAACTGCTTTTCATATGACTTAAGTAGAAATATCCTTATAATATTGAATAAAATTTTGGAAGTTTCACTGAATATTTTTACTTTTATACTGAATTAGTATGACATAACAAGTACCTATGTCTAATTGGACATCATATTCGATAGGTAATGCACACATTTACTAAGCGATATTAGCGATATGTAAATTATAGCTGGTGAATTGAAAAATTACATGTTGTGAAAGGTGAGTATTAAAAATAAATGTGAAGTGTAATTGAAATAGTACAAGTAATAGGGAGTAAATTAAAAAAATACTTAATTTTTGTCGCGCTTCTACAAGGCTAGAGAGACTGACCTAGGAGGAGAGCAGCTAAATGTACTGAAGGATGGAGGGAAACTACATAAAAGCTGGTTCAGCGCACTGAATGAGAGATCCGACCGTTAAGTTGAGTGTGGAGACTGAGACCTGCTGTATTCTAATGCCGACTCAGTTTTCAGGCTGCAGGTTAAAGGTAAACCTGTAATTTAGTAGTGCGACCGCATTGTTATACTCAGTGGTCCACTGCTCCTGATGCAGTTAATGTCGAAAACCAATTTTAACCATTTTTGTTTTTAAACCTCCGGCATTTTTAAAGTCTGGCCCTTTTTTTCCAGAATATCTTCAGGGTCCATATCGTGTTAAGAAATGTATGTATATGTGTGAAGAACGGCGAAGAGTGCTTTTATTTTAAAGCATGAGACATCATACAGCACCACACCACAGGTGCCTCCCCTTTGTTCTTGAAACACATATATAAACTCAAGAAAAGCCCGGACTCTGTACGTAACGCGTTGGACTGCCAGCATGCTTATAAAAAAAAATCCTTACCATTACCGGAAGGGAAGATCGGTGGAGACTATACTGATTACAGTAACTGAAAGAAGACCGTCATCAGATTCCTTAGATGAAACTATTCGGCAGAACAGAGTTTATGGTAGAGAGCATTGCTGTAACTTGTACTGCATGCTGAAGCAGTTGTGCAGTTGTAGATGAGAGTTCCTTTCACACTTACCTCTCCATTCTGAATTCTGTAACTCGGCTAATTTGTATTGAGAATTACAAAACACTCTATTCCACTTGAAAAAACTCTCGGTTGTTTTAGTTATGGAGAAGTAAGAGGAATATTTTTCAACTGTCTGCTTTTGTTTTGTTTTGTAAAGTTAGCTAGGTACCTAGGAAACTTAAATTAAATTATGGATTCACCCCATACTGGCTATTTACAATAAAAATTATGGAAATCCATGCACTACTTACAGAGAAATACTTATGGATTTTGCTGCCTCAAGGTACCCATTAAACATTTTAAATCACACGAAAATAGTCAATTTGGTCGTCTCCCAGTGCAGAAGGGACGCTATAAAAATTTTAAATATGCACGTTAAAGCTTGTATGTAGGATGAAATCGTATCTACCTTTTGTCCCCTAATTAGATATGTAATTAGTTTTTGAATCCGGTAAATAGTTTTGGAGATAGCTGCAAAAGAAGTGAATCAGTCCTTCTTAAGATGAAAAAACCGTACAAAAATGGATATATTTTCAACTCATCATTATGAAGAACTGGTAAGTCATGGAAATTCACTTTCCATGAGAAGAACGTTCACAACAGAGTACTAATGGATGTGAAACAAAGAACAGAATAAATATAAGCAAAATATAGGAACTGGGGTGTATATGACCCAAGTGCAAAAATTCGTCTTTCGGCGGTAAAAAGTCAGTTATGAAGTTAAAATTATCAAAAAAAAAAACTACACCACTCGATTACCCACTTCTCCCTCTTTAATTTGATACCAAACATAGGTTATTTTGGACAACTCCCAATGAGGGGTAATACGACCCCCCATCCCAAAGGCCCCTAACCCAAATATTTTTCATCTATATTTTTGTACTCTAGATCCTAAATCCGAAGGAAAAAACCTCAATGCTCTACGACCCTCCCACACAGAGTTACCCGCCCTTCGATATTGCGACACTTCTCACGTTTTCCCTAACTCTCCAAGTGTTTTAGAGAATCGCGAATGGAGAGTTAAGGTGAGAACCCAATGAACGCGGCAGGCGCGCATCGCGTCGCTTTGACAATTCAATAGAATATATGTACGTGTTTAATGTCAATTTCGATGGGACCATTTCAGTTTTGCACTTTTTCTGGCAGCGGAGAACTGGCAGAACTGAAGTCCATCGAACATATTTTTGTCATATTCCTTGTATTTGTGGACACACGTATTATATACACGGAACTGTCAAACGTAATAAATGTTGTTTATTGATATATAGAAACAATTTTTTTTTTAACTTAAAGCCAATTACCGAAATAAAAATATTTAATTCATTCAACTCCAAAATTTCACAAATAATCGCGACAGTGCACTTTGACAGAGCAGATGACAATTCGACCTCAATATGTATTTGTAACACCGAGAAAATATCTGGTGCAAAGTAGGGGAAGTGTGTGCAAAACTTGTGTTGCACTTCTGCTATAAAAATTGTCCCATCGAACATTTTCAGTGTTGAGCTGCTGGAAAAAGTGCAATACTGGTGTTGCACCAAAGTCCCAATGAAATCGACATTAGTTCGTGCTGGCCAAATGGCTGCCGCGCTTGTCGGATTCGACGCGAAAGTAGAGCAATGTTCTACTTTTAATGTGCGGCAGACGCTTTGACAGTTCTTTTGATTCATTTTAAACTGTTCATATGCTTGGTGAGATGCAAATGCAAGAACTGCCACATCTAATAACTCTGATAAGTCCACTATTTCACTTTTAAATAATAACTCAAGCTTTTCTATCACTTTCCTTTTTGTAAATAAATCTTAAGAGTACCAACACGATGCGTCCATTTGGCCTTACTCAAATCCTACACGCGTTTGCCGCGGAGATCTGTCAAAGCGACACAACGCCTGCCGTGTTCATTGGGTTTTCACCTTTAGGGAGTTTTAATCGGGGAAAACGAAAATTCTCATCTTCCAAACTCTCCGAGTTACAGACTCCGGCCCCTGGTGGATTGTAGTCAATTACCTTATCACGTCGCGTCGTCACTGAGGTAAAGGGTTCTTATGACAAGCTTATGCGAAGATGTTCCTTTGTTGATCACCGTGTGCATTACAGTTGCCTCTTATATATTTGTGCAATATGGACTTAAGTCTGTTGAAGACTGGTGTAGACAAGCTAGTGGTACTCTTTACTAGCAGAAAAATGCTTAAATGCATTGTCTTTTCCAAGACATTTGAAAATTATCTATAACTATTATTCCGTGCAAATCGTATCAAAATCCACCCAAGACTCAAGCTGGCGTGAGATTTGCATGAGTCTTAGCCCTGTACACATACATATATCATAAAATTACCTTAGACTTTGGATCGAAATATAAATATACAATACATAGCAATACAATATAGCAATGCGAGCTCACCACTATTCTTTTGGATTGCACACTGGGTGATATTTTTGTATTTATGTAACTAGTAATTTAAAACTTTCCGATGCAGTTAAAAAGTTTTGTATTAACTTAATCTCATCGGTCTACACAAGATGCTTGCTGTCAAAATAACGAAAACGCTACATAATTAGTAAGCAAGTTTCCTTGCGTTGAAAAAGTTAGAGTTGCACACGTCATATTCTCTTGTGAAGTTTTCATTTAGTTTTTACCATATGTCGGTGACAACCACACATATTTACATTGTGGGAATTGTTAACTAAATTCATTTTGTCGAAACAAAGACACATCGCAGCAAGCTTCATGTAAAATTAACATAACACAACTACAACACTACGTAGCCAGTTACTTAGTTCTGAGCATATCAATAATTCCAAATTAAGTTCACCAGAAGTCCAATAACACTATCATAAAAAAAAACATCCTTTCGTAAAACCTGGAGATATTAGTCTCAGGACACACGTCCACAGAGTTGACATAGAAAGAAGCTAAATTACTCAAAAGCAAAAAAATCCCTACCTCTCCTAGGAACGTCAGCATTTGTTCTTAAGAAGATTAAAAACTGTCTCTTCATTTCATCCTTGCTAGCCGGTATAATTTATAACAGGATAAATTCGTTAAGTCCTGAAATGAATCTTTATTACCATATCACCGCCCACCAGAAATTGTTGTTTACTTTTATTTGTCTCAATTATTCGTTTACATTTTTCGGAGATTCGAACGGATGTAGTCATTCTACTCCTTTTGAAAAGCCCACAAAATGAATGAATTCCTTAAATCAGCAAACAAAATCGATTCATTCTATAAGGTCTGTATGTTAAAGGGAAATAGAAGACCCACAAAATGTACGCACATTTTATAGAAATGGTGAGTAGTAGCTGGTGGTGATTGTTATGTTTCGACATTTTCCCTTATCACCAAAGAATATCTCCAATAGTCACTGACGTTCTGTGTTACAGTATCCGGTTTTCTTGGTAACGGATCCGGTCGCATTTAAGAAAGTCTGGCCCTACACTCAAAGCACAAGTGAGAATAGAGACTGAAGATTTTCTTAATGGTATACAGTAAATGGGAGGTTGGTACGGAATGTAAGGTTTCTATTTTAAAAGCTTAGTGTGCAAGTACTGCGTAAGCTTTTTGAAGTCTTCTGTTTAGATTGATTTTTGATAAGTAACAATCCACGCCCAAATGGGGGAGCTCCTGTTCGGTTCACAACTGTTGCTTTTACGCGGATCAAAACTGAAAGCTGAAGGGCGCCTTATTGATTTTTTCCATTATAATAATGCTTTTAGACATCTCGAATTCTCGATTAACTGTTCACTTCACTATCGGTACGTAAGATGTTTCAATGCCATTAAGGGAACTGAGACCGTAAAGTGAATTTATGATGACTCATTTAGCGTTTTTTCTTGAATGGAATTTGTTTGAAGTTCAAATATGAATCTGAGAATAAGAGTGTGCTAAGCTTTTTGAGAGCTTTTCTTCTTCTATGAAAAGAAAGTAATTTTGTTATGAAACGAATGTTTGGCATTCCTATACCTACCTAATAACGGGAATTCGTTAGAAGAAGTATGTATAATGATAACTGTTAAAAAAAATGCGACAATAAGGAGCAGTATAGTAAAAGCACTGTCTGAATAGTACGAAATTACACTCTGCGTTTAAAACCAACAATATACTTACATATATCCCCCAAAATTTTGGTAAAATTGTTCAATTGTGAGAAAACGTTCTTCCTGTTCACCACAAACCGTTTTAGTGTAGTAAAACTTTTTGATTTCCTAGAAGTTTTTTTTATTACTGCTTTCAATTATATCCAAGCTGGTAGAATTTTGTATTAAGCTTTAGGTAAAAAAATTTGTTGTTGTTGTTGTATTTGGGTCCAACAAACAGCATTTTTCTTTTAGCTTTGCAGTACTTAATTTAAAAAAACTGTTTTAAAATACAAAAAATCCTTCCGAAGCTTTTACAAAATTTGCCAAGTTTTTTTTATTGAATATTTTACATTTGATTTTTCATAAACAAATGCTCTTCAGTTTGACAAATCTTTAACCAAGTATTTATCTCACATACAGAGAAAGCAGCAATTTAGTAGTCACTTGATTATATGTAAAAACTAAATTTTTCAAAGCCTATTCATATAAGTGTGAGTGTAAATAAAAAACGGCATGTATGTAGGAGAAGCAAAAGAATAACAAAATTAATTTTCCATTTTAAATAAGTAAAATTAATAGAAAAGAACAAGGTTATTTAAGTAACCGTCACACATACCAGAAAACGAAGACATTTTTAAGGTATATTTAGATTTACAATTTCAATTTACGCGTAATTCACCCAAAAGAATAAATCTGAATGCTATTAGTATATCATTTAATCCTTAATTCTAAATGGAGATTTCTGTTGCTTGTAACCAACAAGTAAATCTTTATTGCAGTCGTTGCTGATTTGGAATGATCATAACTACTGGAATTTAAAAATCTTTAAATAGATTTAATAAATAATAATAAATTTATAGCTTCCCAATAATTAAAGACTTTAATTTATTATTCTTTTCTGAATTCGGAATCGCACAGCCACCCAGACTGCTGACCTCATTCCAGTTTCGGAGCTGTCAAACTTACAATTAGACAATTGGCAATTCTAGTATGGGTTTGGTGTTAGAAAGAACCAAACCACAACCAAATTTGGAAATCGGTGTTTTAAAGAAAGAAACAAGTAATGTCATATACTTTTGTCTTTTGCATGAATTAGGGAAAAGAACTTGGCTATGCACTATTGTAGTGCAACTGAAACTAAAAATAAAAATTGAGAGAACGTAGGAATACCCGAATGATAAAATCTTATTGAATACCTTCAAGATCTTTTCAAACTATTCATAATAATGTACATCGGGTCAAACTACCTCAATTTTTAAAAAAAAATTAATTTCGCTTTGGTTAAGGTGCTGAAAGGAGATGCAAAATTCTTATTTTTCCCAAAAACATCAGAGAATCCAGCAAGAATTTCTTCCACTTAATCACTTCAGAGCAAAACGAATGTAAACAGAAGCACGTACGTTCAAATACCATTGGAACCACAGCATAGGATTACAGTAACAACTTTGGAACCAACTCTCTCAATATTTCAGAAAAACCTGTTTTCACAAAAGCGTGGGAGCATTTTATGAGAATAAAATCTGAAAACTCCACCTCTTCTCATTTATTTACGAAAATTTGCCATTCTGTTTCGTTGCATAAATGTGCGCTTTCACATTTTTTATCTTCATTGATAAAAGTTTTAAAGAGTTTTATTTTTTTATTTTTTTCATCTTCTTTCTTTCCTTTTCTTGCCGAGTACATTTTAAATGTAACAGTCGGATGTCTTGCCCGTATCCTATCTTGATATTAGGTTACTTTGCAAAAATCTTCTATGTATATTATATAGCAGGTTGTGACCAAACACATAAATAAACCAAAACACTAAAATATAACCTGCATCACTCAAGCCCGGAAAAAATTTGCACCAGGAGTAGAACTAAAACTTAGAGGTAGAAAAGATGGCGCCTTTGGGTTTTGTATACTGGTGTGGAGGGAAGAAAAAAACACGAAAATAACAGATCCGGTGCCAGTGCTCTGCTTACACCGAGTCAAATAGTGAATTCTTTACTGCCACTCTGTGTAAGCACTGCCACCGAATCTGTCATTTTCGTACTCTTTTCTTCCCATCACACCAGTAGCAAACCCAAACGCGCAATCTTTTCTACCTCTATTATTTTTGGTGCTGCCCCTGGTTGCAAATTTCTACTCCCAAATTTTTTCCGGTGTGTTTGTTTTATTGTTTTGATTGAGCGGGATTTTTGTGTTATTTGTTGTGGAAAAATTAATTACATCGTTTTTGTTTTAGTTTATTGTAATTTGTGTTTGGAAAGAACAGTCTTACAACATTTTTTTTTGATTTTTATTATATTTGTGTGTGGTCGGCAGTTTTATTAATACCTAATTCCGTATTAATTTTTGCGGTTAAGTGAACCCACATTGTCTTCTATTTCTAAATTTTCTGCACGGACCAATTCGTGCCATATATTTGGCGTAATGGTCAAGAAGCCACCGACTTTGACCATCCGTCCAGAAATCTATAAGGTAAAATATGAATTTTAAAATTGAAAAATATTGCAAAAGTTCGCTTTACCAATTGTTTTATTTTCTATCGGTGCGAACACTGCAGCCTCATCTGTCTCCAAATATGAATCTGATAGAACTTCAACTTCTAAAACATAAAAAAAAGAGAGCAATTAACAATAATGATTATATGTATTACTAATCAATAATCCTATGTGACTTATATTAATATATATTTACCTAAAAATTGATCGAAATTACTGTTGTCCATAATGCGTCCGCGTCGTAATATTTTGTGGTTCTTTCTAACCTCACCGTCACCACTGAACACACACCACAATTGCCAATTTGACAGCTCCGAACAGGAATGGTGTCAGCACTGTTCTGGTGCGGGTGTGATTCCAAGTTCAGAAAAGAATTCACTAATGCTTGGAACAGAATGCATCGCAGCCACCAAGCAGAATGCGGTGATGAAGTGTCAAAATCGCAGCCACCAAACATGGTGAACACAATGAGCATTGATGACTGCGTTAAGATGAAATTTAAATGAATTTTGTTAGCCGTATTAATAAGAAATTGGGACCACAATATTATTATTTTTAAACATTTTCACCACCATAATTAAATTTTCTTTGAAACTCATGATGTTCAGCATATAAAATTTTAAAACAAATAAAATGTTAATCAGCTGTGAAATGTCAACGCAGGATAATTGCGCTAAAGTTGAAAGTCGACCAACTTTTGCGTGGTGGCTACGATGCCTACGTTCATTGCGGTCACTTAATAGCATTGCCTTATAACTTACTTCTGCGTGACATTTTCCTGCGTGGTGGCTACTTTCATTCTGTTCCAAGAGTAAAAGAATAACTAAATAAAAGAAAGGACACAGAAGAGTGTTCCGATTGTTTTCCATTTAAATGTACACGGCGAGAAAAGGAAGGAAGGAAAAGAAAAACATAAAAAAAAATAAATCAAACCCTCTTTGAACATTTTACGAATAAGACAAAAAATGTGAAAGCTAAGATTACATGCAACGAAATGGAATGGCAAATGATATATTTTCGTAAATAAGAGAGAATGGGCGGAGTTTTATGATTTTACGCTCATAAAATGTTCCCGCGTTTTTATGAAAACACGATTTTCAGAAATTGTCCCAATGTTTTTCGCAGGAATTCTAATGTTTGTTAGTGTAATCCTATGATATGTGAACAGCACGTTTCTCTGTTTACATTTGTTTTGCTCGAAAGAGATTAAGTGGGGGAATCTCATGCTGGATTCGGGGAATTTTATTTGACAGAAATTTTACATCTCCTTTTAGTGCGTTGTTCATTGCGAAATTTATCTTTTTCTTCCCAAATGGAGGTAGGGTTACCCAATGTACATTATTATGAATAGTTTGATAGGATTTTGAGGAATTTTATCAGATTTTGTCGTTCGGGTAATCCTACGTTTTCTCGATTTTTGTTTTCATCTCGTTGTCTCAGTCGCACTACAATAACGCATAGCCAAGTTCTTTTCCCCCATTCATGCAAAAGACAAAAGTATATGAAACTACCTCTTAAAAAACACGGAAAATTTCCAATTTTGTTCGCCTCTGTCTCTACTTATATTTATTTATACTTTGGTAACGGCACTGACCATCGAGCAGGATAACTGATAACAATCGATGTACCAAAGATCACTCTAATAATTTGTGTCGTTCAGCTCAGATGTGTCAATCTAGTTTTCTTTATTTTGTTGTCCGCCGACTGTTGGTTCCTACCTTAGGTTCTGTAACAAAAAGAAAGAAAAACTTTCTCCTTCATGTAGTAGAATCGCATCGGTGTATTCGTTTAGTCACGGAAGTGGTATATTACGATAATTTCAGAGCGGACACATACATAATTTAGTGGTTGAATTTTTATCAAGTATTGAAGAAATTTTAAGAGCTGATATCAGTATATCGCAAAATTTTTTAAAATAATTTTATAATTTTTCTATTATTCTTTAAATTCTTGAGAATTTGTTTATTATCCCACTTGTTTTGTGATAATAATTCTTGGCGTTGCCTTCGTTTGGCTGACATAATTAAGGCAGCATTCCAATTTAATTTTAAACAAACCAACCGGCATTGGAAATGTTAAATTTCTTTATCACGGCTGTTTATTTTTATAACTATTTCACTTCTAATTTATTTGAAACACTATAATTTATATAATATACATATATTTATTATTGAAACAATGAAATTTGTCTGAAAAATGATTTCCTATGGCAATAACTCCGGTTCTTTACGCAGCCCAGCACAACGCACTTCATCGCGATAATTCAAGACTACGGAGTCTCGATTATATAAAATCTCGTTCACAAAACAATATTTCACAATTTTATCACAATATTATTTAGTATAAATCACTTTTAATCACTTGTATTACAGGAATCACTAAATCAAACCCGAACTTGTTTTAGTAAAATCTGACATGTCAGAAATAAAGCAGAAATATCGAGCTGACGCGCAATGGGCAGTAGGCCATCTTGTCTTTTCCCCCCGTGCCAACAAAACAAAAATGCGATCACACGTACACGAATTTTACACAAGGTAGGTAACCTATCCTTTTTGTTATATATGAGCTAAGGTTCCTACATAACTAAAGTACTCTTGAATGAGAAGTTATACTATTTACAGGCTACTAACTAATGCAAGTGCTACACCGTGCTACTGATATGCTGCTGTACTGATTATCAGCAGCACTAATATCTTAATGAGGCATACCACATGGTAAGAGGTAGTGATTTACTGATGTGATACTGATCTGCAAGTGACCTGCATGTTGTTGACTGTTACTTACATAAGTCGATATTTTATTTTCAAACTAATTAAGTCGACTTAGTTTAAAATATTATAAATGAGTAAATGGAATTTTCGTGCCTATGGGAATCAACGTCTAACAAATGGGGAAAAATCGAATGATTCTTTTGACATCCTATACATTTGCTTAATTTGCTTATTTTCCTTTTTTCTTCCATTTTTATATCATAGATGAAATCATAGAGTATTATACTAAGTATGTCATTCCGTTTGTAACACGTAGAAATAATGATGGTAGAGCAAAATGGATTGGATATCTACGCATAACATTAAAAGTTATTTTGATTTTTGGCATGTCCGTTTGTCTGTCCTCACGATAACTCGAGAACGTGTCCTCGCAATATATCAGCTGCAGATTTATTTAAAACTTCACCATACGACATCAGCATGTCAGTGGCTTGTTATCGCACTTGCCTAAAGAAAGAACTACACCAGCACTGGAAATATTGAATTTATAGACTGATTTGAAATGTTTAAACGTCAATTACAACTTTTGAGTTGTTGTAGTCTTGCATTGAAGGTGCGATATGTTGATCTGTTTGTGAATGCAAGAAACGTTAAGGCCTAAACACAGTTGCGACGGCTGACGACTATTGCAATAATAGGAATATGTTTCTCTATTAACGTTTTATGAATCGTGTATTACATTGGAATCTGCAGTGGCCGTCGCCCGATCTAATCGTCACAATTGTGTTTAAGCAAAGATGTTCTTTGGTTTAAGCCTTTACTCGCAAATTGGAATTTTTCGTCCAGGAGCACTTTTATATACCTATATGATTTATTATTTTTTGAATAATAGGAAAATTCCTAGATGATTTTTTTCCGAACTATGCAATGTGGAGCAATCGGAGAATCGGTGGGAGTTTTCTGTGTACCAACAAATCATCATCATTAATTACATAGTTTTTCTGTATAAAATCGAATTCTCTACACTTTTGTTAATAACAATAAAAATATTAAAAGCCGGGAAAGAGGAGCTATAATTTCTTTATTTTCAATTCTATGGAAAAATGCATTAAAGTTACAATTTGAGCTAGTTATTCTTTTTATTTTCTCTATTTTAATAGGTTTTACAGCATCGTACAAGTTGGGAAGTAAAAGGTAAGTAAGTAATGCACTTTTGTGACTTATGCAGCCGTTTTATTGAGGGCCGTCAACAGATTAAAAATAGAGAAGCATACATTTTTTCTCAGGCATTTACAAGAACTTTTTGTTTAGACATCTTAATAGGCTCTATTGGTTTAGTGGCAGGTTGTGTACTTGGGTTCTGTTGTGGTTAGCATCTAAATACCCAGAAACATTTGGGTGCAATTTTTAACTTAATGATATGGTTACGGTTACATTGTTGGTAATATGTTAATCACTTAGGCAGGTAATGTATGGGAAATTAATATATACATACGTAAGATGATAAAAGAAATAAGAAAATGGTATAGGGTATACGAGTGGCTAGCTCACTACGGCAATGTCGCATGCAAAAGAGGGAAAAGGGGATCGTTTTTTTACGGAAATGATTTTCAGAAAGTAAAATTGTAAGTGAATTTTTATTGATCCGCCCTTAGAAAAAAATTTACCACGCAGGCACGGGACTCATTCTGAACTGGAAATTCCAGATTGAATTATATATTTTAAAAAACTCATCAAATTGCCTTCAGTGGAGTCCTTGCAAACCAATAAAACTATCAAAAACGTTGTGTGTCAAGGTTTGACGTTTTATACAGATTTAAGTCATCAATTGGATGAATTGCTCTCAATTTTAAAACTCCTTTCCCACTGCAAACAATTTTTAAAACAAATCCATGCAGTGTCTCTCCTCGAACCAAAATATGTTCTTACCCTAATCAAGTTAGCAATACCTATATTATCTACTTATGTATTGATAATATTGATGCATGCATATGTATATACAGCGCATCTTGTCTTGGGTGTTTCACCCGGAGGCATTACGGATAGTCATGCAAAGAAAACCAAATAATTGTATGGGTGGGGGTAAGCTTCGCTTTAAAATTACCTATCACACTTTGTACCCTACAATAATAGATCATATATTTACGGATCTGTGTGAGACATTTTTAATGGACATGAATATGGACACTACCTCCATATCAGATCATAACTTAATTAAGGTTGTAATCACTACAAATGTTTTAAAAAAAAAAAAGGATGAGCACAAAAGTCATCTCATCAATAGACAAAGAGAGATATAGAGAAAAAATCAAAGAGAGAATACAAAACTCTCAAGCAATAACAACGGAGGAACTTATCGACATTATAAAAGATAGTAAAAAAGATAGCACAATTTACAAAAAGATTAGAAGTAGGAATAATGGATGGATAACGGATAAAATTATAGATGAAATGAAAAAAAGAGAGAAGTTATATAAAAAAATGAAGAAGCACCCGGATGATATTGAGAGGAAGAGAGATTATACTTGTGCTAAAAATCGGGTAAACATGTTAGTAAGGAAAGTGAAACAAGAATACATTGACAAACAGTTTCAGAAGACAAAATACGACACAAGGAAAACATGGAAAATAATTAATAAATTTATCATAAAAAAGGAAAATGTGAATAAAGAAACTATTACTGAGATAAGGAATTCAGGGAAAATAGAAACTAATCCAAAGACGATAGCAGACACACTTAATCAGTACTTCGTCAACATTGGCAATGAACTTAAGGAAAAGTTACCAACAAAGTCACCTACTGCAAATAAAAGGCAAGCAAAATCAATTTTTCTTGAACCATCTGATACGGCAGAAATAGAATTTGTAATTAAAAGTCTCAGAAAAGAATCTGCACCTGGGCTTGACGGAATCACTACGAATGATCTTGCTGTTGCGGCTGATATAATAAGCCCGACTTTAGCCAATCTTGTAAATCAAACCATCTCAACCGGAATTTATCCAAATATACTAAAGGAGACTGAAATACTACCAATATATAAAGGTGGAGATAAAAAGGATGTGAGTAATTACAGACCAATTGCAATTCTCAGTTGTGTTGGAAAAATATTCGAGAAGATAATTGAAAAAAGACTCAGGAGTTTTATAAACAAAACTGGAGGATATGATCAGAAACAATTTGGCTTTCAGGAATACAGCGGAACAGAGTCAGCCACAGCTGAGACAATGAATGTAATCAACAAATATCTAGATGAAGGTCTATATACTGGAGCAATTTTTGTAGATCTTAGAAAAGCCTTTGATACAGTTGACCATGATCTTCTTCTGAAGTTTCTGGATGAGCTTGGAATAAGGGGTATAGCCAATAAACTGGTGGAAAGCTATTTAACCAATAGGAAATTGTTTACAAAAATACAAAAAATACATAGCGATCCGGAGATTCTCCGCACTGGTGTACCACAAGGCTCCATCCTGGGACCTAATCTCTATTTACTATACATAAATAACATGCAGAATGCAGGAATTAAAGGAGACTATCATATATATGCAGATGACACAAACATTATATATGGGGCGAAAACAAAAGAAATCCTTCAAAGAACTATGAACGGGGATCTCATAAGATATAAGCAATGGACAGATGGAAACAAACTTTCGCTGAACGAAGAAAAAACCAAATTTATAATATTTCGTCAAGTCAATAAAGAAGATATTGACCCACAGATAAAAATTGGATCCATGAGCTTGCAAAGAGTTAAGGAAATAAAATATCTTGGTCTTATATTAGATGAGCAATTAAGGTGGAACAGTCATATAAACACCAAAATTAATAAAATTATACCGATGTTGGGCGCTATCAAAAGAATGAATTTGACATTAAATAACAAAACAGCAAATCTAATATATAATGCTCATGTACTATCACACATAAAATATAGCATACCTATATGGTCCCAATGCTCCAACTATATAATTAATAGAACACAGATAACTATGAATAGAGCTGTTAAAACATTATATAATATACCTTGGCTAACGTCTACAAAGGAATTACTAAGAAGAACGGAAAAACTTAGTCTAAAGCAAATAATCTTCGTGGAGAAAGCTAAATTTGTCTATAAGTTGAAAAACAAAAAAATTAAAACAAACCTCAAAATCACTACGGCAACAGATCTCCATACGCACAATACAAGACAGAGGAATGATATAAGAGTAGAAGCAGCAAGGACAGAAAGGGTTCGTAAAGGATTATTGGCGACATCCAGTGAGATCTTCAACAGACTTCCTATTCAGATTAAAATCAGTTCGAATATAAACATCTTCACAAAGAAAGTAAGAAACCATATATGTAGTCTTCGTGAAATATAACTAAGTTGAATTAGAACATGCTATTCTTATTAGGCTATATATAAGGAATAAATAGATTGTAGTTAATTAAATGAATTTCAACCTCTTTCTTAAACCAGCTAAGCTGTCTGAAAGGGGGATTTTGAAAAAAAAGGATATTAAGGAATTGTAACTAAGGCTAATAGTAATAATGATGATAATGTTGACATTAGAATAAATAAATTAAATAAATGTAACGCTTTCTGCATTTTTTGCATTTTCTCCTAAGCATATCCAGCGCAAAAGTACAATAAATGACAGGTAATTATCTTTTGAGAATTGACTTTTTAAGCCATTTTCAATGAATATGTTCATGAAAAAGTGCAAAAAACGCAGTTTCATGACAAATACTTAAAAATTATAAGAAATAACATCGAGGAATAAAACACTATTGTTCACGTCCAACCTTGAAAATATAATAAAAGCAAAATAAAATGGAAAAAACAATTAGCAATTTACGCAAACCTTGGTTGTTGGTTATCGCGACATTAATCAAATCGATAAAAGGGGGCTCATAGTCTGTGTTCACTGCTGATTTGAAATCCCTTTGAAATTAGATCTCCTTGTCATTATAACATCTCGATCTGTTTATGTACTTTCGGTTCAATTAATTACCTTTGAAAATTACTCACGTTGTTTAGAAACGGAATTGAATCAGATGTTAATTACGAACGAGATCAAGTAATGGTTTGGGTATTCGAAGTGGCCTGATAAATATTTCAGATATGCAGACTAGACCGCCGCCGCCCGTCCGCTAGTATACATACAATAAGTACTACCGTTCCAGTCTAACTACTATGTTTGTCGACGTTATAAATGTACCTATGTATATTGTATATATATACACATCTACCAGATGTACATATATACAACTGTAGCTGGGACCTCTTAATCACTGCATTCCGGAGGAATATAAGCATTCTCTTTAAACTATTGTGACTTGGTGACTTGGGCACATTAACAAGGAGCGGAAGATTTGTTGTGCGGATTTTAATTGCTTCTTGGGTCGTTGAGGAATGCATAAAGTATGAAGTTGTTTGAAAATAGGCAAAAGCGGCGGAAGTAATCCGTTGAGATTGATTTTATGAACGTGGCATTTAAATTAAAACAAACATTTTGGACGAAATATTTTTGTTTGTTTTATATTGTTGTCAGAGCTTATAAGTGTATAGCTTTGGAAAGGAATGTAAGAAAAACAAAAAAGAAGGATCAGGGCCCAAAAAGAGAATGAAGAAGATGCCGATGAATACATCATACATTATGATATTATTGTATTCTGATCATTTTAATTCAATTTGCGCGGAAATTAATTATATTATTGTCTGCATAGGATTTAAATTATAAGACAATTGTTCATTATTGAATATACGAAAAAAAAACATTTAAGTCACTGTGGGGCCAACAGTGCTTTGCATAGAGATGCGAGGTAATGCTGCCCTTTCGATTAGTTAAGTTGCTCGATTGGAAATATCTAAGCGTCGCATTTTGATTTGCCAAAGTTATGGAGGAAACGGATCCAGCGTTCGGTAACATCTGGCATAGTTATTTTTGCATCAGTCAGAACGAAACTCTTTCTCCCTGTCTGATAAGGTGGTATGTTTAAGATGTACATATAAGTGTTACATAGGTTTTGGAAGTATAATAGAAGTTAGGGCTATTAATCAATAGTTGAAGCAACCATTATCCTCTTCTCGTTTGGAAATTATCTTAACAAGAACAAGTTACCCCCACTTTGTAAAATTACACTTGAACTAAGAAAAAAGAATAAATCTAAACCAATTTTGGCTATAACCCAGATGAATGGTAGTAGGAGCATACATCCACATACCCCCACCAATTATACCGGTGCCCAAATTTTTCTGAGGATGTGTAGTAGATTTCAAAACAGAATTTTAAAGTATACTGTTAGTAATATGTATTTATACAGATATTATACATTTTATCTAATCTAACGAATAGTGATGTAACTTGTGAACAAAATACATTTTATGAAAGAAGGGATAAAATAACAACAATGAGCACATTTTAAAGTAAATGTATAGCTTTAAATACAAAATAAAATTGTTGATAAAAACAATTTTTTTATAGATAATAAAACATACTCCCTATTTTACATAAAAGTTAAGAGCTCTTAGTGTTAAGAGATGTCAGTGCAAATTTTTTTGTTAAGACATTTGGCATTGTAGCAAACAGATCTATCAAATATCTATTAACATAAGAGGACCCACTGAGGTACGTTTAAATCTCTTATCGTGATAGTCCCAGAAATTGTATTGTTTCAAATACCGAAATTGAAAATGGATAAAAATGGTGTAAAGTAAGTACATAAGCGTGTTTCCTCAATGGTGGTCCATGGTGATATTACTCACATCAACGAACACAAAATTGTATGGCGGGGGGTCCACACCAACCGTTCGGGAGATACAGGGTGATTAAATAATTATGCTATGTCCAACCTATGACGGTGATTGTCAGCTCAGATGATACTAGACCGTCTAAGCTTTCAAATCGCATCATGTCGCTAATTATATAACGTCAAATTCAAAAAATTGGTTATTGGCATATCCAAAGAGCTATATTACACACTTTAACAGAGCCTCAAGGAATACAACACTCAACAAAAACACTATAATAATACTTAGAAATTTTATGGTTAGGCCCCCAAATATAAATAATAACAGCAGAAGGAATATTATGTGGGCATATAATAAATACCGCGAATGCAAACGAAGAATATAATATAAGAATATAATAGAATATAACAGAAACCATTTGCATTAATCCTAGATGGTGAAAATCATTGATAACTGTTCCAGCTCGCAGCAGATATAACTATGTACATAATAAATGTATTTTCCCAAACAAACGATAGAAGAAATGATTTGCTGTCGATGCTCCGAATAGACATTAATATAAAAAGTTTAGAATTAAAGATAGGCGATGGTCACATTTTGTCATGTTCTAAGTTATATATACATACCAATTATAGCATCACCTAGATAAAAATATTCAAGTTACATCATTACTTTCTAGAACGGTTTGTCGAACAGTAAAAACCAACTTTATAGGTTTTTATATTCCTTGTAAAATATACGTGGAATTTCTTAGATCTACAATTATTACGAAAACTTCCAAATATGTATATAACGATAGCGTAGATGCAAAAATCGAAATAGCATTGATCAATTGATCTATATACTTTTAGACTTGAGTATGATAAAAATCCTTTTTTTTTAATTTCGATTGCATTAGAAGCCTACACTTTTTCTCTAAAATTACAATGCATACAATTTTAGCTTTTTAGGTCATATAATTTATCATGGGCACACAGCCAGGAGAAAATCAAATTAAAATAATATTATTCTTGTATGTCTAATCTATTTTACCGTACCATCATTATGCGTTACAAACGTATGAACAAATTTATACCTACCAACAAACGAAACAAATCTTCAAGTCATACAATGAGCAAGTAAAAAGCTAGAATTGGTCTAAGACCTAGATGAAATTTTGTATTGTCACCCTTCTGTGCAAGTTTGATTTTTGAAGTGGTTTTTCGCATATATTTCTAGAACGGTTTGTCGGACAGAAAAAAATGATTATAACCAATTTTAAGGATTTCGTATACTGAAGAAGTTTTTAGTACAATAAAAATGTCTTGTACTGATCTTTTTCACAGTATACAGTAAAAAACGTAAATTTGTATATGGCAACACCAAGGAGCTGCCCGATTTAGTCCATTTTTGAAATTTTATTTGCTAGTTCAATGAAAACAACATGTACCAAATTTCAGCTCTCTATATCGATGCGTTCTCAGGCAGTGTCCAAATAGATAGTAGAAAACGAAAATTCAGGAAGGATTTTGCCCGATTTGTCTCACTTTCGAAATTAATTTTTTTTTTTTCTAAAGTCCGTGTACAAAATTTCAGCTCTCTAAGCATACGCGTTCTGGAGTTATCGTACGCACAGACGGACAGACGGACGAACATGCAAAAATCAAAAGAACTTTTAATATTATGCGTGGGTGTCCAATCCATTTTGCTCTACCATCATTATTTCGAGGCGTTACAAACGGAATGACAAACTTATGTAGTGTACCCTATAGATTTCATCTAGCTAGGGTATAAAAATGGAACGAATCGGGAAACTAGGGTTTCCATACGAAAATTTCGTTTTTCACTACATATTTGAGCACTGCCTGAGCGTCGTCGTAGAGATGTGAATTTTGTGCATTGTGTTTTCATAGCAATAGTAAATAAAGCTTCGAAAATGTACTAAATCGAGCAATCCCTTCTTGGTGTTGCCATATAAAAATGTAGGTTTTTTACGTATACTGCAAAAACGATCAGTCCTAGACGTTTTTATTGTACTGAAAAGTTCTTCAGAATAAGAAATCCGTCCGTTACTGTCCGACGAACCGTTCTAGAAATATATGCGAAAAAATCAAACTTGCACAGATGGGTGGGTGAGACCATACGAAATTACATACGGGTTTCATCTAGGTCCTAGATTCTAGGGTATCATAAGAATTGGTGTTAGACCAACTCTAGCTTTTTTACTTGTTATTTGCGTAAATTGACTAAACACCATACAATTATTATACGAGTATTTGAAAAGTATGGAAAGAATGATATAAATTGTATATATTTTTTACCATGTACATGAACTTGTAGAGTCTGTTGTTTCGAATTTTCGAATAGGTGCCAATATTACTTAAAGGAGTAGGTCAAAACCTATCGACGCCCAGCAACGGATAAACCAGACTATTGATAAGAGGGAAATTAAAAGGACGCGGTGCGATCATCTATAAAGGCCTGTCCCGCAACAAATTTGAAGAATAGAAATTTATTCACAATTTAATCAAGACGCCTATGCAACTCTCAAATTTGCATTCCGACTGGTTCTATAGAGATATTTCTTAAAAAACCCTCATAAAAACAAAAAGCGGGACTAACGTGGAATACAATGTTTCTATCATATTATGCACAGCTACATGCTCTGAGATTTCCTTACCATATGTCCATTATTGGACATAAATGGAAAAAAAAAGTTGCAGTCGGAGTTGATTTATATATAGTTACAACAAAATAGTACAACACCATCAACCAGGTACCACCTACATAACTGTCACCAGTCACCACTATAAAATTCAAAAAATTTATCAGGGAAGAGCAATTAAGAAATTTTCTCTGCCACTAACCACCGCAAAAATGTTAATTTTTCATTTCTGCTCAACTCTACTCAACTTCATACCAGTGGCTAGGCCAGCGGTATAGTTAGTTGCTAATAAACACACGTCAAAGAGGGATCGGCAAGGCAGCTTAGTAGGAATAGCCAGGACAGATACAAGACAAGAGTGAAGTTTTGACTACTCTTCTGAACGAGGAAGGTCTGTATTTTCTAAGGAAAATGCCTCAGTAGAAATTTACGGGGCTGTTGGAGTGGATAAAGTATAGACAGCAGCATCGGTATGCAACCTTTCAAGTGTGGGTGGCGGGCGTACAAAATTTCTGTGGCATTTTAGACAAATTTTTACTTTGAAATTGCACAGTTTGGGTCTGTTTCTGTTTAGATGCAAAACTGGTAACAGACTACCGCACAAAACACTGAATGTATGCATGCAAGAATGCAAGCACATACCCTTGCGTCTTTTTACCGCATCTAAAACAGCAAAATATCTTGTGATATCTTTTGGACCAGCAGCTCTAAATTATGATATATACCTTAAGCACTACAAAATACAACACAATTTATCTGAGAGATTGATATCCGTTCGCGTTCTTTTAAATACCATTTGCTGCAGCTTCGTATTAAGTAATATGTAACCAAACAGATTTCAACTCTGTTACTGCAAATGTATGAGGAGGAACTTTTGTAAGTGTCGTGTATTATAAGTACATCTTGGAAGTGTCACATATTCTTTTTAATAAAGTGTTGCGAAAAATTCAAAGAAATTTTATAGAAATGTCAGAAAACCAGCTCTTGGTACTTTAGGATTTTATTGTGGCTCCAGACTCCAAGAGAGACTCAAGGTAAATTAATGCAGCCCGTCAGTACAAGTACACAAACTCTATGACGACCATCCTACATATACTGGGTAGGCTGCTAAGTCGTAAGATTGTAGTATGATTTAAGCGGAGATAAATTCAGCTGAAAGGAAACGAAACAAGACGTTTTCACGTTTTTTATTACTGACGTTCTGTGCTATTTGCTGGTGCTGGAATGTAACGTAATGTGGAATGGCTCTGAACCAAATATTAAAAAGCTCTAAAATACTTTTGAAGTCATTCCGAGAAAATCGGAATTAAACGTTGTACACTATCTGATTTTTGAATTTTATTGTTAAATTTGGATGTATTGAGATAGCTTCGCAGTATATGAATTACATACAAAGTATATTGGTATATAATGTTTAGAATTTTAGGCAAAGGAATTATAATGGATAAATAAGAATACTTTATGGACAAAAAAAAACATACTTAGGTACCTATTTAAAAATAGATAAATTCCACCGATTGCATTGCATTCTTTCGATAATTTGAGAATTGCGAACTGCTTTTTAGCGTTCCGTACCCAAAGGGTAAAAGCGGGAGACTTAGATGTCAGTCCGTCTGTCAGCGGGCTGTATCTCATAAAACGTAGTAGGTAGACAGTTGAAATTTTCACAGAATGTGTATTTCTATTGCCGCTACAACAACAAAAAAAATTAAATTAAATTAAAAATTAAAGTGGGTCACCATACAAGAAACGTGATTTTTTCGGCGTTTTATGCTTGTTTTCTTCTCATTCATTATTATCACAAGTAGCCATAATTTTTTCAAATGACGCCTACTCTCATTTGAAAAAATAAAATAAATAAAAATATGTGTAACTAAGCTACTTGACAGCTGTTCAAGAAATTTCTCTTTAGTATACATATGCTCACTGCTTACTACGTGCTAATTTGTTTGCTGGGTTTTCTTTTAAACTTACTTGTACTTTCTTCTACGTAAGAGATAAGAACTCTTATCCTCTTAACTGGGCTGTCACGGCCCGTTAACAGAAGTTGATATTCTGCGTAAAGAGTTAAGAGATGTCAGACGTCAGCTAATTTCTTAACTTTTGTGGAGATTTTTTTTAACAGATTTGGTATTCTAAAAATATGTCAAATATTTCTTAACATAAGAGCTGTGCACCGAGGTACGCTTAAATCTGTATCTCTACTTTCAGTAATGGAAGAGGTTATAGTGGCAGAAATTGTTTTGTTCGAAATACGCGAAATTTTGAATAGAAATGCTGTATAATAAGTACATATTTATATTACATAAATAATGTCCAAGTTTGTGAAATATAAAATAATTATACAATATGAGTCGTGCACAGAGGATAGTTCCGAGGAATATAAGGAACGACTTGGATCCGTTTGCTATTTCTGAGGCTGTATTCATAAAGAATTTCAGAATGCCAACATTTTTTGGCTTTAAAGTGATTGAAATGACATAGCCTTTCAATAATCTATATTACTCGACAATGGTATCGCCACTTTAAGGTTTTGGCAACAATTGATATTTTTGCTACGGGCTTATACGAAAACCCTGTTGGACGTAATGACGGCTGTGGAATTCTTTACCTGCGATTTAGGTGATAAAATAATAATTCAATTGTCATTATGTGCTGTGAATTTATCATACATTAACCAATAATTTTAACTTAATTAAAGACGCACACAATGGGCATAAGTGTAGCAAAATGAGCGTGCTTCGTACTACCTACGTGTGCGTTGAACCTATTACCATCATCGCCTCGTCAAAAATTTCTTCTTCTTCCTCCTTCTTGCAAAGTTAATTGCCCTCTTAACCACTTAAAATTAAAATTTCTCCAAAAAATTTTATGTAGAATACCGTCATTCGGGGTGAACTCGCGACGATTTTTGTTAATAAAAATTACAGTTTTTAGAGGAACATTTGCAAGAAAATTATTTAGAGTCTCGCATGTCTCTCTTGTCAAATTCCAAAGTAGAAACAGATAAATTTTCTTTCCTCCCACCACTTTGTTTTTGTTAAAGAGTGTCCGCTTCCAAAAAAATTCAAAATATATATTTGTTTACTAATGTTTACTATAGATAAACCTCACATGACAAAGAATAACTCATTTCGTTTTTCCATTTTTAGTACTTCCTTGTTACAACAGTTTCTTATCGAGTTATCAAATCCTAAGGAAAAAATATTATTTATAAAATCCTTACATACGTGCTCTACGAAGAATTTATTCCGAGAAAAAGTACACCCATCTGCATTCAAACTTGTACTGACGAGATATATGCCGGTCGTTGTAGTTTTAAGTGTCGCGGTATATGCCCTTTAAATAAAATGTTGACCAATCCTTTCTGTCCGAGTTCACCCCCACAGTCCGACTTCACCCCGAGTGACGGTATACTAATTTTACTGAAATCTCTTACTTGCTAAATTTAAGAGGTTAAGAGATCTCTTATTAAAAGTCTTTTATGTAGAATCGGACGTTGATGTTAGTTAGGTTCTTTTTAGTATTTCTAGTGAGATTCTGTTAATTGAATACTACCTATTTGTGTTGAAGATTCGATTAGTTTATTATTAATTTTATTTATTTATTTATTTCCATTTGTTTGCTGTGTACGAAATTCAAAATTAAAATCGAGTTATTGTTTTGATCTGATACCTCTTAAATCAGTTAAATATTGTACGATGGTACGGTACGATGGTTCGTGTGCGAATCCGATTCGAACTTGACCGGTTTTTTTTGTGCACATTGTTCTATAACAACCATATGTACATAAAAAAACGCACTCCGAAGCAGTTCCAGCTAAAGTAGAGCAGATGCCAGAGCGGAGTAATAGCCGGAGCAATTGACTGGAGCAGTTGCGATAGTGAAAATAAAGATTAAACTTCACCTAATAACTAATATTAATAGTTAACTAAGCATACATACATCAATATGTGTGCAGAACATACACAAACCATAAATTTGTCATAGAGCGATTTACTGGACCAATTTTTCCTAACTGCTCCGCTCCACCTGATCAAAATTAAAATCTTCTTCCTCTACTCTGACTAGAGGAGATAAAAGAATACAGCCAATGTCTCCAAATTTCTTATATAATTAGAATTATAGTAAATTAAGGATGCGTTTGCTCCGTTTATACCATGGGTTGAGTTGAGATTATATTTATTAAAGAAATTGCTCATAAAAATTTTAAATTATGACATCCATAAACAAGTGCGAAAACGGAAAGGAAGAAAATATGCGTCGTGGTAGCAATACCATGTATTATCATAGAATGGCACAAGCACTACTTGTCGCATGGCATACTAGAGCAGAGTATACAGATTGTGAAATGGGTAGTGCATTCTGGAATGGACCACTTTTAGAGCGTGCCGTAAGCAAATATTTTTATAATAGCAGGTTTGTATACATTTGAGCGACTTCCTCAACACTTCAGATACGAACAAATTTGTATACTTTTTTGGTACTGCATGCGACATCTAGTTCTTGTGCCATCTACGGTATTATGTATTCGCTATGGAAAAACTAGCATCCTTTTCAACCATAGATGAAGCTGATCTGATCCAATGTATTATAGGAGGCATATCCACCAAAACAGTAGTTAATTAGATGTGTGTTTATGGCTTCAGTAGCCTGCCTAATTATTTTAAAATGAGATTTTAAATAACACCAGAAAATGATATTCATGCGCGATAGTTACACGAACCAGAGATGCTACAATTGTAATGATCTTGGGCATATAAACTCAAAGTATACAAAATCCCAACAGAGAGGAGAGGATCCTGTTTTCGTACTGGACAAATAGTTCATACAGCATCGGTTGATAATGTTATCAGTTATCAGTTTTGCTGCAGCCGGCGCCACAACACAGAAGCCATAAGCAAAATTTGTTTTCTGTTACTATCATTTTTGAATTTACATAATATCAGATACTGTTTTAGCCGCGATGATGACAGAGGCGGATTTTCTCGCTCCCTGCTCTCTATTTTGGACTCTAGTTTTGTTCAACAGCGATACTAGCCACATTATTTAGTTGAAGCAGTTGAATATCACAAATACTACGCATCAATCCAAGTAGATTAGAAATTCAAGGTGCGCCCTTTTTTAGATATGTATTTAAGAGCAACTATCGTACTATCTTAGAATTGTGACTTTATAGATAAGATCAATATAAATTTTAAATGATAAACAAACTAGCTTTTTTTTCAGGATCAAATACTACAATATTACCATAAATTGCAATTAGTAAAACCTCAACTTACATGATTAATTCGTTCCAGCGTTTTCCGCACAAGTTGAAAAACCGCGTGAGTCGAATAGTGCTACTACCACTAAAAGATTATTAAAACAATCTACTTTGTACATGCAAAGCGCCGATGTGACTTCTGCTTATATCAGCATCCACCAATGCAGATATTGCTTATGGCAAGGCTACGGATACGGATTATGGCACAACCCAATGCAAATAATAGTTGAATAACTGCGCTGTGAACAAGCAATCACTTATCTTCGCTTCTACCACATATTTATCAACGAAGCTCCTGTTTTGGCAATCAAAAAACAAAATTTCACAATTCGAGAACTTACGTAGATACTCAATTTTCAAACCAAGGTAAATTTGAATATGACATTGAGTATAACATTTCTGATAAGAGTCATCTCGCTTTGAATATTAACAAAAGCTTATCTCATAAAATTGAAAGTAGTTAGCAACAAACATATAATGGTTATTTTGGTCATCTTCGCGCATAAATTCTTCCAGCTATTATACAAATATTTAGAATCATCATACAGGAATGACTAACATGCTTCTGCGATTCATATTATGAAAACCTTTACTATAATTATAATATTTACAACATTTAATGTTGAAATTGTTCACAATATCAAAAATCTATGGCTACACTAAGCATTCTATGATGGGATTTGTATTTGTTTCAACTATATTCCAATCATCGAAATCATATTGTTATATTGAAATCATTATAATTGTATTCATAATAATGTTGTTACAAGAACAATAGTTATATGATACCGACAAGCATCTCGAAGTCGTAGTCTCAAACATATCTTCGGTAACTAGATAGTTCTAGTCACTCAATATTTCCTAAAATTTGCCTTCAAACAGTTAAATGAAAGTCTCATGGAAGTCAAGTTAAAACTAAGAAAAAGCTATAATTTGGTCTAAGACCAGACCAGACCAGACCAGATGAATGCTCCTAAATATTGCTGGTGGGAACTGGTTTAAAGTGTATATTTTATGTGACGTAAGTGGGGATAATAAACATTCCACTGTACAGAAAAGTATTTTTAATCAAAAATTGTTACTTTATGGATGAATATATTTTATTTATTACATTTCGAAGTTTTTTGGTAAATTCATGCAGTTTCGGATTAAATTTATTAGATACAGCTGAGTTCAAATTTCACCGGTGCCCACCAATGTTTGAGTATTCTGCTGACAACAGACATCTCACTATAAAGTTATTGGGATGTTGTAATAATATATGAGTGACATTTCACTCAGTTGTTCGGACTCCACTTAAAACTGTAGATCCAATTACAGCAGTATATATATATATAAACAAATGTCTCTCCATCTGCAGATCTCTGCCCATAACTGTACATATTTATTATTAATAAATGACCACCTTCAAATCCTTTTCCTGAGTATTTAAATAATACAAATAAAATAACATTTACAGCTTGTATAATTGAAAGACAAAATGGGCAAACTCTTTTTGAAAGATTTATTCAATGCGAACCAGAAACTTCTTAAAGTTTTTTATGAAATGATGTAACTCTTGATGCCTTAAAGGAAGCTGTGACTAAGAATTTTGACATAACAGAAAACCCTATATTTACTACAAATACAGGGATTACCATCGATGAGGAGGATGAGATTGATTTTGTGAGGATTTTTTTAATAAAAATATCAGTTTCGGATGAGTTCTACTTTACTCCACTGAGGCCTCTTAACTAACTAACTCACAAGAATCGCTTGAGGGCTGGGCACTTGTCTATTTCTACTCATTGCCCTAACGGTATTCTAAAACAATCACGCATACAAATATTAAACATTACATTACAAAAGATAATGTGGAAACAGAAAACGACAGCTATCACAGATGTGCAGTACGGTAATCGAACATTGCTAGCCCTACGTACATACAGCACTATACAATTTTATAAATCAATTCAAAATAAATTTGGATTTTATCCTTTATATAAAAGGTAAAGTGTATTTCAGCTTAAATATTTCATTAATATGTATTATGTACAGGGTGTCTCGGAATACTATGCTCCAGCATTTGCCAACCGTATCCTTGAACAACAAATTTTTCCAGACCCCCTTTCCCCATAAAATCACTCACACCTTCAATTGGGGTTTGAAAATTTGAAGGGCGGTGCGCGCATTTAAATGCTAATAAGTCCTCTAAAGGTCATCGCAAGACGTTGACGACATTTCCAACGGTACCAGACATGTCATAATCCGTTCATAAATGTTCGAGTTATGAGGCTTCAAACTTGATTTTTTTTTAATTCTCACAAAAATTCAAACGCAAAATAGGGGT
Source organism: Dioctria linearis (assembly GCA_963930735.1). NCBI lineage: Eukaryota > Metazoa > Arthropoda > Insecta > Diptera > Asilidae > Dioctria > Dioctria linearis. Next base: position 92,958,254 of record OZ005740.1, on the reverse strand, counting down.
GGAAGGAGTTTACGTTTGAATTTTAGTTTTTGACCTTGAAAGGACTCATGAGCATTTAAATTCGCGAACCACCTTTCAGACGCAAATTCGTAGGAAAAAGATATTTGTTGTTCAGGACACTCCAAGGAAACGCCCGAAATCTAAATCATTAACACCAAACAGACACTCTCCTTTTCAACATCTAACCAAATACTTCTACGGGATCCCCATCCACAAGTATTCTAGACCTAGATATTGAAAGTTAGAATTTATAGCTTTTTAGGTATATCTTTATCTTATTCATCTTGTTTTTTTTATGACTTTTTTCAATGCGAATTATTCAAAATATTAAATTTTCTTATATAGCTAATATTGAAACTAAAAACAACGATCTAGGCTGTGTTCAACTTTTGGCTAGAGCCGGATATAGCCAGAATGGCTGTAGCTTGGGCTCTTATTTGTGTCAGTAAATGTCAAACTTGCGTCATCCCATAAATTGTTTCAATTTCATTGTAAGATTATGTCGAGTAATAAAAGTAAATTAGTTGCAATAGCAACTATAATAAAAGAATGGATTAATTCCATAGAAAATAAGTGAAACCTATATTAATAAATAATAAAAATAAAATAAATCACAGCGCAAATGTTCAACATTACCGTCCTTGTCTGTTAATAATGGCACATTTTTTTCGTAAATAATTTCACCTTTGCCCTTTGCTATCCACACAGTAATAAAATTGAGACATTTTTCTTTGTTAAGTGACATCAAAAACTTAACATATAAACGTCAAGCTACTTTGGCTTCACCTCCAGAGCACTAACCAATTTGGCTATAGCCGGCTACAGCCAAGAGTTGAACAATAAATTCTGACAATTGAGCTAACATATACAGATATAATTTCTCTTAATTTATAACTCTTATTTTTGGCTCAAAATTGGCTATAGCCAACAACTGAACGACCTCATTCTGGCTATAGCCACCTCTAGCCAAAAGTTGAACACAGCCCTAGATGATTTGAAAACTCAAGTCTGTTCGGAAGGTTTGCTAGGAAAGTGGAAAAACACTTTCAAACTTACGAACTAATATCCCTACTGCAGATTATTTAAAAAGATTTCCTGCTCTGGTTCAAGCAGATGGGTATAAATTGGTATGAAATATTATTTTGAGGTATATATTGTAGGAATTAGCGTTAGGACTTTACATAAAAACACACAAAACCAGACGGCACGAGATAAAAGAGGCACGTTCAATGGTCGACACTTTATTGCACACTAATTTCAACTATAATATTGCCATGATCGACTGGACTAGACACAATCGTTTGCATCGATAGATGCACCAACCGTTAGGTGATCGATGTGTAATGTGATTATTCAGTAGGTACAATGCACTCAATTATTTGGAGAATTCGTATTAGACAAAACTTTTTTTCACTTTGTTTGAACATGGTACACTACAGTTCGTCCATCCTGACATATAATCGACCCGATTATACATACATATATTTTAAAGAATCACATCGATTACCCTCCAGCCTTACAGTTCATTTACAAATAGCCCTTTTTCTATGAATTTAATATGTATAAAGATTTACATTCAAAAGAAAAGTCAAAAACTGACTAATTGTAAGTCTCGTAAACTAACTAAGAACCTAATATCGCGTGTACAAATTTATACATTTTTTGTATTTTTTTTCTTTCAAACATACATTTTGGAAAACAAATTTGTAAGTAATGCAAATTTAACGAAAAGTCAAGCTGAAACTGACTATAATAAGCTAACCTTGCATAACTCATACTAAAAATCAAAATTACAAAAGTAACTTGGACACTTACTTACATAAGATAAAAATTATTTCATTCTTATTCATTTCCGAAAAATCCTTAAAATAATAACATTAGTTTTACGTACGCAAACATTATTCATTTAAATATCCTTTTTTTTCAGAATATTTACTTTGCTATGCGATCAATTATTTTAAATATTTAATATAAAACAACTCAAAACAAAAATTTTTTTTTTTACGTTATACAAAATTTACATAAATTCTAAGTGCATCAAGCATTTAAGAACTTAGTTTCTCGCACCCATGTTCAACTTGGTTAAAATCTTTTGAAACATATGGTTTCATGTTAGCTGGAGAACAAACTCCTTTGTACGGTGTCCTAGCCAATTGTAAACCATCAATATCTTTTATAATGTACCGGTCATTGTTAAGAACTTCAACAACTTCGTAAGGACCGCGGTATTTTGGCAAAAATTTCTTATTTACACCTGGGATCGTTACTACGTTTTTAACCATAATATAATCACCTTTTTTATAATTGCGGGGTGGTTTGTGTTTTCTATCAAAATAAATTTTATTATACCTTTGATTTTTAGTAATCGCATCAGAAGCCTTATTTCTGATTTTACTTAAATTTCGCGTATCAACATTTTGCACCTTATCTTGAAGATATTCCATAATTCTGTCGCATAGTTTGCCCTTCTGATTCACGCCGAATAACAACAAACTTGGGGTTGTAGCTATACTTCGATTTAGTGTGTTGTTTAATGCGTATTCCACTTTACTTAACTTTTTATGCCAATTACTTGTGGTTTCAGGGTCTGCCTCTTTGGAGAACATAGGTGTTATAATACGATTAACACGCTCAACCTGACCATTTGATTGTGGCGATAAGGTAGCTACTTTGACGTGCTGTATATTTTGGTCTTCTAAAAATTCCGCAAATTCTTTAGAGGTAAAACTTGTGCCCCGATCAGATACTATTTTACTTGGTCTAATATATACAGAGAAATATGTTTCTAAGCAGAATATAGCTTCTTTTGTCTGCGTTGTGGATACAGGATATAGTTTTACAAATTTAGTAAAACCGTCGACTATAAGGAAAATATACTTTTTCTTCGTACTAGTAGGTGGTAGAGGTCCGAAATGATCTATGTGTAAAACCTCGAAAGGTTTATCTCCTTTCGGGATATTATGAAGTGTGCCCTCAACTTTTCCAGAACTGGGAGAAAAGTGAATACATTTAAGACAATTTTCTATGTACGACGTAATTTTGTTTCTCTTGTTTGGGAACCAATACGATTTTTTAAGATGTTCATAACATTTAGTCGATCCTAGATGACACATAGCTTCATGGTGAGTTTGAATAACTTGGTTCTCCATTTGGGTGGGAACATAGAACATTACATTACCGTTCATTTTACGATATACTAATCCGTTGATGAGTGCGTACATTTGACTTTCTCCTTTCTCTAAGACAGATGCTATTTTAGAGATAATTAAATCACGACGTTGTGCTGCCGCAAGAGCAAACTCAAAGGAACCTTCTTCAATAACTAAAATTTCAGTGGACTGGCTAAGAGCGTCAACATGACCCATCCTACTTGATGGTCGGTGTTCAATCTTATAGTCGTAGCACTGGAGCTCTAAAGCCCACCGTGAGATTCTAGGATTCAATAACTTTTTGTTCAGAGTTAATGTCAAAGACTGGCAGTCAGTTATGATTTTAAATGGAATTCCTATAAGATATACATATTCTAAATCTTCTTAGAGCGTAAATAATTGAGTGTCTCCAGCTCGTAGCTGTGATATCGCGACTCCAAGTCAGTTGTTCTTTTAGAAAAGTAAAATACAGGATGCATCTTACCATCACTTTGTCGTTGTAATCGCAGTGCAACTCTGTTTGGTTATAAGGACTGTAAATGGACAAGATCGGAGACTCGAGCAATTTTGATTTTAACAATTCAAATATTTTTAATTCCAAATCACCAAATTGAAATTTAGAATCTTTCCTAAGCAGATCATAGTGGCCAATGTCGCGAAATCTTTTATGAATCTGCGAAAATATGAACAAAGACCAAGGTAACTGTGTACGCCTTTAACACATTTGGGAACTGGAAACTCGCTAATTGCGCGTAAGTTTTCTACGTTAGGACGTATTCCCTTTGTATTAACTATATATCCCAAATACACTATTTCTTCGTATAGAAATTTACATTTATCGTACCTTAACTGCAAAGCGTTATCCTTGACTAGTTCCATGACTTCTTCCAAAACCACTAAATGATCTTCAATTGTTTTGCTCGCAATCAAAAGATCGTCCATGTAAACAAAAAGTTTATCTGCTTCTATCAGATCTTTAAAGATATGCTGAACATATCTTTGGAAAACAGAGGGTGCATATTTTAGACCAAATGGCATCTTGAGATACTCGAACTGACCTATTGGGGTTACGAAAGACGTATACTTGACAGAATCCGTTGCTACCTTAACATGATGAAACCCGCTACGTAAATCTAATAAAGAAAAATACCTTTTATCGCGTAATCTATCTAAAAGGTCGTCAATAATCGGTAAAGGGAAGTTCTCACGTACAGTATGTTTATTTAAGACGCGATAGTCGATACACATTCGGAATTTTTGATTTTTCTTTTCAACTAATACTATAGGCGAAGCATACGGTGAATTACTTTCACGAATAATTTTTCTTCTAAGTAAATCGTCAATAATCTTCTTCAATTCGTCTTTGCTTAACTTAATTTCGATTTGAAAATTTTCAGTAACATTCCCGGAAATATTTTTATAGCATGAAATTTTTGCCTCAGATACGATATTATTAACTTTTTCTTTTATAGAATATGGCAATTTTTCATTTATAATAAGAGATGGTTTACAATTCGTTTCATTTTCAAATAGGTCAATATTAAATATTTGTTTATCAAACTCGTCACAATTACCTGAATTTTGTAATTGAACATGGTTGCGAAAGCCGATTCCTTCCTTATTTTCTGTTTCTTTTCTTTAATACTGGACACATCAAATTTTAAATTACATTTTGCCAAAAAATCTCGACCTAAAATTGCAGGAAATTTCATACTCAAATTTTCAACTATTAACAAATTTAAATTGACATTCATGCTACCTAATCTTACTTTAATATTTGAGATACCCACGATGTGAAGGGGGCTATTATTGATTCCACAAAACTGATAGTCATCAGAGTTTACTTTTGTCACAATGCAAGCTGGAACATATCGCTGCTGAAGGAAACTAATTGGGCTTCCTGTATCCAAGAGCGTTAACAGAGAGCATTCGAAGAACTCAGCATCATCAACCTTACCAAAGGTGTATCTAAATAATATATTCAAAATTTTCATTAGCGGTAAGAAAATACCTAAGCTGTTGAGTATCCTCGGGAAATTTCGCCGCATCATGAATACTGTTGGTCTGAACTGTCATCACAGGAGCGTCACCGAAACATTGATGTGAATAATGCCCCAATTTACCACATTTGAAGCATGATCCTTTTGTCCTTTTAGGCTTCGAACATCTGCTACTAACATGACCATACTCGTTACAGTTGAAACACTTCAATTTACTAAGATGTTGACCTTGGTTAATGTTGGATCTTGGATAGTACGAACTGTGATTTCATTTTTTCGTATTTTCTTAACGCAAGTTTGAGTTCGTCTAATGTATCGGCACCATATCATAAAACTTTATTCGTTTGTGTGTCCTGGATTCCACTAACGATGTATTGAATAAGGTCTGTTTCTTCCATGTTTGATAGAGAAGCAATTTCTTGCATCGTGAAAACGTATTGCTGATAAGTTTCATCCTTTTTCTTCTTACGATGCCTCAATTCGTTATGGATGTCTGCACTGGTAACTTTTCTAGAAAATTCACTTAACAGTTTATTTTTCAACTCACTCCAAGATTTTATAGATACAGTTCTCAAGAACATTTTAGCGGTACCAGTCATTAACCGCTTTGCATAGATGAACCGCATTTTAGAATCCCATAATAAAACTTCTGCTGATTCTTCAAAATTTTGCAACCATTTCTTTACACAATAGTTGTTGTCTCCACTAAAGTTTGCAAAAGATTCTTCAACATCTTTAAAATTTACAAAAGGTCTTATGCTAACTGCATCCTCAGGTTCCGTAAACTGTGAGATTTTTTTTCAGTTCTGCGATTTTACTCTTTTTCACCAGTTTTTGTCGCAACATTTCGATTTCAGCATCCAAAACTTCATCGTTATCGTCTGTAACAGTATTTTCTTCCAATTGATTATTCCCGTTGGTTATAGGTTCCGCAAGCATGTGATTAACTGGAAAATATTGGTTATCTGTACTGTAGAAAGATCTTTTATAGCCTCCTCAAGTCTTAATTTTAATGCCGTTTTTATTCCTGTCGATTGTAATCCTAACTCTGCTAATTTTTCATTTAGTTGGCCTGCCGTAGCATTTTCTAAAAACCGCTCTACACGTGTATCCATGTGGCCAGGAGTACAGCTGTGCACACTCAAAACACTAGCAAAAATTTGATAAAATCACAGATATTCCAAATAAATAGGTCACCGATGATCCTCTTCTAGGTTTTATCACAAAAATTTATGCTGGAGATCACCTATGATCACCTTTCACAAACACGCTATTGCGTATTAATATTCACCTTTTCCCTTACGAGTATGTAAGTATACCACAAAAACTCTCTGCGTTGACTTTTAATAATTTATTTCTCGGCCCCGAATAAAATTTAATCAAATATCCCAAAAATAAAAACTTCACGGTTGACGATCTCACTTCTGAAATTACTGTAGGAATTAGCGTTAGGACTTTACATAAAAACACACAAAACAAGACGGCACGAGTTAAAAGAGGCACGTTCAATGGTCGAGACTTTATTGCACACTAATTTCAACTATAATATTGCCATGATCGACTGGACCAGACAAAATCGTTTGCATCGACAGATGCACCAACCGTTAGGTGATCGATGTGTAATGTGATTATTCAGTAGGTACAATGCACTCAATTATTTGGAGAATTCGTATTAGACAAAACTTTTTTTCACTTTGTTTGTACATGGTACACTACAATATTTTAGTTATTCATATAAGTAATATGTAATATTCACATCCAGCTTTATGTTGACGTTGAGAGAGAGCCAATATTAAAAAAAATATTGAGTTTGCACTAGATGAAAAAGTGTTCAACGCAATTTTGCAGAGGGGAAAAAAATCTAAACATCCGAAAACAAAGGATATTACTGATTTAATTGGAAAGGAAACAAACTGTAAGCAAAAAACATAAAATTTATAGTCAAATTTTTCACAATTATTTCGTATTCTTGTTTCTGAATATACTAATAAAGCTGTTCTGTGCTTGCTATTTTTGCCGTTTTTGTTGCCCAATATAGAGAAATCGAACAGGAACCGCCCGTTATTTTAAAATCGAAATACAGGAAATTTATAAGTAAGATAAGAAATTAAACTAAGCTGCATAAATCAAATTTTGTACATTTTTCCTTTTCCAGAATAAGATTTAAAGACAGCTATAGAAGCATGTATGGTAGCATTTTTGGCTTTAAACAATGAATATTCATCTGAAAGCCGAAAAATTTGGTATTTTGTACAAAGCTACATTTTTGGAATTCACACGCCCTACGATAATCCAGACCACGCAAATGCTACTCTTTGGAATGATTTAAATTCTATATAAACGTTAGTAATTCTTTACTTTTATTAAAACTATGACATCAAAATGTAAAACCTTAAATATTTAGTTGTACTATACCTACTTTTACTTTGTAATTAATACGCGACTATACTTTTCATTTTTAAGAACTTTATATTATTTTGAAAAACTCGTGAGAATTTGTGTCAAAAATGAATTTAAAATGCTTTCGTCTGCACGTATTCTTCATCCAAAATTTTGAATTTGATTGCCCATATAAAAGGAAAGCATAACAAATGTACCAAGTTTCCATGTATTTTATGTGATAGGGTATAGGACAATATATACTACTATAAAGTGCATTTAGCATCATATTATAAAGTGTGCATCCCCTCCTTCAGTTAATATTGAAACTTTACAAATAAATTTATCTCATATGCAAGAAAAAGTTATTAGTGACAATAGTAGTGCATTAAAAAGTGATGATCATTATAAAATTTATTATAAAATACTATGCAAAAAGTAAGATACCTCGGAAATATACCATAGATTCAATTCGAGAATTTTCTAACTTCATAAAACAATTTTTTCAAAGTCGATTCGAGAAAGTAGACAATGTTGAGCAGACAGCAGGTGTATGTCATATTTTAAAGACCTTATTTGAAACAGAAATTCCCAAGACAGACTAAAAGTTCTTAAAATATTTAAAAAGTAAAGGCTATCATGTGGGATGTAATACTATTATTTTGCATTCTTGTAACGAAAAAGACATTGACCAGCATAATGCACCAAATTCGAAGACTTTACTCAACTAGATTTATATGTTTAGGTGCAGGATAGTGTACAGAACGATACGTCCGCATAATGCTATTTAAGTTAGAACTTTACGACAGGACACCTAGTGAGTGCACCTCATGTAATGAAAATCCTGGCAGAGCCTCTCAGGGTGCTTGTTCCCTTTAAATTTTTTTTATTTTTTTCAGGACTCGTTGCAATTAACACTGTATGCAGTATTTCCTGTCTATAACATTCTTAGGCATGAATTTTGTCGTTGAGCTTGTACCAACACAATTTTTGTTGCCAGATTGGCTCCCTTCACTTTGATATGTATATTGGTTTAGTCCGAGGTGCGAAATTATAATGCGACGGGGGGTGAATATAAGACCTAGCAATGAATGATTTTCCTATTATAACGTAATGAAGTTCTAGAGTTTCTCCTTTCTCCTTCACTCTCCCGGAGCCCTCCTCCAGTTGATGGTTGAATAGGTTTGCTTTTTCTTTCTTTCAGTTTATACAAGGACACTGAAAAATACTCTGTCCGCAGTGTCGTTGGGTGGATAGGGCAAGCAGAAAGAAGGAAGAACATCTGCGCCTTCACAGGAGGTAATGGTAAGTGATGTAAAGGTCCTTTCTGGACCGGGGGTGTTGTGGCTTTTTTGCTTTGGCACGAACATTTTTTGTATATGGCAGGTGACATCGCCAGGTCTTCGTGGAACCCCCCCCCCCACACTCTCTGCCAATAGTCGAGGCGAGCTAGCGTGCCGCCCTGTATTTCAACGCTGTCTACCGAGTGATCTGTCAGCTCGTGCGGGCAGTCTGGTCTTCACGTCCAAAGCCAATCGCTCACCATAGATCCATAACAAAACATGAGCCATGTTCACTACAAATAACAATGATCGAGAAGACAATGATGTTCATTTAACCCAACAATTGCAATGCGTCGACCATTATAAGTGTTGTGGATTAAATCCAATGTTTCCTACGACATAACAATATTATCCTGATAAATATATTTATTTTAATCGACTATGTTTTGTCGTTGTGACAACCATAATTACTTTCTTTCTGAATCAAATTAGATATTTACTGTAAATATAGTTTACAACTATATTATAGTTCTTTAAAAATATGATTGCAAATACCATATTTTTTTCTCTGAGTGTACGCGGAATCGTAGCAGAAGTTTGTAACATTGATTCCGGTGTTTTAGGAGCACATGTAGATTCAGAATTTGAAATGGTTATTAAACTCACAAAATACGACTTTATTTATAGCATACCAAAGAAGACTCCCTTACCCACACCGATTACATCTTCAGAAAATAATTAATAACTTTATAGAAGAAGAAGTTATACGTATAGGAGCAGCTCTCCATACGAGTCTCGAAGAAGAATAAAGAACTAGGATTATGCGTAGATTATCGCGCAATAAATGACACATTTTTCTACTCCAGACAAAATTTTCCAATTGCTGATTTATCAGACATAGTTATTGCTGTGGAAACCTTGATTTGTATAAGGGTTTTTATCACGTCCACATAGCGTCCAAACTCACAAAATATACCTCTTGCTTGTAGTCCACCATGTACAAACAAAGTGAAACTAAATATATTTTCATTGTCTAGTATTTATCATCTGAATAATTGAGTGTCGATGCAAACCAGTTTGGCTGGTTCAGTCGATCAAGGCAACATTTTTGTCAATTATTCTGCAATAAACTCTCGACCAGTTAACCTGCCTCTTATAACTCATGCAGTCTTGTTTTTGTTAAAATTATAACGTTAACTCCTACAAGCCTGTTATCCAGTATGAGGATTTAAGAAAGCCCTTTGAATTCAAGAATATCACTTCTGTTTTTTAAGATCTTACACCATTTATAGTTTAGGGTAGACAAATGTAAACTTCTTTATGAAGAAATTGTGTACTTGTCAACAATAAAGGAATAAGTACTCCCGAATTCAAAGAATCTCCGCGCTATTGATGATTTTCCACTACCCAGAAGGGTTAAGGATGTACATAGTTTTCTTGTGTTAAGTTCCTATGTTCGAAGGTTCATAAAAAACTTTGCTATTTTGACTAAACCTTGTTACGATCTCTCAAAATAAGGTTTTTAATTCAACCCAAAAGAAAGGGAAACGTTTGAGATGCTGAAATCGAAAGGAGCTGGTCAATACTATTGATTTACAGCTCCTTGCATACACGCAGTTGCAATTGGAATTCTAGTAGCTCTAATGTTGTTTTGTACCTATCCTTACTAGAGCTGAAAATTGGATCCGGATTTGTTAATATCCGGATATCCGGATACCCGGATCTGCGAACTATGATATTCCTGAGATCCGGATCCGGACTAAGCAAAAAAGCTTCAAAATTGTGTTTTTTCATTGAGAAAATGAGAATATCATGAAATTTATATTTTCCCAATGAAACAATGCAATCTGAGGGAAATTTTGACCTGTTTTTGCTTAGTCTGGATCCGGATAATTCGGATCCGAATACTAGGATCCGGATACCCGGATTAGAGGAATCGGATCCTAATTATCTCGGATAATCCGGATAGTAAATTATCCGGATACTTTCAGCTCTAATCCTTACCAAATTTCATTGCGCAGACGTTGCTTTTATAGTAACTGTCTTGAGGACAGTAATAATTAAAAGTTGTCAGAATATGTCATGTAGCCCTAGTGAACATTATGACATCACATACATACAATTTTCGCCATCTTTAAAAACCTTCTAAAAGTAATGTGTATGATCTCGCCGGTGACTTTAGCCTTTCCATTTCGAGCATGTAAAATGTTTTAATGTACTTATATAGTTAAATAGAATTGCGACTAAGACCGTCGATTTTGCTGTGGTCATATAAGACGTATACATGGGTATTTGAGTTCAGGTTAAAAGGTGGCTCAACTTTAATTAGACTCGACTCGACTCCTGTTTGGCAGCTGAGTCGAGTTGAAATGAGTGTATACGAGATTTGAGGGATGGACTTGACCGTTTGCTTTGAAAAGTTATATATTTATATTGTGCCATTATACGATAAACTAATAAAGCTTGCACAAACACTTCAAATTGTCAATTCAACCTATTTCAACTTAATATATACGCGGATCGATATCTCAAGCACAACTTGAAACAAGCTTTTAACCCTGCATTTATAAATGGTAATGAAACGATTGATCCTATGGAACGTGCAACCGAAGTCAGCAGTCAAAGTCGCAATTGTGTTTACGCGCTTTATGCTAATCATATATGTACATTCGGTATATGTACTTATATATGTATATTCTTGTTCTATCATTGAAGAGCTTTTTTATGTTCAGTTAATTATGTTTTATGTTTAATATTAATTAAATTTTATTCTCGTTCAATGTTATTTTTTATTACTTCGAAGTTTTGCTTCAAACCTGAAATTTTTTTCCTATCAGACAAAGAGAAATTGAAATTTTCAATTCTGACAAGAGTGGAAGATTCAGGAAAGTTTACCAAATATAAAGGATGAAAATACCAAAATTGGAATTGACTTGAGACACATTGGTTTCTCGCTTTGTGTTTATTAGGTATAAACGCATGAGACAAAATAACCAGATCAGCTCTTAACTATCAGGAAACCTGGAATAAATAACGGGGAATAACCCATGTAAATTAGTTCCGGGGGCAGTGCTATAGAAGTTAAATCAAAACTGGAATTTGATCTAGACAATTTGCATATGTATGTGGTTAAATAGAAACAAATTGAAAATTAACATTATGAAAACGAATGGTATGTGGTTAAACACAAATGATAATTTACCTATAGAAATAGGAAATGAAAATATTGAGCTGCTACATGAAGTAAAGTACTTAGGAGTTATATTGGATTGCAAATTAAATTTTAAAAGTCACGTAGACTATGTATGTAAGAAGTTAGGGAAAAAACTTGAGTATTTTAAAGAATGAGAAAATTATTTTATTATTTTGTGCAATAAGGATATACAATGTGATGATATAACCGCATCTTGAAAATGCAGAATAAAGCGATGCGAAGTATACTGTTGTGTGTTAAGTGGATGTTGGATATGCTTAAGTAGATGAAGGTATAACAACGAATTGAACTAAATGTACTCTTATTCATTTTTAAAATAAAGAGTGGGATATTACCAAACTACCTTAAAGAAAAGATACCTTCGTGGCGGATGTTCAACCCTACAATTTAAGGAATATGGATGTCAATGTGAGATTGGAGTCTTACAACAAATCGAGAACGCAGAATTCCTTAATATACAAGGGCTTCCAGTTATACAACAAGTTACCTGAAGACATAAAAAGAGAGACGTCTGTTAATTGTTTTAAAAAGAAATGAAAAGAATTTATAAAATGTTACCCTTGTTAAAAGTATATTCTAAATACTAATAAAGATTATTTCTATTTATTCTATTTTATCCAACGTTTTTGTAGAATTGCTCACAGTGCGTCTCATGCAGTAAGGCGTAAACGTGTAAAAAATTGCTTTCAGGCATTAGAAACTTTATGAAAAATATAATTGCTAAAATTTTCAATATTTTTCATTAATTTTTATCTCTAAACACAAAAATTAATTTAACACAAATTTTCCGAAATGAATGCGTTAACTTACACACTGCAGCAATCACCCACTAAAATATATACAACATAATTCAAGCTCCTATAGACAAGCAAACAAATCTCAATAAAGTCGAGAACTAAAGAATTATTAGTGCATAAATTATGGCAGGTAAATCAGTAATAAATAAGAAAGTAACGCCACCAGAGAGCTCTTTGGAGCCGTCAAATATATTAAAATCTCCGACATAAAATGAATTTTCTGAGCAGTGTTCAACATGAATCTTATCTGGCTGCACTACCTATAACTACACAATATAGACGACAACTGGTAATAGCAACAGCAAAAAAGAAGAAGGAAATCATGGACACAATCCATTGCAGATAGAGTATTCCAATGGCGCCAATAAATCAGGTTAGATGCGATGCCCTTAAAAGTTTTTGATGGTGCCTTTGTGCCTGCCTGCGCCTGCCTTCTTTTGCCTTCTTTACCAGCCAGAGTTCAGATTTCCATACACAGAAGGGATATAAATTCTGAACGCGCATTTGAAAATCACCTAATACGCTATTCCGAAAGTTGGTACACACTCTTCACACCTCACGCTTGCTTGCTTCCGTAACAAGACTTACAACGAAGGAGGAAATTATGGAAACGACCTTATGATGGGTGGCCTGAAAGTGGTCTTGAAACTTGGACTTAATTCTGGTGGCGACAGGTCTTGTAAGCAAGACAAACGCGCTTTTATTAAGCTTTCGCGGCGAATTATGTCATTTTCTTGGTGTATATAAGGAAACAATGACAGGAGCACATGAAAGTTTCGCTAACAGCACAATAAGACAAAACCAACAACAAAAACCATGCAAACATGCTTTGTTTGCACGCAATTTTCATCGTCGTCGTCGTCGTCGTTGCTGCTTTGAATACAATGTCAGCGACATTTTTAGAAACTTTGAATCGTCATAAATCAGCAGAACGAGCTCGACTGGATTATAGAGTACGAAGAGGGAGATTTCTTTATGGGGGCTTTTGTATGGCACTTTATCCATGAAAATCTACTTGTTGCAGTGGTGGATTTCCATTCCGGACTAGAAAGAATATTTTAAGAGATGATTTGTGCGTAGGATTTATTTCATATACATATACAACGTAACTTAAGTAACTACATCGGACTCCTTTAATTGAAATTGGATACTTATCCATAGACATTTCACAAGCAGTCTGATGCTGATGTGATTCGTCCTAACACTAGCTTGTCAATTCCGACGGAAATGTTTTGAAAAAAGATAAGCCAGAAACGATCTAGATTACGGTACCATTCGGTGCTTTTTTCAGTCCAAACACCCACATATGCCATGAATTTATTGCTTTTTATCGGTCATTGAAGTCACAAGTGAGCAGGCAACCTGGTGCTTCTTGGGTGAAAGTGTTCAAATGATGCGATTACATGGGTTTGGAAAGGTTTAATGGGTGCCTTTTATGTGGGAAGAAATCATTCATTAGTGGTAATCATGGCACTTTTTATCACTTCGAATTTATTTTTAAGTAATTTTTGAGTTAGTTGGACTAGGTTTAAAATTTTTGTGGTAGCGTAAAATAAAGCACAGGATAAAATAAGAGTATTTTATACATCGAAATTTTAATATTATAAACTATACGATTTTTCATAGGTGCGGGAATCTAAAGTTGATCCGAAATTTTTTATAGATAAAAAAAAAAATTTCGCAGTTGCTCAATTATTTTTAGAGTTTCAAGTTGCTGTTTATGGAATCATACAATTTATGGTCTGCTTCTTTAAGCAGTCTATTCCATATTAACATTTACGTGTCACACAAAAATGTTCATCTCCCATTAGGTCATATAGATACTACACCCGTTATGAAGTCAGTTTTGTATTTCGTTGTTTTATATTATTAATACGAGATGACTAGTAGAAATCTCGTATAAGCACAAATATTGAACACTTAAGGTTTAATAACCATTACAATCGATTTTGAATAAACTTAGCGGTAGGGTGTGAGTAGCTAAGTTGAAGAAAATGAGTTAATAAACCAAGAATAAAGATCAACCAAAATCAACTGCAGAGATGACAGAAACAATTCTTCAAAGCTCTTAACGGAACCTTTTCTTCGGAATACCGAACAATACAACCACGGAAATGTATCATCTGTACGGTGCGTTTAATCCAGGATAGAAATAATTATCACAATTCGATAGATGACTATCATTTCGGCTGAGGTATTAAAAGCAAATATGCACATACAACAGACATACTACTACCAAATATGGAAAGATGTATCTTGATCTCCCAGGCGGATTAGACGGAAAATTTATCAAGATTCCAAAACTGACTGTAACAACTGGAGAAGTATCAGACTGCAGACATGAGGAAAGCCCCCCTATCATATGTAATTTTGAAAACAATTAAGGATACAATTGTTAGCACGATTAGAAAGCAGCAAGCTGGGCATAAAAAAAAAGTCATTTCTGCTCATTTTACGGCTGAACAACTATAAACTTATGCCCGTAATTTAATTGCACCAGAATGACCAAAAATTTCAGTTAAAGCATAGTAAAGTATTCTATAATATCGGCCTGGAAGTGCATTCGTATACATACATAGGTAACGGCTTGTGATGGCTTTGAATATAAAATTACTTTACAGAAAGTCCTGCTGAAATAGACAAAAGTAGAATATACATGGGTAAATTGGCACTACGATAGAAGCAATATCATCTTTGCAGACGAGTCATAGTCTAGTACAGATTTTGTGAATCTTATCACACTTTTTCTTATAAATATATTATGTTATATTCGGGGCAGGGAGACGAAAGATCCCAAACACAAAGGCCAAGGTAGCCTATTGTGCTAACTTGCATATAAAAATACCACATGAACTCTCACCAAAACTTTCCAGTACTCTTAATTGCGATTCATGCAGGTCTAGGGAGGTAAATTTTTTAGCTCAGGCAGACCCAAGCATATACAGCCTGCTCTGGGAAAATGCCGGACACACGCACAGGAAGTGTTCGGTTGTCTCAGGCAGGACAGACACTCAGGGCTGTCAACAACTCCAATGTCTGTTAAATGAGCGTGAAGCGAGCTCTAGCCGGTGATGATGCCAACCACAGTTCTGCATTGTTTTCTTCGGAGCCCCAACAGAAAGTTAGAGAAAATCATATTAGACCCATCAAGCAAAAGTTTTGTAATTCTGCAAGTACCTGAAGGGCTAATCACTCTAATTGATAGCCTGAATGCGGAAGATGATGAAGGAACCCGAAAATGGAGTCGCTTCTGCACTAGGTGGAATTAACAAAATTGTGTAATAACTTTGGACTGGAAAAGACCAGATACAAACTCAATTGAAAACATATTATCCACATTAGAGCAACCCGAGTCTTGACGAAAGAATAATTTTATGTTATTGCAAAACTTATAAACACAAAATCTATATACGCATCAAAAACATTAACAAAGTTCTTCTTCATGGCTTGCCTATAAATAAATTTATAAACTTCCTTAAAACTATACAAAGACCAGAGGCGACTGAAGAATATTTATAAAATTTAACGACCTTCAATATTTTATCGCCAATGCCAAAACACTTTCTCATTTTATGCAATAAATATCTTTGCATACTTTGATTTTGTCACACTTTTTTTAAATAACTTTTAGAATGGTTAAGGAACCTAACAATTTCCACTGAATAGCGGCGCGTGATGGTCAATATTATTATTTTTATGAAATATTCTTCAGTTCTGTGGACTGTGACAGCAAAGCAAAAAAAAATTCACTGTTGATGTGGTAAGAAGTAAAAAAAAAACTAATTTCAAAATTGTTTGTCTTGAACGTCGAGATTAGAAGCACCATCACATCAATTTCCAGCAGCACTCATGGCGGGTGTATTTAAAGAACTTATTCCGTGGCAAATCCAAAGATCTTGTTAGCCTTAGACACATACATAGTGAGTCATTGTTGATTGTATAAAAATAGCATAAAGAAAGTATCTTTACGAAATTGATGTAAATTTATTTATAACTTGGTCTGGTTCTTATGACATACACAACGAGTGAAATTGCTTTACAATTTATATGTCTTAGCAAATCGTGCTGGCGTTGGTACTTAAATTTATTTTGAATTTACAGTTGATAAAAATTCAGGATCATTTGAAAAATAAAGCGGCGTTCACAATTCAACGGCAAAGTGAATATGCCCTGTTTTTTTTTTACTACATATATCTGAATATGTGTGAAACTTTCTAACTCATTTAGCAACTGCAACGTGAAATTAGAAACTTTGTTTACTTACTGTTCTCAAAAATTTATTTTCGAAGGAAAATTCGATATATACCTACCTACATTACAAAAGGTGTCGTTCCAATTTTTTTAAATTAAACAAGTAAAAAAGTTAGAATTGGTCTAAATCCGATTCCTGCATGCCCCTATGTAAGGATTGCCCGATTTAGCCCATTTTTGAAATTATATTTGCCTTTTCTATAAAAATGCCGTATACAAAATTTCAACTGTCTACGTTGACGTGTTCTTAGGCAGTGTCCAAATATACAATGAACAAGTGAAAAAGCTAGAATTGGTCTAAGAGCAATTCTTATGATACCCTAGGGCCTAGATGAATGCACGTTTGAAATTTCGTATGGTTACCCATTTGAGCAATTTTGATTTTTTGCATTGGTTTCTCGCATATATTTCTAGAACGGCTGGTTGGACAGAAAAAATGATTATAACAAATTTTATAGGATTTCTTATTCTGAAGAAGTTTTTAGTACAATAAAAATGTCTTAGACTGGTCGTTTTCAAAGTATATGTAAAAAACCAACATTTTTATGTGGCAGCACCAAGAAGGGGTTGCCCGATTTAGTCCATTTTTGAAATTTTATTTGCTATTACTATGAAAACACAATGTACCAAATTTCAGCTTTCTATGTCGACGTGTTCTCAGGTAGTGTCCAAATATATCGTGGAAAACGAAATTTTTGTATGGCAACCCCACGAAGGAATTGCCCAATTTGTCTCATTTTCGAACTTAATTTTACTCTTTTTTTTAATGTCCGTGTACAAAATTTCAGATTTCTAAGTGAACGCGTTCTCGAGTTATCGTGCGCACGGACGGACGGACGGACATGAAAAAATCAAAATAACTTTTAATTTTATGCGGGGGTGTCCAATCCATTTTGCTCTACCATTATTATTTCTGTGCGTTACAAACGGAATGACAAAACTTAGTATACCCTATAGATTTCATCTGGGGTATAAAAAAAATTTTTTTGTAAGGCAATCCCACGAAGGAGTTGCCCGATTTGTCCGTGTGTGAAATTTCAGCTCTCTAAGTGAACGCGCTTGCGAGTTATCGTCAGGCCAGACAGACAGACGGACATGCAAAAATTAAAATAACTTTTAATATTTTGCGTTGGTGTCCAATCCATTATGCTCTACCACCATTATTTCTATTCGTTACAAACGGAATGACAAACTTATATCGATTTCGATGGGACTTCAGTGCAACACCAGTATTGCACTTTTTCCAGCAGTGCAACACTGAAAATGTTCGATGGGACAATTTTTATAACAGAAGTGCAACACGAGGTTTGTACTGACTTCCCCTACTTGCCACTGGATATTTTGTCGGTGTTATAAATAAATATTCAAGTTGAATTGTCATCTGCTCTGTCAAAGTGTACTGTCGCGATTATTTGTGAAATTTTTGAGTTAAATGAATTAAAAAATTTTATTTGGGTAATTGGCTATAAGTTAAGAAGAAATTTGTTTGTATATATCAATAAACTACATTTATTACGTTTGACAGTTCCGTGTATATAATACGTATGCCCACAAATACAAGGAATATGACAGAAATATGTTCGATGGACTTCAGTGCTCCCAGTTCTTCGCTGCCAGAAAAAGTGCAACACTGAAATGGTCCCATCGAAATCGACATCAGTATACCCTTTAGATTTCGTCTTCTAGGGTATAAAAAGGCTGAAAAACGCCTTATAAGCAAGAGACATTTAATTCCTCAAAATTTTAGTTGCTAATTTGAAGCTTTTCTTCAACATGGTTGCATATTATTTTACATATTTAGAAAAATATATACAACTTCTTCATATTCCAAAAAATGTCACATTTTTTGCACACCATTTCGTTCGAGGTCGATCGAAGCGCTGTCATTTCTCCACCACATCAATGCACACCAGAGCGTCCAAATTATGTAGATTTTTACGCTACGGTCTGTTGGTGTAATCTCAGTGCGCTTAGTAGTTTTGACCTTTAGCACGGCTTTATTCTTTTAAATTGGAGTGGCAACTTTCAAAAGTGACGTTTCACACCATCCGCTCAGTTGTTAAATCGGAAAATCGGAGTGTGGTTTGCATCCCTGCTTTTTCAAGTTATGTGATGTGCACATCACAACGCTTCAAAGCCCGTCGGTGTGTGATGCCTGAACACACAATTTTTTTAATTTCGAAACTAAAATGTCATGGCAATTATTGATTAAAATAAAAACAGTTTTTTTCTTAAATATCAAAAAAATTTTGAATTTAACATACAGCTGATTTCAAAATCAAACGTTCGTGTTGAAATAAGTATATACATATTGTGCACGGAGAGCTTTCACTTTCCACTTTGCCATTGAATTGTGCACGTGAATATTAAACCCACCAACCCCCCCCCCCCCCACCACCACCGCTTCTTTCATAATTAACTTGATAAAAACTGTAATGACTTCATAGAAAGATCCATCTGATTGACATTGTTTTTCCACTACACTGACTTTTCCACAAGAACAGGGAAAGAACAATTCGTCGTCTATCTTCCAGTTACAGGTCACTTAACATCCGCACATATTTATGTCCAAGGGGATTATTTTGCCATCAGGATGAAATTAAAAGTGAAAAACATACAACAATAGACTATTTCGCTATCGTTATCTCGTCATGTACATTTAGGGATGGTTGGGTGTTAACTAAGACGGAATTAAAAACATCAAGAAAGGTTCAAGGATAAAATAAAAAGAAAATCGAAATCATTAAAGAACTTAGACATCTCTTATAATTTCGCAGTGCAATTCGCCTTTCAGAAATGCAAATATTTTCATTTAATATAAAATACAATGAATCCAGGTTACAAAAAAAAGTGTTGGTTTATATATCACAACTCCTTTAAGCTATCCGAAGGACATCAATTAGACCAATAATTATAGTTAGCTTCCACAAGGCAAATAAAATGTCACAACATGTCGATAGACTTTAAGTGATTAAATATTATACTTCAACTTTTGGGTGAGCACTCGTACGTCTCCAGCCTATATATCAATATAGTAACCAAGACCCATTATGTTAATTATTGTACAACCGATGCCTTATATGTAAATTCTCATCAAAATGGAGAAATATCAAAGGACATGTTGTACACAAATACATATATAACACTATATGTGTACTCCAACCCTTCCATGTAACATAAATTTCAAATTCAATCGATAATTCTCCAGTTGATAAATCTTCTGTCAAAATGATGTTTGTGATTCTGGGGCTTGTTTAAGAACTTCTGGTTACCAGTTACAAAATGATCAAAACAGTTGGATCGGACAAAAAGAAGTTTTGTTTTTTTATTAGATGTGATTCCACACGGAGTTATCTTAGTAACGCAACTGATTAACTGTTGTTGATTTCGTTGTGTTTGGCATGCTTCCCGCAGTTACAAACCTTTCCCCAATCCCTATTACGTTATAAAAACTCAGGTGGAGGAGCATCTGTTTCCTTACCCATCTGACTACCAATTTTAGATAGACTCCGAAGATAAATGCCGAAGACTGTGGACCTCCTAAGCTGAAAAAAGGTAAAAAGTTCACTACTCAAAAACCTAATAATATCCCGTCTATTATCGCATTTACAATTGAATAAATTGCTTAAAAGATAAAATAGAGATTTGATATCAGATGACATGTTGCAGGACAAACTTATTTGTCCCGTTGGGAGTGCTTCTTATATTATACATATGTATATGTATGTACGTATGTACTCTGGTAGAAAAGAGTCTAACTGAACAAAATAGGAGTGGTGTTGGTATTCCATGTACTACTTATATCCTAAACAATTGATTTAACATCTAGTCGAGGTTCATAAGCTAGTCACCAGTCCGGCGAGGATTATTGCCGCCTGCCTGCGTATGACGTTGAGAAACGGAAAAGGATATATCATATGTTTCAATTGAAGCAGCAGAAGTAGAAGCTAAAATCGAGCGTTATAGGTACTTTTATTATGTGAATTAAAGGCCTGGATGATGAGGATTGTTCATCTACATTTATCCTAGACTTCTAAATATTTCAACAATAGCTCTTTAAGACATTTAAATAATTTAAGAAACAAGGCCTGGAGGAGGTTAATCCTTGAAGAATGATGCCGAGGTCCCTTATCCTGGTTATATTAATCGAATGAAATCCACGAATACCTTAAACAGTTTTGAAGATTTCTTTATAATTCACAAAGCTTAAATCTGATGGATACTGTGGTATTAATTTTGATCATTTTATCTATTAAAGGGGGTTCCTATCTGTATTTCTAAAATCCAAGGAACTTATATTTGACATCATTTTATTTTTGCCAACAAATTCGCACACGTTTAATCGCATAAAGGACAGAATTATTCTAAGCCCTCGGGTCTTTCACCTTTTCAGTAACATCGAGAGAAGAAATAAATTTACTGTAGTCGATGCAATTTTATCAGATTGTAAAGTAATATCAACCGATAGTACTCAGACTCATATTTGTTAAATGTGCAATCACTTTGATCGCTTTCGTTGTATGTATACTTGTAGTTCTAGGTACTTACTGTATAAGTGCTCTCTATTATCTTCAATAGTGTATAGGTAATATTGTTGTGAAGGAACGAACCGTCCGGTTCTTGTCAGCCGATCTACTATAGTGATTGAGAGCTGAGATTTTGTCTCTTCATGTGTGTACGTGATCGCTGATAACGATCGATCGATTCTGTCCTCAAGAGCTAACGAATGACCTTTTGTTAAATTATTCTTCTAAATAAAGTGTTACTAGAGATCGGACGTGTTTTTATAATTTCACAGTAAATTCCCTACATTATATTTATGTTAATAGCCACACAGGAGCAAGGCGCCGACTAACATTTAAAAAAAAAGCACTGCTTACGGCTACATTAATTATAAAATTAGTTTAAGGTTAGTGAGTTCACGCGAAAATGTTAATATCATTAGTGTCTGATTTTCCATCAGAAATCATCTATTAATAGCCATAAGAAGAAGAAAAGACCAATTATCTCTCTTACGAGACAATTCCATGACATTATCCATGCTCAATACACAACACTAATAACTGGAATTTATGGAAGCATTCAACGCTTTAATATCACGAGCATAAGTGACACTTGTTATCGATTTTGTCTCCCTTGTGCACTGTCCTTACAACAAGTGCGTGGTCAGAGATAAATTTATTAAATCTTTCCAAACTGTCATTGCCCGGTAAAATACGTACCTCTGCGCATAACTATATAGCCTGGTCATGGACAATGTCTGAGGCATCGAATCATGTCCAACTTTGCGCACGATAATACACTATCATCCAACCAGCTCAGCTGCTGCATACTCTAGAGTTAATAAAGAAAAGGGAACTATGAAGACAAAATGTTATGCTGATCTGACTCACTTCAATTATTGACCACTCTCCAGCATGGCTTTGACTTAAATGGGCACATCCAGTTTTCAAGTAGTTAATATCGAGAAAATACTATAAGAGCAGAGGCAGGCAGATACATATGTTTGTGTGGCGACTTTATGGCAAAATATAGAAAAATTAATATATTCTCCATCTCCTTTCCTTTCAGGCCCTTCTTATTTATGATGACGGCGAGAGGAATTGTTAGACGAGACCGACAGTTGTCGACTTGTTAAGTGCCACCACAGTCTACAATAGACGAAAGCAGCGAAGCAACTATGGAAAGAATCAATCTGCATTCTACGCTTATGTAGCCACCATAACGCATGCTAGAACTTAAATTGCATGTGAGGCAGGCACAATTCCAGCCAGTGATGTTTTACTTTTCTTCTAATATAGGAGCTACTGTGATGCGAGTATAGACAGTGCGGTGGCTAGTCCGGTGACACACGATGACAACACACTCGATACACCGTACTAAAAACTGGTTTTCTTAGCACTATTTTAGAACATTTTCGTGTGTAACCCAATTTAGAGCAGAAGGTTAGACTCGGATGATACACGAGTGTTTTATTACATATGAATGCGTGTCCTCAGTTCGTGTGCGAATAGATCATATGGAAATCATGAATTTTCTACGCTGCCTCAAGAACGTGTATCAACCGTGTATAAACTACGTGTACCATGGACTGATACAAACTCGATACAGAAACCGGGTTTTACTTTTACGTCGCGTCTAGTCTCGAGTGTGTATCAGGGGACTACGCATGTTATGCACTAGACTTACGTTAAAATGACGGAAAATGTTAGTCGCACACTTAGCAAAGGCAAAGTTAACTTAATATTAGGTTAGGTGGCTAAGGTAAGAGTTTCGTCTCATTCGATGTATTCCTGTGCAAGGGTATTCCCTGAATTCATGAAACACGAGAGCCCCTCACCAAAAACTGATTGTCTTATAGCCCCCACCATATCTAATGTTGTCTTACTCATTATTCCACCCTCTATTCTACAATGGCCTATACCCGCAAAAAAAGAAAAAAAAACGAATATATATTTTTTTCTTCTCTTTTTTAATGTATTAAGTAAGCCATCCACCCCGCATCGTCACTGCTTTAAAAGGAAGGGAACGATAAACTACCAAACGACAAGCATTTTACAGTCTCAAGTTTCAATTCACGTCTTTTGTCGTTTCGGGCACTTCCAACAATGTTTCATGCTCGATCACCATTTTACGACTTGTAAACAAGAGGGTAGTACCATCGACTCGACCCGTTGACCGACCAAATAAACACGAAAATGAAAGGAGAAGATTCATTGAAAATATTTCCCATTAAATCATATCGTTCTGAGACATAAGCTGAACCTGAGAAAAAAGTTATAAAAAATCAACTAAAGAATTGTAGCTGTTGCCTTAAGCTGATTTGATTTTGTGCAATTATACTGCTGCACATTCAAAGAGAAGAGGAAACAGAAAGAAATGAAGAAAATTCATAGCGAAAATGTTATCAGCCGTTGGTCGTCTTATCGAGCAGGGAGGTCGGATTACTGGTCGAAGACTTCCTGTACAACTCGCAAGCCCAAGACTCTTTGGCACGAGTCAAAAATTTAACGATTTCGAGGAGATGCTGTTGGGGGAATTCACATAAATTTTATTGTGGTGCTTTAACAATAGAAAAAGAAACATAAGCTGATAATCATCTACAGATTGTAACATTTTGGAAATTTTTTATTGATATTAATTACGTTGTACTTGTACCTACTTCAGCAAAATGCTTTGGTCAGTCACTATGACGCATGCCAATAAAAATGTGACTTTTAAGTGGCCAAGCTTTTCATACAATGTGACAAGTGATGGTATTAGAAATGAGATAGGCAGAAATGATAAGTCGTTTTGATAAAATTAATAAAAAACCACAGCAAGTTATAATTGGTCTAAGAACAATAATATTATATCTTAGATGAAAATAAAAAAATATCGTTTAGGCCACTGATAATCCTTTAAAAGAAACAGCTGGAGCCCATGGTAAAAAGATTAACAAGATATGGCCTTCCCAAAAGTAGAAGCGCCGTTTTTTGTTTGACTTATCACTTGGTGGACATATTGTACAAACTAATTTGTTTTGACTTTATTTATATTATATTGACTATTGAATTGTGTAGTGTTAAACTGATTATTAGTTTCTTCTAATTCCTAAGCATAAATCGCTTCGAGAAGAAGAGTGAATAAGTACCTACTTATGAGAGAGCCACAAAGTTTTCAACTGAACGATTGAAACGAGCGAAATACCCATCATAAGACGTGATTTTCAATTGAGTTCCGGCAGCCATACACTGTTCATTTTAATAGCAGGATCCGTTTCTCCTGGTTATATCCTTATGGAAACATAAAGAAAATTGGGGGCATAAAGTCTGTTGCCGAAGATATTCGAATATTAGATTAGATTAGATTTGTGGAGGGGTGTGCAGGCGTTAACCTCGCATTTGCTGCGATCTATTGTGTTGTGAGTCCCCATTCAATTTACCTTTCCCTTTCTACAGTTAGATTGGGATTGAGATTCCAGTTTGGTGAAGGAAAAACATGTTCGATGTGGAGTAATCTCCGCCTGGCCAATGCTTCACAGTTGCGGAGCGGGTGCTCCGCGGTTTCATGAATATTCTGACAGAAGCGGCAGGATGAAGTCTTAGCTAAACCCATCTTGTTGAGGTGATACCTCAAGCGGCAATGGCCTGAGAAGTGCTCTGTTCTCCTAAGAAGTAAGAGTTCTTTTGTTTTTCCGCCATTAGAATTTAGCTTTTCTACGAAATTCTTCTTTAAAAAATATTACTACTTTATCAGTGAATTTATAATAACCTATGGACAAATATAAAAGCGGCATTGATACGTGAAAGTAAAGCCTGGTACTATTGAGGGAGAGTTTTATGAAAACCAGCCGCTTCACGGGTGTTGTTTGTATGTAATTATCTCTGAACCAGTCCAGGCTAGTAAATTTGTGGCGACGGCATTAGGTAACTTTCGACCATGCTTGGTAGTCCCGCTATCAACAATTGTGTTGTGAACAATTAACGCCTTGTCAATGAAGTTAAGTACAATCATAAATAGCACAAGAACTAGATGTTGTATGCAATATCTGAATAGATAGAGTATACAAATATTTTATAAGTATGGCTCGTGGTACATTCCGGAATGAATGCTTTATGTTGAAAAATATCCTCATAATAAGCATCAAGTCTTTGTCTCGCAAAATTAATTTTCACTACGCGCTATATATGGAGTGTTGTACTGGCAAGTAACGGAAGGTACTTGCGAGTATTGGAAAGTACTGGTTTCCAGTTGGAAAACCTAGAAGGCCTTCCTGGGGAAGGTATGCAGAAGGAATCGAATTTTTAGTAAAAATTCCAAACCTTCCCAGGAAGGCATATGCGATGCAACAACAAGCTCCGAAATTTATGCAGCATCGTAAGTAGTATGGTGACTCATGTTTTACTGCGAAGTTTTAATATGAGTAATGGAAAATTTCATATTAAATGTGGTGCTGGAAGTATTCATACGTGTCAAACGAACGGTTTGTCGTAAAAAATAAAATAATTTTGAAGTTTGAAATAATTATTGGAAGGAAAAGAATTTTTAAGGTAAGTGTTTTAAAATAAAATTATTTAGGATAAGAAAATGTATTCATTCATTATTTACTTATTTTGCAGATGCTGCGAAAAATGAAAGCTATGGCTACGTTCAATTTGAAATGGACATGAAGAACGGATTCAAATTAGCTAAAATCAAATTTTATAAAGCTACTCAGAAGTTAAAAAAAAGTGTAAATTAAAATATTAATAAATATTGAATAAAATCACAAAATGAGGTTTCGATTTTGTAATACTTAAAAAGTCCTTCCGCTTTTGTGACACATCATGCCATTAGAATCACTCCCACATCATGCCGCCAGAATTACGTCCACATCATACCAGCAGAATCAATTTCATATCATGCCAGTAGAACCCCTTCGGCATCATGCCAGTATGATCACTTCGTAAGAAGTTTTATGCATGCCTTCTCTCCAATGACATCGCAATATAAAAACGAAATTAACTGAGAAACGAGGATTCATTCATCTAAAACTTCCGAGGAAGGTCCCCTGCATGCATGTTATATGCTTCTTTTTCCAACTGGGTTAGTACTGGGAAATACTGATACACACATCAGTACCAGTTTTCGAACTGGTACTCAAAACAATTTAAGTACTAGTAAAAAATACTCACTTTTACTGGTAAATTTATTTCCAGTATAAGTTACTGGTATTGGGACATGTAATGAGTAACAATTTACTTGAATATCATACAACTCTGTTGTAGCCTTAGATAAGAGCTGTTGTTGCGATTAAACGTTCAGCTTATTCCAAATACTTTTCCTTATGTGCTTACAGTTGGGGGGGGGGGGGGGGGTGTATGGCTGGGCCTGGCACTAAACGAGGATCGGTGTATTGTTGAATCATACCCTCGACTCATACATACGCATACTTAAATGTGCAAGAGCTACATATAAAGAATCCCGTTAGCTGAAGATGGTTGTAAAGTTGAAGCTTGGTATTTGTTTGTTTATTTTACAGTTATGAAATCTTTAGTTTTTTGTGAAATAGGATGCCAATTTGTTGTTGATTAATTAGGGGACAAAAGCACAATATTTTCTTATGAGTCAATTAAAATTAAGAAAAAAACATAAATTTTTCTTTTTCTTGAAATTGATTGCACAACCCTGTGTATATACTTTTGGAAAGGTGATTAGACATTGATTTTACATTAGAGCCTAAACTACCTACTATCAATACAGGAAAATAGTATTCCAGTAATTTTAAGCAAGGCATCCACTATTCTCGAATACCCTCCTTATACCCTAAATGAAGTCTAAAGGGCATACTAAGCTTGTCATTCCGTTTGTAACATCTAGAAATAATGGGTTGGAGACCCACGCATAATATTAAGTTATTTTGATTTTTGCATGTCCGTCTGTCCTCAAGATAACTCGAGAACGCATTCACTTAAGGCGCTGAAATATTGCACGCGGGTTTTCAAAAAAAAAAAAGTAAGTTTAAGTTAGAAAATGGGACAAATCGCGTAACTCTTTCGTGGGGTCGCCATACAAAAATTTCGTTTTTTACTATATAATTGGACAGTGCCTGACTACGCGTCGACGTACAGAGCTGAAATTGTGTAGATTAAGAAAAATGCAGATTTGAGATCGAAAATGGACGAATCGGGCAACTTCGTACCCCCACTAACATATATTTTTGTTACAAAATTTCGAAAGCTTAGTCTCCGCTTTCATATAACCTATTCAGGCCACAGATAATTTGTTCTCTTAAGGCCTGGTCACTTATACCGACTTATCAATTAGCGCTGGTACATTTGCATCTGATTCATAAGCAGCTGAATTAGTTGACATTTATGCTAGTGGCCATTCTGTGCTAGTAAGCTAGTAAATTATGGAAGAACCAAACACTTTGCAATCGGAATTTAATATTATTGCAGAAATGCTGGAAATTGAAATTTTTACTACGTTAAAAAAGTCCAGTAGTCGTAAACCACGTCGCATGTGGATCAGAAAGTGGATAGAAAAAAGAAAATTTCAGGGCTTCAGCATGAATTTTCTTCGAGAAGTATCCGTGGAAGATCCAAATACGCTTAAAAATCATTAACGAATTTCCCCAGAAGTTTATCGAGTTATTATAGCACGGAGAACACTTAAACGTCTCAGCCGTTTTGAGATTCGCACCAGCATGAACTACCAGTACAAAAGTTGGAAGTCATCAACTTTTTTTTACCAGCACGTGCTTGTATTGCTCTTACATTATACTTTTTTCGTGCTGATGCCATTAGTACTAGTTGATCAGCATAAGTATCAACTGGCCTTGACTGAAAACACGTCAGTTTAATAAAATATCGTCTAATTTCGATATTCTAAATAGGTTAAGAGCTAATACCTCCTTAACCGTCACAAATAGAACATAAGTGTAATACGTTTAATTAAATAGAAGGAGAATCTGGGCTTTCGTAATTTTTTAACAAAAATGTTGTTAAAAAAAAAAAATAACGGAAAAATAAAAATAAAAAAAAAAATTTAAAAACGAAATTTAGATTTTAATCTGGAGAGGGGTGGAGTACTGAGGTGATTTAAAATTCATAGGAAGGACCTTAAAGGTTCTGTATATAATGCCGTCTTAAAGTAAGCCGTATACCCTGTATTTATCAGGGTGTTTAATAAAAATTTAGGTTTTTTTACGTTTACTTGTGAAAACGATCAGTCCTAGACGTTTCCATTGCACCTACTAAAAAAAAATTCAGAATATAAGATCCAACAACAATTTTTACTGTCCGACGAACCGTTTTAGAAGTAGAAATAACCATCACATTTAATCAGAGGATAGTCATACGAAAATACTTATTTATCTAGACTAGGGTATCGTAAGAATTGGTCTTAAACCAATTCTCGTTTTCCTTGTTTTAAATTTTGATAAGAAAGATAGGTATATGAAATTAATTACGGTTGGGAAGATAAGAAAGCTTAAGATTATAAGAAGACTACTTTCTATATGAATAATAGGTTAGGGCGCAAAATCGCTTCAAATCAAACTTTTGTCGGTTTTACATAAGAATATTGCAAATATTTTAAAATGTTAGGACTATCATGTATTAGTGAGTCTGTTTCATGGTTTCTATATTTCTCGAGAGTTTTGGTCTATCACATCACACTCATATAAAAAATAAAGAATTGTGGGATTAAACTTCAGGAATATAAATCATAAATCATACTGTAAATCATGCTACAAATTTATATATTTTTGCTATTATTTTCATTTTCATTTTTATTACTTTGCTAGTACATAATTTTTCTTTTGCTGCTCCAGCGCTACTCTATGTTACAATGGCCGCTTTGAGCCACCAATACTCCTAATTGTTTATGCTAAGGTTTTGCTAGAATATTAATTCCTATTAGTTTGCTATTGTACTGTATAGCTTTTCTTTTGATGCTCCAACGTTACTCTATGCTACTATGGCTGTTTTGTACTTCCACTACTGTTAATTGTTTATGTTCGCTTTTGCTACAATGTGTATCTACTATGTAACTCGCTGTGATGTGCCCAGCGCTGGCGTGCCTTTGGCACGGGCACTCAAATAAATAAATGTTTATGTTTTATGCTTATGATTGCTAAAATAGGCAATTAAAAATTTCTTACATACCTCAATTTCCTTTCGATAAAAATCCTCAATCGTTGGATCGTACTTTTCGATGAAGCATCCAGAAACAAATTGGACAGTGAGAGCTGATTTGCCTACACCACCGGATCCCAAAACGACAACTTTGAATTCACGCATTTTGTCTAAGCAATAATTTCAATGCTTTTCTCTATGAAATTATTACAAAAATGAGACAAACGAAATTCGGAGGAAGAAAATATGTTGGAGCTTTGAAGACTAGAAGAGATCTCAGCCGTGTTATAGTAATAATAGCAGCAACCAAGATTTATATTTTTGCACCAGTAGAGAATATTGAATGGATCTTTTTCGCTTATTTTTTACGAAAAAAAAACTTCCTTTATATTTAAATAAAAACTTTTCACTTAATTTTATTTTTTAATTAAAATAAACCCAACATAAATGAAACTTGATAACTTTTCACAGATTTTTAAAAGAAATTATTAAAAACACAATTTAACAACTTTTTTTCTTAACCTAATTTCATATTAACAGCAGAAATAAGTATAAAAACGTAAAATTAACAAAAAATTGTTTATATAGCACTTTTTATGTAACACTACGATCTGGCAGCACTGTTAATTTTCTTTTTATATTTTTCGCCTGCTAAACCCGCCAAGGCCCAAGTGCACGGCACGAACAGAACACACACGTTTATTTGGGATGTTTTTATTTTACAAGCGTCGTCAGATTATAACCAGCACTGTGTGAGTGGGTTCTGTCATTCTTTCTATCCCGTTAAGGCGTGTGCATTTATTGAAAATATTTTAGGGTTTCCCGTGCTGAGACGATACCGATTAGCAAGCAAATTGGCAAGAATAGAAAAATTAACAAGAATTACGGGAATGTTCGTAGATTTTAAGCGATTCTACCGTTTTTTGTTAAACTCTGAAGCTTTTGAACACCAACAGAAGAAGCCGTTCCAGACGCATACCCACGCACAATTTTTCCTCACAAACACCATTAAATCCAGACATTTATGGATAGAGCAAGCGGCTGGAATATTGTCCGATTCCACTTGTAACACGACAAAAAAAAAGCACAAGAGCTGGTGGTAATCAACTTTTTTTTTGCACTTGGGGATTTTTTTTATTCCAAAAATTAAAAATTCTGCTGTCCTTGCCGTTTCTTATCAATGAATCATCACAGGCAGTGAAATTTGGACGTAGTAAAAGCGTGAATGTTAAGAAAACTAGCAGAAAAACACAAAATTGCACACAGACGATGGGGGAAGAGGACTGGCAACACCACCGCCAGACAGGACCTAACGAAATTTCCGTACAATACACTCAGTCCGCGCGCAGATGGCAGTAAGATTTATTTTTTCCGGCTATTTACAGAGTAAAATATTCGTACACTACCTTGACTAAAAAACAACAAAATGACCGACAAAAGCACGATGATCCAAAGCCATTTCCTATTTAACTTTTTTTGGATGAAGTATGCTCAGAAAACACTTTAAAATGGAAGAAAATGGGATTTTTCCGAATTTCATTCCACAACCCTTTTTTGAGGGAGTTTTAACTTCGCGTCTTTGTGGCACACATTAAATCATTCACTGATGAAGGCGAAACTTGGTTGTTTTCTTTTGCTTTATAGTCGTGACTAAGCAATTAGTAAAATCGCTAAAATTCTTACTGAAAAACGAAAAATTCAGATGCACAGCAGTCGACATTCACCCGACACAAAAACCTCTACGAATCTGACGTTCGTCCTCTGTTCACTCAACATCAACACTTCTTGAAAATGTCTGGCTGGCTCTTCGCTTGGCAAAGAGAGGAATGCATGGAAAAATGACTAGCGTACATTTGAAAATGGGTATTTTCCACGGTTACAGAGTGGAAGAGTTTTTAATTTTAATTTTTTTTTCTCTTAGGCCTAGTATAATAACTAACAAATATTTAACATAAAAAACTTGTCATATAAAACAAAGCTGTGCAAAAACTGTATCTCACTCGAAGGCAGAACCTAGGCGAGCGCTCTCGGCGTCAGGCTCAACGGATATTTGACAGTTCTCTTAGGAGGGCGAACCTGCACGTAGCAGCACGAAGCACCCGCATTTTGCTTCACTTGTCCCAAGACGTGTTATCATAATTTTTCTACGATGTAGTTAGTCTAATATGCCATAGCAGACACGGTTTTTACGGGTGAGAAGTACTCGGGGGTAGGAATAATTCCGTGCTGCCAAATTTTGATTGGGGGGGGAGTACGGGCAGCATACAAATACTACTGAAAGCAAATTAGGTCCAGTCATTTTGAAATTGCGAAATTTCTGAAATCTCTGATCGTGGGCCCTATTGTTGAATAACGAAGGCAAATTCATATTCCTTGAATGGTCAAAACCATTCGAAATGAATGTGCATGTGGAATTCTTCAAATCCGTACTCGTTATTTTCATATGCAAACCATTCGTAATATAACGACTGCGGTTCAACCATTCGTTATTGTATAACCAAATCGGATTCGTAATTCAAGAATACGCCCCGGACAGCTGTACAGGCGTTTATCTGCGTTTTGAGGTGATAATATAATAATTAAATAATCATTACGTAATTACGTGTCGTGAATTTGTGATACAGTTTTGTTTATACCAAAAACTGTGACTTAATTGAACACGCACACAATTAATTTCGGTAATCATATAAGGAACTACACGGAACAACATTATTTTGCTGGCACGTCCCTGAAAACTTATTGTGTGGGAGGGCCCTATGATTTCCGAGTTTAATTGTGTGCGTTCAATCAATTTATAGTTAGTTATTGATAAAAACATTAATTGTTTCAAAAATTCGCAGCACGTAATGAGAATTTAATTATGATAACAGCTGTTTTTTTATCTCTCTGAACTGATTCGGTTCAATTTTATGTACGTAAAACAACAACAATGAATCGAGCATTATTGTTGTTTTACGTACATAAAATTAAACCACATCAGGAGGGTGATTCTGAAATAATCGACTAAATGAAATGAACTTTTCTACTGATTTTTTCGTGTTTTTATTCAGTTCAGCAAGCCTTGCATGACGTAGAATGAACTGAAACTGACACATCACATTAAAAATTCAAAATGATGTTTCGAATTTAACCACTTGTAATGCTCTAATTAGGTGTAGAATTTCCATTTACCAGTGTAAAATTTTTGTCACAAACTCTGGGAGCAGTTCACTAATTTGTCGTATATTTAGTCGTGTTTTTTGACGTTTGTTCATCGAAAATTCATTATACTTCATTTTTTGGTAGATAATTGTGAAGACACAAAATGAACTGTGTTGAAAAAAAAAGTAGACAAAATATGTCAAAATTCACGACTAAATAGAACGACAAAAGATCAGAATCACCCCACAGGAGGGTGATTCTGATCCCTTTGTCGTAGCTTAGGCGTATCTTTTTGTCACACAATTTGACACTTCACCTCAAATTTGTCGTACTCTTATATTCACTTTATATTCATTGATTTATCCTTTTCATGAACCACAAAATAAACTAAAATGAATTTGCAATAAATTAATGTCAGAATACACGCCTAAAAGTACGACAAATTAGTCAACTGCTTCCGAGGTTGTGACAAAATTTTTATAATGTGATAAATGGATATTCTACACCTAATTAGAGCATTACAAGTGCTTAAATTCGAAATATTATTTTGAATTTATAATGCGAAGTGTCATTTTCAGTTCATTCTATGTCATGCAAGGGTTGCTGACCTGAATAAAAACACGAAAAAATCAGTAGAAAAGTTCATTTCATTTAGTCCTATATTTTGACATTCAAGTACGACAGAAGATCAGAATCAACCTCCAGATCAGGGGCCTTTTTCTTGAATAACGAAGCCAGATTCCGTATTCGTTATACTGTCAAAACCATTCAGAATCGTATTCTTGAAATCCGCATTCGTTATATACCGAACGCAAGCCCTTCGTTATTTAACGAATGGTTTCAACCATTCGTTATGCCAAACGAAGAGTGAATCAGCTGTTACTTTATGGGTGATAATGGGAGATAAAAGATGTGCGAAAATTTCATATGCTCAAAAAACTAAACTAATTGAGTTTTTAGAGGAAAACCTGAAACTGAAATTTGGTAAATACGATAACTTTTTCAGTTCAAAAGATGCCACGGAATTGTGGCAAAATAAAATCAGTATTAAATTCCATAACCGGAGCGCAAAAGAACCAGAAGAGTTTTATTATGATATTATATTAAACAAATCTAATAGAAAATTTCCAGAGTTGGCAGGATTTAAAATGTGTGGTGAAAGGAAAATCTGTGGCGGATAAAAAACATTTGCATGGCACTGGTGGAGATCCTCCTGCAACATTTTTCTATTTAGCGTTGAATTAAGGGTGCATGAATTGATTCACGATCGACGTAATTGATAGTCCATAGATTCTTTAACGATTTCAGACGTAAACAATAATGACAACTCACTGAAGCTAACCATTTTTTACAAATTATACTTTAAAACATGAAACAGCTGACATTATTCAATTTGTAAATTGACAGATCTAATCTTACCACACTCGTTATGTTGAAAAACTTTTTCACCACTTCGACTTTATAACGATGAGGTTCAAGAATACGAACGGTGTATACGATTCGTTATCAACCATTCGTTATATAATGAATACGTTAAAACCATTCGTTGTTCAAGAATAGGCCCCCAGAGAGATAAAAAACATAGCTATTATCACCTAAATCGCAGGTAAATAATTGCACAGTCGTTCGTTCAGTAATTTCATATTTGCCGAAACTCCCGTGAAACAATTAGAGTCCGGAGTCTACAATATGCCTACTCAGGTTGGCAAAATGTATTCTTTGGGCCACTTTACATGTTGCTTTTTTTGCTACACTTCTGCTTAGACGTTTCATCGCAATAATTTTGCTATACTGTACTTCCGTACCGAGGTTTGTGTGCGTGTTCAATGAAGTTATACTAATTGACAAAAATAATAATTGTATCACAAATTCACAGCACGTAATGCGATAATTAAATTACAGTATATTATCGCAGGTAAAAAATTGCACAGGCGTCCTATCAGAGATTTGAAAAACTCAAAATGGCAGAAACTATTTGCTTTGAGTAGTATTGGTATGTTAGCCGTGCTGCATCTTAGAAAAGTGTAGCACAGATTTTTTATCGCCTTGGGGCCTATTCCTGAATAACGAATGCACATTCCGTATTCGTTATAGTGTCAAAACCATTCGGAATCGACACATGTGGTATTCCTGAAATCCGCGTTCGTTATACACCGAACGCAAACCCTTCGTTATTTAACGAGTGGGTTCAACCATTCGTTATGCCATACGTTATGTCATATGCTCAAAAACTAAAATAATTGAGTTTTTAGAGGAAAAGTCGAAACTGAAATTTGGAAAATACGATAACTCTTTCAGTTCAAAAGATGCCACGGAATTGTGGCAAAAGCTAACATGAGTATTAAATTCCATAACCGGAGCGCAAAAGGATTGGAAAAGTTGGAGAAAGGTATGTATATAAATTCATATTAATTTTTTTATTATGTTATATTCAGCTAATAGAAAATTTCCAGAGTTGGCAGGATCTAGAATGTGGGGAAAAAACATTTGCATGGCACTGGTGGAGGTCAAAAAATTTTCCTATCCAGCGATGAATTAAGGGTGCAGGAATTGATTAAGATCGACGTAATTCATTTTCCATAGATTCTTCAACAATTTCACATGCAAACAATAACGTCAATTCACTGAAGCTAGCCATTTTTTACAAATTATATATTTTAAAACACGAAACAGTTGACAATATTCACTTTGTAAATTGACAGATTTAATCTTAACACACTCGTTATGTTGAAAAACCTTTTCACCACTTCGACTTTATAGGGATGATTTTCAAGAATACGAACGGTTATTAAATTCAACCATTCGTTATATAACAAATTCGTAAAAACCATTCGTAATTCAAGAATAGGTCCCCTGAAGGCCTCTGATCCATGAAATGTGTAGCATATTAACAGCGTTCATGCTCTAACAAACAGCTTTGGATTGGCACGGACATTTTTGAGGATAAGCTTCTCATTTATTAGTTACTTATTCGTAACCCCCCAAGTGCCAAGACTCCTTTCCTTGAAACGGAAAGTAGCTTATACTCATGATACAAAGATAACAAGGTATGGCCCATTCGAGAGGAATTTTTTGTGTTGCACGTCACAGGAAGACAACAGTAAATTGGTAAAGCATGCCAATTATTTTG
The DNA here is from genome assembly GCA_963930735.1 of Dioctria linearis. Lineage (NCBI taxonomy): Eukaryota > Metazoa > Arthropoda > Insecta > Diptera > Asilidae > Dioctria > Dioctria linearis. Next base: position 92,922,308 of record OZ005740.1, on the reverse strand, counting down.
CAAAACATCAAAATATTTTTATCTTTCAGTTAACAGAATAAAGGGCGAATAGTGTGGTTTGATTTTTCATTAGTTTATATAAGAGCATTCTCAATTGAATTTAGTATAAAAATTTGCGAGCCAATTATCTTTCAATTAGTTGCAGAGAGAAGTATAAACGATTTTATCAACGTGCAAAAGAACAAATTTATCTATAATTATCACCCGAAAAGTTCTGAGAGAAAAATATTTCAGGCTTGAAGAAGAAAACAAATCCATTTCTCGTCCTTGGAAAATGATTGTACTCCTTGAGAAGAATCCAAAGACTTAAAAGTAATGGAAAATCAAAATTTTCACGAGAGTTTCAAGTTAATATTCTCGCATATATGTATTTCATTTATAATCAACAGGTATTATACCGAATTGTGTGAAAGACTACTTAAATATCGCTGAATGTAATCTGTTGTTGCGATATTATTCGATACATCTGTAAGCGGCCCCCTTCAAAGAAAATTTATAGAATTCAAAAATTCTTGCGCAAGCAGAGTAATTTCCAACGAGGTTATAACTAAAGGAGATGCAATCATATGTACGATGCCTGTACCCAAAATTGCCCTGCATTTGTGTATGTTTCATTCCGCCATTTTTGGTCTTCGCTGTCAGATCCATACTTAGGTTTGGTTTGATTTGGGGATAACCGTAGGGGCACGAAACAAATATTACTCAAAAACTTTTTATCACGTAACTTTTCTACTTAATTATTAACTTTTTTATAATCGTGTTTGCAAATTCAGTAAATACTTTTAAGTATGTGAAAATAAAAGCGATTAAAATTGCGAACAGGTTGTACAATTGTGTACAGGTTACAAATTTTACGGCGCTTATGTACAAACAATATCCGCGTCAATGTGTTAGAAATGGGTACGTGATATTTTCTCATTTGCATCTCCTTTAGTTCTTACCTCGTTGGTAATTTCATGAAATAATTCTAATTTGAATTTTTATTGCAAGATTGTAATTTTTGAAAAGTCTCACACAGCCCAATTGAGAATTGTGTACTAAATTGTATTTTATATTTGAAAATGTGTCAATTGCTAAAACTGAATACATCTATTGTCAATTAAAACTGATTATTTTAATGAAATTTTGTCCCAATAGAAAGTAGTCTTGCGACTTCATTCAGGTTGTATTGTCTCATGAAAGGAATCCTGATCACATTCAATTCCGCGAAAAGTCAACATCTTTCAGGATTTCTGATTTGTTCTATATGCTTGCCGTTGCACAATACTCACAATATAATTCAGAAAATATTTATGTTCCTGAAAAAATCTCAACTTGAGACAATGACAAATCTCACTCAATGAATGACTTGTCCTCATATGACGTAACCGCATAATTGACAGAAATCTCGTCCATACTTGTAATTCTTGTATCATGGCTTAACCATTGATTTTATACATGTATAAAATGTATGTGTAAAATCAATGCTTATACTCATGATACAAAGATAACAAGTATGGCCGATTCGAGAGGATTTTTTTGTTTTTTAACGTCATGAGGTAACTAAAGTCATTTCGGGCGAATTTGTTTTGTGTTTTCGTATTTTATTGACTGAAATACATTTCAAATATATTAAAATGTTTAACATAATATTATTTTCTTTGTTTAAATCACTTCGGGAAAAGTAATTATGGGCTAGTGGGAAAGCAAAGAAATTAATCAAATAGATAATATTTTTCCACTGTGATAAGGACAATAGAAATTGAAACGTCAAATTTCTGACAATTGTCACCAAAGGAGGCAAGCAACCAATTGACAGATTTTCCAGCCATAACTTGTTGATCTTTGTATCATGGCTCATACCGTGATACAAAGATAAGAAGGTATGGCCGATTCGAGAGAAACTTTTTGGGTTACTATGTCATGTGGACACAAAAGTCATTTGTCAAAGCATGTCAATTATTTTGTAAAATATAAAAATATTTGTATCTGCAGTGAACAGAAAAAGGATTGCTTGGTTGCGTTTGGATGTTTAAAACTTTGTAAATTTTTTAAAAAAATTTTAAAATAGAATTCGCTATAAGAAGTTGTCCGATTGTTGACCGTTTTTTGAGATTACATTACATCATATCAGCAGTGCTCCCTTAAGCAATTAGGTACTCTATATTCACAATTTTTAATTTTATTATATATGTACATATATCACAAACTGTTGTGAAATAATATGAAATTTTAGCTTTCTCAAATAAATAATCACAACTTGAGATAATGACAGATCGCACGACTGAATGACTTTTGCCATCCTATGACGTAAGCACCCAATTCACAGAAAACTCTGCCATACTTTGTTTCTTTGTATCATGGCTCATACCTAGAAGAAAAGTATTCCCATTAAAATGTGACACATTGGAGCTAATAGCCTGTGACGTAATTCTGTGAATAATGTATATACATTTTTATAGGAAAGACAGAGAGAGGAGAGAGAGTATTGTGTTCTCTGTACCGTACTTTCGTATACATTTCACGATATTACGGCACCTAATTGTGAAACATGGTTCGTAATGGTAATATTTGTCTTCTATATACCTTGGCTTATACAGCCTTTACATATTCCATATCTGTAGCCATCGCCATATTCATAAATTATGGCTTGAATTGTCAAATATTATTGAGTGGGCAAATTGGAGCAAATTATTATTAATCAGATAATCGCAAAAGAGAAAACTTTAGAAGTGAGTAGCATAGAAATAGAATTTTTAATGCTAACAACTTTGCGACAACTATAGAGCTATTTTTTAAAAGTTCTCGAAAGAAAAGTTCTAACAAATTAATAATTAATTTAAGCTGTGGTCGGACACGGAGCTAAAAAGTTGCTATTGGAAAATTTTTGCATGGGTAAGACAAATTAGTAAATTTGTACAGGCAATAAATTTTTAAAAAGATGAAAAATTATAATGCAGCGGTTGCATCGGAATTTATTACTTGAAATAAGTTTCCGCTTTACCTTTTTTTCACAATTATATTTTATATTTACACATATTGTCAAAGTAGTAGCTTTTGTAATATTCACTCACATAATTTTCAACGGTCTAATGCTTAAATCTTGAACAAACCGAAAGCAAGCATGATTACCAATAAGTCTGCCATCTATACGGCAATAAAACAAAATATCACTTGCTTACTGCCTTACAAATGGTAACACTATCTATTTTACCACGTGTTGAGTACTGTCAGACGTCAGCGCAGTTTAAATGTCATTACTGAAGTTGGTTAAATTGTCGGCCGAATTGTAAAGCACGAGTGCGTAATTTAAAACTCGTTACAATTGATTAAAGAAACAAACGCAATGGTTGACGGACCGACAGAAGGTGCAATTGACTTCATTCCAGCAATTTGCTTTGTCAAACGTGGCGTAGCCAAGGAAAACCCAGAAAAGGTTAGTTCGCCCTCCGCACAAATCTCAATTTTTCTCGATTTATATTTTATTTTAGGTCGTCCTAACGCAAGCTGAACTTGGCCGAATAATAAGAGCTACAAGAGCAGAATTACAGTGAGCAAAAAATGTTTGCTGAAATGCGTTTTCAGATTTGTCTTGTTTACGTTTATTGCAGATCTGAGGAAGATGAAGCAGACAGTGATGGTGAGAATAATGTCGAAGCATCTATGGAAACTTCTGATAATGAAAATCAAGCACTAGAAGATGAATTTAACTTTAAAGGCTATGATCAGGAAGGTTAGTCTCGAAGAAACTCCAGAACTGTTTTGTTTATTCATTGTTCTTACAGGAAGTGCTCAGGTTGCAGGAATTGGGAACATAGCAGTTGTTGATGAGAATACTGCAGATGCAGGGGAAGAGGAAGGTAACAAATTAATCTAACGAATCTCGGATAATTGGTTTTATGTATACATTCCAAGTTGAATGGAAAATTTGTAAAATTGCTGCCGCAGGCTAGGTGATCTTGAGCCGAATGTGCCTTTTGTGATGAATGCTTGGTTGAGTCGGCGTGTCTTTGGTACGGGTGCTCAAATAAAGGAATGTTTATGAGTCCCTTTTTAGCTCCTTGATCTAATAGAGAGTACATTTATTTGATGTAGTTGAACAGCTTAATTTTTTTTTATAGTGCTCATTCAACTGCGGGAGATATATTCAGAGCTAGATTCAACTCTTGCCGTGATTCTAGTTTTCAGCACTTCCAACAAAATGAATAATTCCAGGTAGTACTTCCTGAGGTGGTTTCTTAACAATGAACCACTAAACCATTCTAGCCCTATCTATATCTATCAGTAATGAGAATTTTAACGGTTTATTTCCGGCATTATTAGTGAGCAGACTTAATTCTTCTACAGAGGGTTGACCACAAATATGGGGTACATATAAATATAAACGAAGATACGTCCACTTTGGTCAGTGGAAAACTAGATAAACTACTGTTCAAATCTAGATTTAATTGCACATTAATTAGACATTTTTCCATTGTACAAGAAACGATAAGCTCTTAAAGAGCAACTAAGTAACATAAATCTCATTCACTGAGTGAAAAGGCTGCATGTAGTCGAACAAAGCAATGAAGGGACCCTTCTGTGTTTAATTTCGTAAATTTTTTGGTTCCATTCTCCCGAATGGTCTTGTAACCTAACCCCGTCTCTTTTCGTTGGATATCGTAAGCCATTCGCATGGTGGGGCTAAATCTGACCTGGCTATCGACAATTCTTCGAAAATTCCATCAATGGTTGGTGTCTTGCTATTTCATAGGCAGTTAATGTTAATGTCTTGATTGGATTTTGATGCAGACTTGCTGGTGTTTGACGTCACAATATTTCGCAATCTGTTTGGGATCTCTGGAAATACGTACTCGAGTTTGGCACTGTACAAAAAGTGGTTATCCTCAGCAGGGTTAATTTGAAGAAGACCGTTTGCAAATGCATCGATAGCGATACGACAAAATCAAAGGCACAATTTCTAGCGGGTGCTGTATGTATCTAGGTTGATGCAGCTGCATTTTGACAACGACTGCAAGATCAGAACGTTTGCAAACAGACTTAAAGGTGAGAAGCGACGATTGCAAGGATTTCTTTTATGAAAGTTTAGTTGAACGAGGTCAATAAGATCCTGGTTCTAAACGACTTCTTAACTTAAAGTTCGACCTTTAATACCTTTGGCATAAAATTTGTCCAACTGCTTTCACAAAAGAAACTGATAAGGGAGTCAACTATGTAGACTTCATGGAACTGATTGTTAGTAGTCGTTATTTGCCATGAGATAATATACATAGTGCCGCTTTCTAGAGGGAAGGAAAAGTACATTAAAGGTACTCTATCACAGATCTTATCCTAGTGAGAATTTCTTCATCCTAACCATTAGATTTTTTTTTTGTATTAATAAATTAAATTTATTAAAGCACAGCATGGCAGGAAGGAGATAGGGAAAGGATTAGGGTATAAACAGATATCTATAACGATAAAGGATTCTTCGACTGTATTTTATTCGCGGATATGTATGGGAAGCCACGTCACAGTATTTCAGTCAAATGTCTATAGAATTAGATTAGAATGGGTATAAGAAATAGCCACATTCTGTTAACTTGACATTAAGACTTGGAAACGGAAAAGCCGATTGTAGGCCATCAATGTTTGTAACTAAGAGGAATCGTTCCTTTCATGTACTGCAGCACCATCAGGACAGCCACATTTGTGTGTTTTTGCAATTCAATTGTTAGCAAGAATATACTGCGTCGTCTTATAACCGAAAATTGTTGACTGAGAGCTCCTTATTATGAGATTTTACCCGAACGGCTATATACGACTTGTATGATGTTAATGTCAGAACAGCTAGGCCTACCGCATTTGACTTTGGAAAACTGCGACTCGTAGAAATGGATTTCCACCTGTCTTAGAGCTGTAGAACCACATTGACAGGCACATGCGCCGATATCCAAAATTCCTTTAACAAGGCAAAAGAATTTGTCTCCGGTTGGAGCAATATTCTCCTTCAACGCCTTACCTGGTCAAAATATTCATTTTAGTTCTTCCTAACAATTTTATAAAGCAGAAATAAGACATTTTGTGTATACTATTGTTCTGTTTGTGCTGTCATCTTAAAAATTTATTTTGCTTTTCATTTCTCCTCTGGAATTGTAAACCTAGAAGACTCCGAAGCTGAAGATGAGGTCATAAAGCCTAGTGATAATCTTCTGTTAGTCGGGCATGTATCAGACGATGCCGCATCGATGGAAGTTTGGGGTAAGGTCTTTCACAATTTTGATAAAATTAATCGACAGATATGCTGAAAAAATGCCGTTAATTTGAATTTTTAATTGTAGTGTTTAACGAAGAGGATAGCAGTCTTTACACCCACCACGATTTTATGTTGCCAAGTTTTCCTCTCTGTATTGAGTGGCTTAATCATGATGCAGGTAGTGATAAACAGGGAAATATGTGTGCTGTTGGATACATGGATCCCATCATTTCTATTTGGGACTTGGATATTCAGGATTCTTTTGAACCAACTTTTAAACTGGGCTCCAAGAAGAGCAGAAAAAAAAACAAACCACAGGTTGGACATACTGATGCTGTTTTGACGTTGTCTTGGAACACTCATTTTCAGTAAATTTAATAAAAATTCAGATGACGCGAAATCATACAGTTTTAACAAAAGAAATATTTCTTTAGGCACATTCTGTCCAGTGGATCTGTTGATAAAACAGTAATTTTGTGGGACTTAGATGTGGGTACCCCACACACCACGATTACAGCTTTCAAAGATAAAGTCCAGTCTATTGCGTTTCACCCAACGGAGGCTCAAAGTCTATTGACTGGATGCTCTGATGGAGAAGTTAGGTTGTTTGATTGCAGAAATCTGGAGGAATTGAATACGAATTTCATAACATGGAAAACGGGAGCAGAAGTTGAGAACGTTATTTGGAATCCTAGCAATCCTAATTTTTTTATGAGCGGCACTAATGATGGAAAACTTCATTATGCTGATGTAAGAAATCCGAACGATTTTTTGTGGTCCACCGAAGCTCATACGGAAGAGATTTCAGGGATTTGTTTCAATTCAGAGGTTAAAAACTTATTGACGACCACAGCATCGGATGGTTTGCTTAAGATTTGGAAATTCAATGAAAGGTGAGTAAGCTGTTTAGTTTTGAAAAATGCTTTTACTATTTAATGGTTTCCCTTAAATTAATTTTCTCGTTCTGGTTGGTAGTAGATCTCCCATTTTTGAATCTACATATAAAAGTGTGCGCCCACTGCTCACAAACTATTAACGTGTCTAATAAATTCCCAATTCTCATAGAACTTGGGTGAAGTACTTGTCTTACGTTACTTTTTGGGATAAAAGACAGAGTACGTTACTGCTTGTAAAGACATGTACATCCAAAATGTTCCTACTAGGTACAACTCTGCAGCTCCAACGATGAGATTACGAAAAATATACCATAGGCAAATTGCTTAACGAAAATACTTCAATTATTGATGAAAAAAGATGGAACTGGGTGTCGCGATAAAAAGATGCAAAACTAAGAGACAGAACTCAAACAAAACATCTGTTCCTGTCCCTTTCAAGTCATGGTGCTGTCACTACAGGAAATCGTAAAAATACTTGTTCTCTGTGAGTCTGAAACTATTGGAACTGGAATGAAAGATCGGAACATTTTGGTTAGGAGAAAATACATATTACGTAACTTTTGATGCTGGACTTAGACTATAGATTACATTGCATTAGTTCTTTAAATCTTGTCTTATCAATGTAAATTAATGAAATTGATTGTAGCAATATTTAGTCCAGCGTAATTACGAGGGTCTCCACTTCGCTTTTGAGTACTAAATAGAGTTGATGCTTGTGGGCAGTTTTCTGAGTCCAATGTTAGTTTTTCCATAACTTTATTCAACGTATCACTTTTGATGTGTGGTATGATGATTCACCTTGTAATCCACGACGCCCTACGTACATCAAAAGCCAGAGCAGTGCTTAACAAAATATATGAGGACTACGCAACATTTAGTAATATAATATGGTATTGGGTTCTAAACGTATTCTAATTTGTAACAGTACTCCATAGAGTACCAGGAACTGTGATTAGTGCAGAATACAAGCTAAACAAACTCACCAAAAAGAATATGTACACACCCTCAACCCGTGAACGATCAGGCCATCAAATCAGAATATGCTCTGCTGCATATAGCTAGAACTCGACTTCGATTTCGTTTGAGTGGAGACATAGAAATGTTATGATATCAGAAATTAGGGGAGCTGGTATCCAAGTTTAACTCATTTCTATGGAAAAAAGTTACTAACTGGATCTAAAACTGAAATTGCTATATGCGGACTCAGATTCAGATTGGATGCTTACCTTCTGAGTAGCCTGCTGATGAATAAATCAGATATTGATATCCGTGACAGAATTTCGAAATATCCGCAACTTTCTAGAGATATTTTCGTCACATATCGGATCTTATTATGATAGTCACGTTACTTAAGTAACAAGACGCAATCAAATCTCGACAGCACCAGCAAAACGGAGAAATATGCAGTGAGCTCTCGACTCTTTTCACCTTCTATATATTGCGACAATACTCAGAGTTTTTTAGTTAAACTCTTCCTATTATTCTTTGGTGCCTTCCGTTCCTATGAACTTTACACACTTGTGACACCTGAAGTGAGGTAACGATCATAATAAGAAGTGTTCAATGGTGAACAATAATAATCAATTGCACTTTGTTTACATTTCCGCGTGCATTCTGTGTTAATCTACATATAGTATGGCCGATAATTTAGTGTGATGTAATATAATGCGCATATGCATTACTTTCTTGTTACTATCTATTTCTTAATATTTTGTTGTGTACTTTTTTTCATGTTACCTTTGTGTAATGCATTCTTTAATATTTTTATTCTAAATGTGTAACTCATCATTTTTTGTATATAAATTAAGTGTACTAGTCAAATAAAATTCAGAGTTAAAATCGAACGCGACAAGTTTAATTTACCAGTAGCTTTCGACCTCTCCATACGTTGTAGGAATTTAAGAATCATTGAATCCTCCTACACAAGAAGCCTTCGCGAAGTTCTGGTACAGCTCGGAAATTTACTATATGCTCCAATGTAAAAAAAGGGGATTTTTTTTTAAAATATTCAAGAGAAAGTATGCCCACACAGGACATTCCCGTAGCTCAATTGGAGTATTTTTCGGAAAAACGTAATACAAATGTGTTGGAAGAATGAAGTGGTTTCTGATAAAAATAAAGTTAGTTGCACTGTTATTGGTGCTCTAGTTGCCTTTATAAGAATCCTGTTGCATAACCCAATCTACAAAGTTTATTTGACATTGTAAGAAACTCTGATGAGTTTCCTACCTCTAATTCCAGATGAGACCATTCAATTGGATTATCCATAACATAGTATAATGTTTCAACCATCCACACTCCTACAGCTACTTTAAAATCTCGAGGGCAAGCACTAAGTAGTAGCCTTGGGTTCGTTGAAGTGAGCATATTGAAAAAAAATATGCACTTATTTTTTCTGGTGACAAAAACAAGCAAAAACAGAAAGAATTAGGATAGGCGGGGTTTATACAACACCTCCCAACTCATACTGTTCTCTCTCTACCACTTCAAAGAATGTTGTTAACCAAAATTAAGGAACAGCTCTAGTTGCAAATAAATAGAAACATTTTCCACTCTAAGTTAATAATGTGTAGAATTATAAAATAAGAGACAGCGGCAGCACTTAACAGTTTTTTTTTTTAACTTTCAGTGAGATAAAAGAAGTTTACCAGCACGATTTCTCCTTAGGAAGATTACAGTGTTTAGCACAAAGTCCAGAAGACCCTTTCACGTTAGCTATTGGAGGCGAAAGGCCACCTGGTTGCAGGGTATACAACATAAAAAACTTTGAAGCCGGTAAGATATAACTGACCTTAGAAGTGGAATTTTGTTGCAAAATGTTTTGTTATTATTTCTAGTTCGTGGTACATTTGATTTACAGACAACAACAAGTATGACAGAGTAGATAAAGGACTTATCTACTCTTAGATTTAAGATAGCGTTCTTTTTTTTTATATATATGTTGGAAAATGTAAATAAAAAATTTGTATAAATAAATAAATAAAGCTACGCAAGTCTTTTTTCAGCGTAGGATACGAAAATCGATTTTTTATTAAAATTCATTAAATTTGGCGATGCGACAGTTTTGCAAACTTCCCCAAACACCTCTCCAAACTAAAAACGTAAACAAATATCGGCGAGAATAAAATATTTCACGTATCGAGAAATGTTGTTCTTGTTGTGTCCACAATGAAGCAAAATTGTTTTTCGCCCATCATCCGGGGACGAATTATAAAAACATTTCAATTTTGGACACTGCCGTGGATTTATAGAGGCGCACACAGGAATCAGGTTGTATTTGAGTGTTTACTGTAGTAAAAGGCGGAATGTATATTGAGATTTTTGGGACTTTTTTTTTTATAATTAAATTCGGCCGCTTTTGACCTTTGATAAAATTGTTTAAATTCTCTTGACTGAAATTAAAAGCCTTTTGATGGAAATGTAAACAGATAACTGCTATCATGTCGCGGAATGTAGCGTGTGGTGCTTTGTGGCCTTAATTCAATTCAATTTGTTTATAGGAAATAGCGAACAGCCTTTCAATGTGTACTTTTACATAAGTGGAAATTAAAAAAATAACAATGAGCATAGTTATTAATTACATCATAATTAAAGGAAGCGAAATACTGTAATATTAGCTCAGCCTATATTAAGACAATGCACATGCTTAAGTTAGACTTTGCAGAGTTAACATGCAACAGAGGTAACCTTTTTAGGAACCGACAGTGGGCGGACAACAACAAAACAAAAAGACTCGATTATCACGTCTGAACTGTACGACACTATTTATTAGAGTGATCTTTGGTACATCGATTGTATCAGTTAATCTGCTCGATAATCGGTGCCGTTAGCATTTGATGGTCACTATAGTGTATACGTATGTATGTGTGTACGAGAAATTCAATTTTTGTGAATATATGACTACAGATTCGACCATCCTGCATAATAGTCGACCCCATTATAAATATAAATCATGATACACCAAATGCCGCAAGCATACAAAATCAGGATACTATAAACTAGTTAAATACTCTTAACGTTTTTCAAATAAATGAACAGTCATCGGAAAATTACTCGTAAAAGCTATACAATTCTTTTTAACACTGATGTGAACTGTTCTTCAAACTTTCTATCAAATATTTTTACAAACTTTAATTTAGCGTGATTAAAATCTTATAAGTAACACAGGATAAACTATAAAACTTAATTTTTCATATACTTGAATACAGATATTGTACTATTTCTTATGTAAAACTTTACAGACAAAGTTAAATTGTTCTACAACAAAATTACGTTAATAAGACTTTACTAAACAAACCGTCGAATGTACTCATCATGTATTAAACTCCATGTAAAAATAATCATATCATCATCATATCATGGCAAAAATGATACAGTAACGATGTTGACCAATACCTTTATAAATTGATCAATTCATCAAATCTAAAATATTTCACTTTAATTTCTTGCCTACATGTACATATACACATGTTAAGCTTTAGATTTTCGTTTTGAAAACATGCATTATGACTTAATTAATTCATCTTGTTGTTATTCGAAATTTCATTTTAAGCCCTTTCTTTTTTTGCTCTTAATGTATCAAGATATTAACAAAGGTCAGGTAGTATAAACAATAAATAAAATATAGCCACAATTATGACAAATTAAAATTAAAAATCTTAAATACCTAAGACACTATACAGACACTCTACATATGCTCAACCCTTGCTCAAATTTAAATTAATGTATGGTTTCATATTAGCTGCTGAGCACACTCCTTTGTAAGGAATTCTTCTTATTTGCATATTATCATTATCTTTGATAACGTACCTGTCATTCTCTAAGACTTCAACTACCTCGTCTGGTCCACGATATTTAGGCAACAATTTTTTATTAACTCCTGCAGTTACAACTACATTCTTTACCATCACAAAATCGCCTTTTTTATACTTATGAGGTGCTTTATGTCTCTTGTCATAATACAGTTTGTTCTAATTTTGAGTTTTGCTAATATGATTAGAAGCTTCTGTTCTGGTTTTTCTAAATCTCGTAAATCTGTTTCATGTACATTTTCTTCAATATATTCAGCGATTTTATCACATAATTCGCCCTTCTGTTTGACACCGAACAACAATATGCTAGGAGTTGAGTCTCAAAGTATTATTTAATGCAAATTCGATTTTTGATAAATTTTCATACCAATTCCCCGTACTATCCGTGTTCGATTCTTTAGAAAGCATTGGCGTTATTATTCTATTAATTCGTTCAACCTACCCGTTTGATTGCGGTGAACTTGTTGCTACTTTTATATGTTTTATATCATGCTTTGCTATGAAATCATCAAACTCTTGGGACGTAAAACAAGATCCTCGATCTGAGACGTTCTGACGTTCGCGTTGAAGCCACAGCATATAGTTTACAAAATTTATCAAAACCATCAATTACAAGAAAAATGTATTTTTTCTTAGTGCGGGTTGGTGGCAAAGGTCCAAAGTGATCGATATATATCACTTCAAATGGTTGATTACCTTTTGGAATATTATGCAATACTCCTTCGAGTTTACCAGACACTGGAGAATAATAAACACACTTAAGACAATTTGCAATAGAATCCTTAATTTTCTGCTTCATACTTGGAAACCAATAAGATTTCCGAAGGTGGTCATAACATTTTGCTACTCCTAAGTGGCATAGAGATTCATGATGTGTCTGTATTACGCGATCTTCCATTTGCTTTGGAACATAAAACATTACATTACTATTTAATTTTCTGTAAACCAAACCGTTTATTAGTGCAAACATTTGACTTTCGCCCTTTTACAAAGCAAGAGCTAATTTCATAATAACAGGGTCCCGATGTTGAGCCGAAGCCAACGCAAATTCAAAAGTACCCTCTTCTATCACCAATATTTCTGTACAACGACTAAGTGCATCTACGTGTTGCATTCTGCTTCCTGATCGGTGTTCAATTGAATAATCATAGTTCCAGGCGCGTATCCAGACCTTCAGCATGGGGGGGGGGGGTCCCAACTAAAATGTTCGAGGGGAGAAAAAAGTCGGAAGTAGTCGCTTTTAATTTTTATTTATCTTATTTAAGTTAGATATCACAAAACCCAATTTTCGGATTGATTTGGAAAACCTGTCGATAATATTATCCACATCAATGTCGATCTCATATCCAGATTCTCTTTCTCGTGCAAAGATTGTAGAAATAGATGTAACGCAACCGATTCTGTGATTCGGGTGAAGTGAATGACTGAGAGTAAAAGCTTGCACCTTGAATCGTATTCAAAGGAATAGGAGTAGAACTGCATGATATGTCACTGACTACATCTTTTGATGGGAACTCAACTGATCTTGCATTCTTCTGAAAAAAGTTATCAATGGTCTTATCAGTCTTCTGCTTGCCACTTTCGCTGCCTCCATCGCTAACTGGTGTAGCAAGTTTATTCTTCTCCTATAAATTAAAAGTAAACGTGAAGTTAAATTAAGCAATATTACTTGAATTAATACGAAAGTACAAGCAAAGCAACGGCAACTACCGCAGAGAAAAGCGAATGGTTTTTATTTTTATAGTCTTGCCGTAAAAATTGTAGAATCAATTTTAGTGGCATTAATCCAACTGATCGTTTTCAGCAACCAATAGTGTATAAAAATTCGAAAGAAAAATGTTTAAGTAATTTTCTAAGAACAAAATTTATGCTTGCCAACGCTCATAAATATCTTTAGCGAACCCAGATCAGCCAAGGCACCTGAATCAACATAATTTGGAATCATTGTCCGCCACCAATAGTGCATGAAAAATCTAAAGAAAAATTTTCAGATCTTTCTAAGAAAACTGAATGATTGTGCCCCTGTCCGAAAGAGTGAGCCAACGGAATCAATGCACCATTTCGTTTAGACCGTTGTCTTAAGAACAATTTGCAAGTGTATTTCTAAGAAAAATTTGATGCTACGAACCTAAAAATTTTGAGCAACTCTTGAATCAGTGTCGCTATGAAAAATCAACGGCTGCTTAGACGTTGATTGCATGGAACTACAGTTTGTTCCCAGATCTGAGGGATTAAACCCTTTTTTAAGGGATTTTTCCTTAAAAGTTCGGTTGAGGGACAAAACTTTCAAATTTGTTGAAATTAAGGGATCTTTGACTGAGGAAGCAAATTTAGAGTATTTTCTTTATTAATATCACATGTACAAAATATTTTCTGAGCTTAGTGATTGTGTGTGTGATTCTGAGCTTTGATTGTGTGTGTGATTCTGAGCTTTGATTGTGTGTACTGCCACTATGCTATACTATGTTATATTTGGTACGTAATAATAAGCCTACCCCAATGCGCTGCGGTGTACTTGTGCTTAGTTTCCCGTTGGTCTATTTTGCGGAATATCTTGTATTGGAAATAAAGTGGTAAAGTAGAAAAATAGTAAATAGTGGAAGAAACATTAGATATTAATATGACATATTTCTTCATTAAAGGACATGGCGAATTCTAAATTTCAACTCCTCAAAAAAAAAAAAAAATTTTAAATAAGAGTTTAAAAAAAGTTGAAAACAAAAAATAGGTCAAGAAATTTTCCGATTGCTGGTTGGAAAACGAAAGTAAATATAAAGCCTGGATTCAAAAGCTCAATGACCGAAAAAAAAGCTAAATACAAGGTTTGCGGTTTTGAAATTTGTTTATCATTGAAATCTTCAAATAATTTATAGGCTTGCAATAAAATTCTTATTTGTGGAACATCTGAACTAGACAGAAATTCTACCAGAAAAATGCATAAACAAAATTTTAAAATTATGAGTGTCCCAAAAAGTGAAGGCTTTTACTCAAATGCAAAAAATATCTATTTACTTATTCTTGTTACTTTTTTATTTACCATAGATTTATTCAATGTGATAATTTCGTTCTGAAATAAATGATTTTGTTCGAAATAGATTCTGTCACTTTACAAACCGCTTCTTAAGGTATTTTAAAAGATTTCTTTTAAGGGATTTTAAGGAAATTTTATGTCCAAAATTAGGGATTTTCGTTGGCAAGAATCTAGGAACACTCTACTGGAAGATGGAAGAAGCGTAAAACAAAATTTTTTAAGTCAAGGCTTAAATACAATTGCGACGGGCAACGGCAAACGACGAAAATATGCCGCTATCAAACTTCTAAAAGCCCACCCCGTTTTATGCGAATGCCCGAATTTCGACAGGTGACGGTCAGCGGTTGACGAAGTTGCCGTCGGGATTGATTAATTTTTAATTTTGCCGTCGTCGCCAGCAAAATCAAACGAATGAAACTGTTGTGGCATTTATTTTTGTCAAGGTTGTAAGATGCGCGTCAATTTCAAAACAATGAATTTTGATGAAATATTGATGAAGTGCCAAATCATAAAATAATTTATGATATACGAGACAACCAATATAGACGAGTTGACAAAAAAGACATGGTTTGGATGAATATTTCGAGGCGCTTAAATACAAATGGTAAAATTGTGATATTCTTGGCATTCAGTTTGATTTTAATTTAGTTAATTTCTATATTTTAAATCTTTCCTTTCCACACTTTGGTCCTTTGCAATTCTTTCAAAATAATATATAATATTCTCGATAAAAATCTGTTCCAAAACACTCAAAACTAATAACAAATGAAATCTCAGTAACTTCTTCTTTCACAATCGCCGCTTTTCGACTACGTGTTTTGACAGCGAATTTCCAGCTGCAGTCTACCGTCGGAAAATCAGATAGGTAAAAAAAATTATGATCGCTGACCAATTTCTTAGAAACAATAGCACTTTTTAAACTCGAAATTGTGTGCTTTTTCATATATATGTATGAGTAATCGGCGCAACAAAAATATAAAAGCATCTTCATAACTGGGCTGCTAAGCATTACGTGCCTTTTTCTAAACAATCAAATACTAAAATAAATATTCATTCCAAAATTACTTACTATCCTGTGATAGGTATGATAGATGACTTTTCGACACTATATAAAAACGCAAGAAAATTCTAAAAAATGTGTACACGTTTAAAAGCAAAGAAAGAAAAGAGCTAAGAGAGAATGATTATTATACCCAATCCACTATTATACTACTCACATCACCGCGAAGGTTAGGTGGCGCGCTTCGCTTGGGGGGGGGGGGGTCATGACCCCTGTGACCCCACCTGTATACGCGCCTGCATAGTTCTGCATTTCTAACGCCCATCTTGATATTCTAGGATTAAGCAATTTCTTTTGAAGAGTAAGTGTTAGTGCCTGGCAATCAGTAACTATTCTAAACTTTATTCCAGTTAAATACATGCGAAAACATCTTAAAGCATAAACAATTGACAGAGTTTCCAATTCGTAGCTGTGGTATTTGGACTCAACGTCTGCAGTCCTTTTTGAAAAATAGAACACAGGGTGAAATTTACTATCACTCTCAAGTTGTAAAACAATTGCACCGAATCTAGTGCATCACAGTGTAATTCGGTTTCATTTTGAGAGCTGTAAATTGCTAGAATCGGTGATCGTAAGAGCTTTAGTTTCAAAGTTTCAAAAATTTCTATTTCCTTCTGACCAAAACTGAAAGAAACATCTTTCTTTAAAAGGTCATAAAGGGGTTTAGCCAAAGTAGCAAAGTTTTGCATGAACTTTCTAAAATAAGAGCACAAACCTAAGAAGCTATGAACCCCCTTTACACATTTTGGTAATGGAAAATCACTAATGACTTTTAAGATTTCTGGATTGGGCCGTATCCCTTTCGCATTAACTATATATCCTAAGTAAACGATTTCCTCATATAAAAACTTACATTTTTCATATCAAAGCTCTAATGTGTTTTCCCGAACCAGTTCCATAATCTGTGCAAAAATTTCTAGGTGCTATTCAAGCGTTGAAGTCGTGATCAACAGATCATCCATATAAGCGAAAAGCTTATCAGAAACTATTAACTTTTTAAAAATATGGTTTATGTATCTTTGAAAAACGGACGGGGCGTTTTTCAGACCAAAAGGCATTTTAAGGTATTCGTATTGCCCCAACGGAGTTACAAAAGACGTATACTTCACCGACTCGTCTGCTACCTTAACGTGATGAAATCCACTACGAAGATCTAATATTGTAAAATATTTTTTGTCACGCAATCTGTCTAGAAAGTCTTCGATTACCGGCAAAGGATAATTGTCGCGAACCGTATACTTATTTAATTCACGAAAATCTACACACATTCTCAATTCGTGACTTTTTTCTTAACGAGTATACAACCGGGCTAGCATATGGAGAATTGCTTTCGCGAATAATATTTCGATTTAAAAGATCATCTAAGATTTTTTGTAGTTCTAGCTTATGTTGATATGGCAAACGTCTAGGCGTACAATAAAAAGGTATATCTTTAGTTAATCTAATGTTCATTTCAATAAAATTATTATTATTATGAATTTTATTATTTAGTGTTTCAACTTCTAATATTATTTTTTTTAATTTTTTCCTTAACCGCATAAGATAAATTATTGTTGATATTTAAAGTATGATAGGCATTATCGTCACTTACGTCAATATTCAAAATTTTTTGCGAAAAACATGTCTTCACATAGTCTTTGTTCTTGCCAACCAACTGCAAGTTATTCAAATTTAAAAAATCTCGGCCTAAAATAACAGGATATTTCATACTGGAATTGGGTACAATATAAACTTTCAAACTAACAATTACCTCTCTAAAACTTATGTTACAAACACAACTACCTAAAACTCGAAGTTTACTATTGTTTATTCCCACGTAGTTATTATCATCAGAAGAAACTTCTTTCCAAAAACAATGTGGCACAAATCTTTCCTGGATAAAGCTGATAACACTACCAGAGTCCAGAAGAGTCAGCTTCGTTGAATATGTGCCTGATTTCAAACTCGAAATTATTAGTACCAGAAAATATATACTTCTCATTATGGGGAAGCTTTTCCCTTCTGTCCGGAACCTCGATGCTTTGGACTGGCATAACCTGATTTTGACTAGGACAATTATTTGCTATGTGTCCTAATTGACCACACCGGAAGCAGGACCCCATCAATCGCCTTGGTTTTGAACATTTATTGCTGGTGTGTGCCCGCTCGTTGCAATTGAAGCACTTGAACTGACCTTGATGTTGTTTTGATGATTCTATTCCACGAGTATCGCGATATTTTATTTGATCCGAAAATGTTTGACCAAATTTAATTTTTTCGTACGTTCTTAATGCATGTTTAAGTTCACTCATTGTGGTTGCACTATATAAAAGCATTTTATTGATATGGCTGTCTGAAATTCCGTTAATTATGTAGTGAAGGCATTTTTCTTTTTTCTATTTCTCAATTCATTGTGGCTGTCAGCATTAGTTACTTTTCTTGAGAATTCAGCAAGCAACGCACTTTTAAGTTCATGCCAAGATGTTAAACACATGGTTCGTAAGAACTGTTTTGCAGTTCCCGTTAACAACCGCTTAGCATAGATGAAACGCATTTTATCATCCCAACCAAAAACTCCAGATGATTCCTCGAAGTTTTCTAGCCATCTTTGAATACTGTAATTATTTTCACCACTAAACTGATTAAGTGACTCTTCAACATCACGAAAATTAAAGGTCGAACGCGTACTAACGGTATCCTCTTCCATCGTTAATTGCGAAATTTTCCTTCGAAGATCCAATATTTTCTGCTTTTTGACTAATCTTTCTTGCAAAATCTCCAAATCATCATTTAACGATTCATCCTCGCCTTCAGGAACATTTATTCCAACAAACTGCTGTCGATTTAGCGTATTCACGTTGTCTGCAATACTCCTTGGTGATTCATTCTCATCGTTAACACCAACTGTAGGGGAAACTGGGGATAATTGATTACCCCTTTTGTTTTTGAGTCGTATTATTGTTATATTAGCCTGTATTATAAATGCAATGGTATCAACCATTAAGGCATTTACTTCAGCTTACACAGTAAAAATGATATTTTCTTTAATTAATAAATAAAAGGGTTATTGTAGTAGTTCTTACTTGGAGTCAAATTTACCATGTCTCCCCTTCTAAGGGAGACTTGATTCCACGTGTCGGTTGACTTGATCCGGTAAGACCAAGTGTCCCAAAATCAGATTTTATTTAATAAAAGTGAAGCTCAATTTAAGGTTTGAATTCAGTCTTTAATCGTATTACAAAAAAAAAAAAAAACAAAAAAATTAACATAAAATAAATTTTTAAGAATCAAAAAACAACAACTTTTCTTATAAAACTATACTTAAACAATTTGCCACAATTCAAATTATTCAATTTTAAATTTTCGCAACGACTTCTGAAATTGAAATACACCTACACGTTTTGAAGAAGACTTAAAAATCGGTTGTGGAAGTTTTTTTATAATTTGATTTTTAGCAATTTCAGAGATATCATCTTTTGAAGGCCATTTAAAACGTTTATCGTCAATTTTTTTCGCAAAGCGAATTTCATATCCGTCTGTGGTGTCATTTTTAATTTGTCCGATGAAACGGTGCAGAATGTTTTTCTCTGAAATGCAGTTCACGATGACCCAGTCTCCAGCGGCTATATTTTTATTGTTCCAGTCGACATTTTCGGATTCACTTGACATACTATAATCGGAAACTACTAAATCTGATTCAGCGAATGGCGGCATTATTTCTTCTTCAGCCATTTCTGAGTCCTCTAAAAGTTTCAACATTCGTTTTACTCGTATTGCGTCGGCTTTGCATTGCACCTCCTTCTTCTTTTCTTGCCTTGCCCTTATTTCTGCTTCAATAGCTAATTTCTCTGGGGTGTCTGTTAGTATCTTGGTTTGTCCTTTCTTCCTTCCTTTTCTTGTATTCTTTCTTGGTTCAGCCTTTGGGTGTGGTCTTATCATTTCAGGAGTTTTGTAACTTCCTGGAGCTTGCCGTTTTGGCGATCCAGGAATGGCTCTGGATGTGGAACATCCATAAGATTTAGAACAGTCGCATAATCTACAGTAGTTGGGGCAACAGTTGGAGCAGTTGCAATAGTTGAAGCAGCCACAGCTTCAACAGTAGTTATTGTAGACACAGATTCCGGATTGTCCCGATCAGTAACATAACTTGATAAAAACTCATCATCAGTGAATACGTCGGAATTAAATGGTGAAATACCAGTCACACGAAACCCATTTTGAATGTTTCTCGGTGTCATAGCACTAGGAAAAGATTTTCCCAAGCATCCGGCAATATCGTATATTGTTAGTGGTCTTCCAGAATGAGAAGTCATCCAGTCATCGCATGCTGAATTGTAGTAAGCCTTTAAAGGTCCAAAAATTGTCCTATCAAGAGGTTGTAGTTTGTGAGAAGTGTGTGGAGGAATCGTGAGTAAATGGATGCCATTTTCTTGGGCAAAATTCAGTGATTCTATGCTTATATGACTCTCATGATTGTCAAAGATTATTAGGCATGGATTGTCTTTAGAACAATTTGAGTACTTTTTGAAATGATTGAGGAAAAGTATAAAAGTAGGGGCAGTCATCCATCCACTTGGATGAACAGCTCCAGTTGTGCCAGGTGGTGCATTATCGACCATTCTCTCTTGCCAGTTTTTCCTAGGAAAGATCATAAATGGCGGTAGATGGTTTCCAATTGCATTTATGGCGGCGCAGGCAGTCACTAATTCACCACGTTCTCCGGAAGTTACTTTTCCGACCTGCTTTTCACCCCGACATGCTACAATTTTTCTTGGTTTATGGACGGTGTTGATGCCTGTTTCGTCTATGTTCCATATTTGCTCTGGACCAAAGTTAAAACGGTCTTGTAGACTACGCAAGTTATCGAAGAATTTAGAGACATTATGTCTATTGAAACTGGTAGCTCGGCCAATACTTGTTGCTTCTGGTACGCGTAACGAAAGCGTCGTTTGCCTTCTCATGAAACCATAAAACCAATCATAGCTGGCTTCTCCTTTTATATCCCACTTTGGTGGATATCTTTTTCTGTTTTGTTGAGCAAATTGGTATGCTAATTGGCGTACATTATATGCAGTCAAGCCATGTTTCAACTTGCTAGCCTTTTCTATATAAGCACACAGATTTTTCTCCTCTTTGTCTGTGAAAATTTGAGACTGTCTATAATTTGGAGTGTAGCTTATTTCTTCTGCCTGCTCATTCTGTTTTCGAGCATACCTTTTTAAGGTCATTACAGGCACATCAAAACTCTTTGCTGTACCCCTGATTGAATTGCCTTCTAATACTGCCTGCACAGCTTTTTTCAGTTTGCCTATATCCAAAGACTTCCTCTTCTTAGATCCTTCTTTTGTTTTGTATACTCGCGGCATTATGGATACTACAAGATAATAAAAAAAAAATTTATAGCCGTCCCTTCAAAATGAACATGGAACACTTGATCCACGAATCAAATCTCCCACAATTGTACGTACCATGTGTCCCCAAAGGAGAATTTTTTTTTAACTCAGCCCAAAAATCCACCTGAAACGTTACCTTTGACAACGTATAGCAAAATCCACAGGCGTCTAGATATATTATATCGTGAGTAATGAAGCAGTACGAATATTTATTTTGAAAAGTATTTAAAATCGAATATAAAGCTTACCAAAAATAAAACCAAATATCACAAAACACTGCGCCGCTAACCGTGCATGTCGACGCCGCGATTGACAGCTGCTACTATAACATGAAGTTAGCTTAACTTAATGACAACAAGTATTGCCAGTCGAAAAAAAATTACTGTTCATAGCAGCGACAAAAACTCTGTGTACCACGTCTCCCATAAGGATCAAGTGTCCTCAGTTTCCCCTACCATCAAATCGCTGTCGATTTTCGTCAATGGTAATGTCTTCTGTGTTCAACTCCAGTAAATTTGTAGGAAAAAGTTCTTCAAATTACAAGTACAAATTACGTCCTCTAACCGTAATTTTAGGACATTTTTCATACCCACCGTCGATTGACCCAATTTGTCCAATTTTTCCTTTAACTCGTTCATCGTGGCCCTTTCAAGAAAACGAGCAACTCGTGTAGCCATGTGATTACGCACAATATAAACTGAACAATGAAAAACTAAAATCTGGAAAAATTATGTGAAAATATTTTTATTCTAAATCACCGATGATCACTTTTCACATTTAGCAGCTCAATTACATATAATTTTGTAGATTTTTTCAGATTTTATGCACATAGGTATACACATGATCTCGCAAAAAATGATTCTTTTTGATTTTTTGGGTTTCTTATACCCTAGACACACGGAACATATTGTTACGAGCGTGGCCTTAGTACGTTATTTAAAACACAATATTTCAGATATCATTAACAAGTTCTTTCTTTTATTTAACTTCACTATTTACTTTTATAACATTTACAAACAATTATCAAATCAACTCTTTATAATTATCGCTAGTACTGTACTTCTAATTATCGCAATAGTTTACTTCGTTCATTTCACTGTCTGAAATAAGACTGCCTCCTGGATGTGAGTAGCGCCGTATTTATACTCAACAAATTATCCTAGAACCTTCCTGAATATTGCGTTCTCCAAACCCAGTTTACTAGGATGTCACTAACCTAAAGTTGTCTCCATTTCCAATAGATGTCGCTTGTATCACTTTGTGGCGCGTAATAATATCAATGATCATTGGCGGAGCAATGATCATTGCATAGCTCGTGTGTTATTGCATCATTGCCGCAATGATCATTCGTATCGTCATTGCACCAATTACGCTTCCACAAGCTCATTCGTTTGAAATTATTCATTACTTGTCATTCCTTTTGTCTATAAGTGCGCTGTCAGTGGTGAGAAACTGAAAGTTATTGGAAAAATCAGCTGATTTTCCAGCCATCACTGTCAAATGTCATTTGTGAAATTTGCTGATACATTTTTCAAGGTAAATTTAGAATATTTTCCAAAACGAATTATTGAAAAAATTTTCTCCCATTATATATTTAATACAAGGCTTGAATCATATTTTTCACAAATTACTTCACAATTCACAGTTTTTAATTTACAAAATTGAGAACTGTCATCTGTCAAATAGAATAACCGTCAAGATATCGTGTGCTTCCCTTACCAAGCAATGATCATTCGATCAATTACGTAATTGGAGCACTTCTGAAATTAATTGTAGGAACCGACAGTGGGCGGACAACAACAAAATAAAAAGACTGGAGTATCACGTGTGAACTGTACGACACTATTTATTAGAGTGATCTTTGGTACATCGATTGTTATCAGTTAATCTGCTCGATAATCGGTGCCGTTAGCATTTGATGGTCACTATAGTGTATATGTATGTATGTGTGTACGAGAAATTCAATTTTTGTGAATTTATGACCACACCTTCTCAAAACATGGAAAGAGATTTTGCTAAGTAGCAACGGAGAATCAACATTTGTGTTTAAAAGTTGATGCACAAACGTTACATTAGTGGCCACGCGACGTTTTTCAAGCGAGTGCATACTTAAAAGCTTCAAGCGATTCTTATATCTTGGAAGAATCAATGAGTTATTCCAGGGTAGGTGCCTAAGAGAAAAAAGTAGGAATTTCCGCTCGACAGACTCGATACGGTCGATGTGTGTACCGTAAAAAGGAGACCAGACCGGGCTTATAAAGCAAGTGTACAAACAAAATGCTATGGTGGAATTCGAGAACTCTCGGACCAACGTTTTATAAAGCTCAGCATAGAACTAATCTTTCATACCACGCAGTTTTTGTGGGAGATAAAATTCAATCTATGGTCACATTTGACATCCAAGTCGCAGACAGAACCCATACAACGAATCGAGAAATCCGAGAACACATAATCATTAGTGATTGGTTTCTGATTCATGTGGAAAGTAATAACCTCACATTTGTCGATATTGATATCCAAATTATTGTTCTGGCAGGAATTGTAAAATATTTGAAGGT
Organism: Dioctria linearis; assembly: GCA_963930735.1. Taxonomy (NCBI): domain Eukaryota; kingdom Metazoa; phylum Arthropoda; class Insecta; order Diptera; family Asilidae; genus Dioctria; species Dioctria linearis. The sequence continues at coordinate 92,898,366 of OZ005740.1, read as the reverse complement.
CACCGTGGTCCTGTTCACAATCGTTAAAAGATTTAAAGTGACCGAAAAGCTTAACATCGTCAGCATAAAGAACAATGGACCCAAGTGACTCCCTTGAGGTACGCCAGACGAAGCCTTCAAGACTCTAGAGATGGAATGTCGGAATACGATTTGATATATTCTGTTATCTTAATAGGACTCCGTCCATTTTAGAAATTTTAGAGGAAATCCATACTTTTCTCCATTTTAAACAATATCACTGAGTGAGATAACTTTTCGAACACTTTACTAAAGTTTGTATAAACACAATTTGTCTGGTATCCTTTTGCAAACCCGCCAATAGTATCCGAGACAAATTCTAACAAGTTAGGGGTTGTAGATCTGCCCGAAATAAACCCATGTTGGTTTGAATAGAGCAAATTCTTGCATCAAATTGATAACTAAGAATAAATTATAGATTCGAATAATTTGGACATGCAAGGCAATTTTGCAATAGGTTTATAGTCAGAGATTACACTTTTACTAAGTTTTTGTGGTATGATAAAACAATTTTTCTATAGCTGAGGAAAATAACCACCAATGACGGATTTTTGGAACATAATTCTCAGCTAAGCTGCCAGGGCAATGCAGCACGACTTAGTGAAGGCAGGAGGGATGCCGTCAAGACCCATCGTAAAATCATTTGGAAGCAGGACGCCCATTAATATGATCAAGTATATCCTCTTATGTAATTGTAGGATAGTGAATTAAACGGTATGTGAGTCGTTCATATAATAACAATATAATAATATGTTTATTTGCTGGCAAGGTACAAAAGATTTAGAATCTTATAATAGTACAAAAATGAGCGGAAATAAATATAACTAACTAACCATGTACAAAATAAAGTATGATGTAAAGCTAAAAATAATAATAAAAAGAAAAAGAACAAAATATAAAAGGAAACTTGATAAGAAAAAAAAGAAAAAAGAAAAAAATAAAGTTAAAAACAAAATTCAGTATGATATAGAAATAAACATAAAAATAAAAGAAAAAAAGGAAGCATGAAAATTAAAGTAAAAAGGTAAAACGATGAGTTGAGAAATCGAGAAAAGGGATGTTTCATCACATTCACAATACACAATAAAACAATGGAAGCTACTGCGCCTTAAGGTATGCGAGCCAGAGTTAGAAACTTGCCGAATGCCCCAACGGAGCAAGCTCTTTGAGCACTGACACTATTCCATACCTGAATAACCTGTACAAAGTAAGATCGCTGTGCAATTTGACCATGGTAATTAGGTAGTAAGAGGTTGCGATAACGAGCAGATCTAAAGGAACGAACCCTATCATTAAGGTACGTTGGTTCTTTAGAGTAGAATATATTATATAACAATTTTAGCCTTCTATGCATGAGATACGTTTCTAGCGAGCATCCAAGGAAAGAGTCAATATATGGAGAAATATGAGAAGATTTGGTCAAACCATGAATAAATCGGACCGTCATTGAAAGCGACCAGGGACCGAAAATAATGATGATTTTTCATTTCTTCTGTAAAAAAATCATTTAACAAGGGATATGAAAAACCGGTCGGGGATGAATTATATGCACATAATCTGGCATCTACTTTCATTATGCGATAGAATTCGAAAACATAATTAATATCAAAAAAATCAACTTGTAATAATTATTTTTGAGTTTTAATTTTGAAATCGCTAATAATCATTACATCTGAGTTTTACGTCATTCACTCAAGAATAAAACTCACATCTAAGTTTTTCGTTTTAAAATCATGAATAATCATCAGACTTGAAATTTATTGTTTTCGCTCAAAAATAAAACTCAGGTCTGATTTTTAAAATTTGGAATCAGAAATAATCATTATCGGTTGAGTTTTTCGATCAAAAATAAAATTCAAAACAGTATTCCATGCCCAAATTGTGTTAAATATAATTACTAACTTTGGTTTTCGGTACTTCTTGGGTAGTAGAATACACTGATAATTTTCATAATTTTTCAGCTTTCTTTTAATGATGTTATAAACCTTTTGTTAAGATTTATGCATGTAAGAACGCTTCTCATCACAATTGCGGGAGAACGTAGCAATGTGAAGAGTTGGAATTTTTTTAGAGAACTCAGAATATGACTTTAGGCACCTAGTTTGAATATGCGCAAAATCGGATGAGGGGAACCTCCTCTTCCATATTTGAGGGGGTTAGACATTTTAAAATCTGTAAATGTGAAGGAATGTTTTTCATAATAGTTTCCTGCAGCCTTCTTTTTCTATTATCTTATTGTTTTTTGAATCACAAGATAAAAAAGAAATACATGGAAAAGCTAGAATTGCGATAAGACCAATTTTTATGATACCCAGATGAATGCCCGTATGTAATTTCGTATGGTCACCCCTCTGTGCAAGTTTGATTGTTAAAGTGGATTTTTATTTCTAGAATGATTCGTCGGGCAGTGAAAATCATCCTAACCAATTTCGTAGGATTTCATATTCTGAAGAAGTTTTCCGTACAATAGAAACGTCTAGTACTGATCCTTCTTATTCATACAGTACACGTAAAAACCTAAATTTTTGTATGGACACACCAAGAAAGGGTTGCCCGGAGTAGTATATTTTTCAAAATGTATTTACTACGACACGAAATTTCAGCTATCTAAGTGACCGCGCTCTCGAGTTATCGTGAGGATGAACAGACAGATAGACAGACAGACAGACAGACAGAGGACAGACAGAGAGGCAGACAGACAGACAGACGGAAGGACATACAGACAAACAATCAGAGAGACATGAAAAAATCAAAATAACCTTTAACATTGTGCGTTCGTGTCCAACCCAGTTTACTCTAAAACGGAATGACAACCTTAGTATACCCTTTGGGATTTCACCTAAAGTATCAAAAGTATTCGTTTGTGTAGTTACTATGTTACTATGCTCTGTAGGGTATCTAGGACATTTAAATTCTGGTTGTGGCGATGCGACGAGAGGACGTTCCTAGTATATACGATTACAGAACACATTGAACGCGTTGGTTATTTGGAAACGCAAGATCACAACGCCTACTACAGCAGACTTCATTTGACTACTTTGACAACTTTATTCTGTACCTGGCATTATAGTTTGAAGGAATCATCTAGCAGTTCAGATAGAATGTAATATAGTTGGCGGCATGCCGTGACATGCTGATTGTGGTGATTTGCATAAAACAGGATACTGCAATATTTAGAGCGTAGGAAATCCTCATTACAGGAGAATGAAACTATGATTTCTGTCTGTTTCTAGATCCAAGGCTTCGCCGTTTGGTAGGGAAGGAGAAGAAGGTTCTGGAAAAAAAAGCAATTGAAAGGCATTGTTTCTAGGATGCTATCTTTAAAAATGGTATGTAAAGGGTATCACTTCAAGAAACATTAGAAGATTTCAATATTTTATTAGTTCTAGGGACAAAGATTTTTCCACTGTAATGTCGTATTTAGATTAGAAAACTAATTATATCTGACTTTAATTCTATTATACCAAAACCGCGATAGTTCCTTTATTTGCTACCTTGAATATTTGGGCCCTATCCTAATCTATGTCTTCAGCTTTATACTATCTAGCGATGTCACACCTAGAAAGCTCTGCACAAGTATACAAGTTAATTCTTCCTTTTATCTCCAGAGTTAATCAATACTTACATAAGGGCTTGGTTTGTTTTGTTGCTCATGATAAATATCGAGCAAAGCAAAATAATTATCATAAGTTATAGCGTTACCTACATGTAAACTTTATAATAGCTACAATTTTAATAAAAAGACGAGGGCGAAATGAAGAGATGGGTTGGAACAGGCCCCTAACAGAAAAAGCATTCAATCTCATTGGTTTTCATCTAGTAGCTTTTAACATATATATGTTCGTACATACTTTAATAAAACTAGCATTTTACCGACTTGGGCTTCCAGGATTGATATCTTCATATTTGTATTAATCATTCCACACGAAACCCGACCATCTCCGATTTGGATGAGACTTTCACAGTTTGTAAGTAATACCAAAATAGCTCACCCATATTTTCTTCTCGCTAGGGGATTAGAGATTTCGTGATTTAACGCTGAAGCACCAGTTTCAAGAAATCACATCGTTCTGTGCTGCTATTATAGTATTAAGATTCATTTGGCATTTGAATCAGAAAAATCGGTTGCTCCGTTCTCGAGATATGATTTCTTGAAAATGATGCTTTATCGCTAAATCATGAAATTTCTAGCCTCCTAGTGAGGGGAACATATGGATGAGCTATTTTGGCATTCTCTACAAACTGTGAAAGTTTCATCCAAATCGGAGATGATCAATTTTGTGTGGAATGGCTGTTATATTCAATAGTAACGTGAGCACATGTAATATGGATTATATGTATAGGTATAATGGAATCTTTTTGAACACCCACATATGTATAATTCTTGGTTTATTATATTACTAATGTAATATTTAATTATTCTAGCACCAATTTAATAACGAACTACCATGCTCATCCATCTTCTGTTCGAAGTAGTACTTCTCTATTAGGGCAACCAATTATTGAATTAGACGTTGATTCATCCTCAGAAGATGACTTTGAGTTATGAGGTGATTGCTGCAAGGAAAGAAATCGAATCATACAAAGAAAAGCGAGTTGACATAGATTCGAAACTATTGGACTATTCGGAAGGTAACAAACATAAGACTTCTTTCTTATATAGAATAGCATTGATTTTGCATGGTGTTTCAGACACACAAGTCATCGTAGAAAGAGCGTTTTCTGCGCTGAAGTTAATTCCTAGTGACCTGAGATATAACTTGTCAGATGCAAATTTGAGAAAATTGTGTTTCGTTAAATTAAATACAAATTTATAAAATGTTCGTATTTTATCTATATATTTTTTGTTTGCATTTCCTGAAGATGCAACAGAACATCCACTAAATAATAAGAATAATATTATTACACAAAACAATGACATAATAGAAAAGGAAGGCTGCAGGAAACTATTATGAAAAAAATTCCTTCACATTTACAGATTTTTAAAATTTCTAACCCCCCTCAAATATGGAAGAGGAGGTTCCCCTCATCCGATTTTGCGCATATTCAAACTAGATGCCTAAAGTCATATTCTGAGTTCTCTAAAAAAATTCCAACTCTTCACATTGCTACGTTCTCCCGCAATTGTGATGAGAAGCGTTCTTACATGCATAAATCTTAACAAAAGGCTTATAACATCATTAAAAAAAAGCTGAAAAATTATGAAAATTATCAGTGTATTCTACTACCCAAGAAGTACCGAAAACCAAAGTTAGTAATAATATTTAACACAATTTGCGCCTGGAATACTGTTTTGAGTTTTATTTTTGAGCGAAAAAATAAAACTCAAGTCTGATGATTATTCATGATTTTAAAACGAAAAACTTAGATGTGAGTTTTATTCTTGAGTGAATGGCGTAAAACTCAGATGTAATGATTATTACTGATTTCAAAATTAAAACTCAAATTTTGGATGACGATAATTGTAATTTTTATTATTTTGATCGTAATGATTACGGTCCCTGAAAGCCACAGTTTGTTTCTCCTGACAATGTGAATCAAGTTTAGGTAAAATTAAGCTCCCAAAGATAAAATGGGGTAATATTAGGTCTTTGACTAGTCTCAAGCGCATTTGACGAGACAATAAGTTGGCGGATAATCTCAGCTGTCTCAGGCAGGCATATACTATCCCAATTGAATTGGAGACGTGATTACAACAATCTAACTTCCCATTCTACTCAACGCTCAGATTCCGAACGGAAGTAACATAAAGAATGACGGTGTTATTAATCATGACCGCCAGTAGCTCTTCTAGATCGTAGCTCCCTCTATACTCGTATATAGGCATACTGGTCGACTTTTTTGGGTTAAGTTTTATATGGTTATATTTGGCCCATTTACTAATTCTAATGAAGTCATCACTGATCCGAGTGATGCAATCCTCAATCAAACCTATTGGTCTATGCAAATAAATCTGGACATCATCCGCGTAGAGATGCATGGACGAATCCTTCACGGACATCGGTAAATCATTTATATATAACGAAAAGAGCAGCGGACCAAATATAGAACCCTGGGGTATACCACGACTGAGAGTTAATGGAGTAGAAAGTCTATCGCAGATCTTGACAGTTTGAGCACAGCACAGCAAGAAATTTGTAATAAGGCTGACCGCTGTATTCGAAAAATTAAAATATCGACGAAGCTTAAGGAAAAGCTGGCCATAGCTGATCGAATCGAACGCCCGCTGAAATCAAGGAGGACCAGAATGCACATTCGATCGCTGTAAACTGCATCTGTCAGGTCAGATACAACACTAAGCAAGGCTGATCCAAAGCTGTGTCATAGCCTAAAACCAGACTGCATGCAGGACAGCATACGTCCTTGATTTAAATTGGTGACGATTTGGGAATCCATAAGCTTTTCTAGTACTTTACTCAGAAAGCGAACGAACCCTATCATCAAGTTACGTTGGTTCTTTAGAGTAGAATATATTATGTAAAAATTTTAGCCTTCTATGCATAAGATACGTTTCTAGCGAGCATCCAAGAAAAGAATCAATATATGGAGAAATATGAGAAGATTTGGTCAAACCATGAATAAATCGGACCGTCATTGAAAGCGACAGTTTGTTTCCGCTGACAATGTGAATCAAGTTAAGGTTTTATTTGTTCTAGTGGGTGCTGGATCTATTCCCATATTGCGTATAAATTAGTAATATACGCAACATGATAAACGTCGTGCGAGCGGGTGGTGCACTACTTTCCACCATCGTGGGTACGATTTATACCGGGCAGATATATTTGTTGATATCAAGAGATGATGAGAGTGCACATACAGTGAATATTATTTGCAACATTTCGATTACATAAAGTATTTGGTTTGTGTGGTATAACCACAATTTATCCCTAAGCAAAAAACAATTGTGGTTTCAAACTTCACGTTTCCGCAATGCAATGACATTTCATCTTTCCATTTCTTGTGCTTGTTTTTGATTTTGTAATAACAACAATATCGCGCGTATTACAGTTTCTCTAAATTCTATTTATTGATTTAGATTGAAAGTATTGGCAATAACTCATGCTGGAGTAATGTTCTTGTCCGAAGAACATTTCTCAAATTGTATTTTTGTATATATACCCTCTCACTGGAGTAAGACAGTTTTCCTACCAAATGTGCTTTGGTTTGGACATGTCAGGAATCAAATTTTTTATTTAATGATACCCATCATTCCTCCATTCGTAGATTTCATTATGTTGACTTGATCAGTAGCTTTAAATTTATGTATATAGTGAATAATACTTTGCGGGGGCATTCATTTGTGAGTGCATCTTAGGTTGCTCTTGTTGAAGTGATGTTTTTATTTGAAGGAACTTTTTCAAGTTTATTATTGTAAACCCTCCCACTGGAGTGATGTTTAACAGTTTTCCTAGTAAACTTTGTTTTGGTACATAATACTATGTCTGCAGATTATGCTGGTCGGGGCTTCAATTTGCTCATTGAATGATTACCATCATTCCTTTAATTATGAATGATGTAACATCAAAGCCATTTAGTATGTCTATAGTTGTTTATTTTCCTCTACATCTCAATCTTTCATATATTTTAGAATTGTAATTTATTTAGTTTGAACCGTCTTTAAATTTCCTGATATAGGGGGTTCATATATGTATAGTTGTTTTTTGTATTGCATCCCGGTAACTGCAAATGCATTCAGTGGGGTAGCAATATAACGATTTATATTGTACCCAATCTATAAACTATCTACCATATATATGTATTTCTATAAGGTTTCTTTCAGGTATGTTAATAATGCCGTGTAGGCTCCTAATTGGCTATACAAAAACGTTTTCACTCCCGCCACGGAGCTCATCAGTTGTTTCCCACCTAAAAGATGAGGTTATTAAACTGCTTGGTGCAACTTAGTATAAAAATGTAATTAAAAATCAAAAATTCCTAATCTAGCTTATTATTTGGATATTCTTAATTAATTGGTCGTACATGGAACAGGCATTTACTCAACAAAATTTTTTTAATATGATTCCAATTTACCGGATATCCATCCCATACACAGTCAATCAACCAAAATTCTTCAGTATAATATCAACAATAATTACTCACAAACCTTAGTGGTATCAATGCTACAGAACACTACAAAATCTTGATATATGGACCATTAAAACTTTTCCAATTAACAAAAGAAACACTCTCCAAATGACATTTGTATACATACAAAAAATATTGCAAACATTTTTTCAAAAAATATATCCTGGTAATTTTACTAACCTTTCTTTTTATTCAACAGGGTATTAATGTATTATTTATCCTTCTTTCTTTAGAAAACACTATTGCGAACAATTTAAATTCACCTTATGTCACATAACCCCTGTTATACATTTCACAATAATCACCCAAATCTATTGTTATCTTGTAAGCTACCATCATAGTATTAAAACCTTCTAAAAGTATACTATCAATTATTTAATTATTTTAAACTTTTTAATTGCTATTTCTTTCTTTAATTAAACTTTTCAAAACTCTTTTCTAAAAAACTTTACCACTATTTCTCGCGTCCGCTTCTGTCAATTACACCGTATGATCTGCTATTTCATGCATTTTTATACCCTAGATGAAATCTATAGGATATACTAAGTTTGTCATTCCATTTGTAACGCACAGAAATAATGATGGTAGAGCAAAATGGATTGGACACCCCCGCATAAAATTAAAAGTTATTTTGATTTTTGCATGTCCGTCTGTCCGTCCGTCCGTCCGTCCGTCCGTCCGTCCGTCCGTGCGCACGATAACTCGAGAACGCGTTCACTTAGAAAGCTGAAATTGTGTACACGTACATTAAAAAAATAAAAAGTAAAATTAAGTTCGAAAATGAGACAAATCCGGCAACTTCTTCGTGGGGTTGCCATACAAAAATTTCGTTTTCCACGATATATTTGGACATTACCTGAGAACACGTCGACATAGAAAGCTGAAATTTGGTACATTGGGTTTTCATACTAATAGCAAATAAAATTTCAAATGAACTAAATCGAAGGGGTAGCCCGGTGTTGCCATATAAAAATTTTGGTTTTTTACATATACTTTGAAAACGATCAGTCCTAGACATTTTTATTGTACCAAAAACTTCTTCAGAATAAGAAATTCTATAAAATTGGTTATAATCATTTTTTCTGTCCGACGAGCCGTTCTAGAAATATATGCGAGAAACCAATGCAAAAAATCAAAATTGCTCAAATGGGTGACCATACGAACTTTCATACGTGCATTCATCTAGGGTATCATAAGAATTGGTCTTTTAGACCAGTTCTAGCTTTTTCACTTGTTTCTTTTTTGAATTTGAGTGGTGAGTTTTATGTGAACGCTTGGTTACGATTCCAATGAATTTTTTCTAAGTTATCTTATTTTCTTTTTATTGCTATTCTTTTCAAATAATTCCCTTAATTTCAGTGTTGCTAGCTTTAGTAAAATTTTTTTTTATTTTTTGTTTTTATTTTATTAATAGTTTTCCTGGTTCGACCTTGTTTTACAGATATTTTTTTTGTACCTCATTACCTCTACTTATCAAATTTAGAAATTATTTTTTATTCATCTACCTTTATTCTTATCATATTTTATATGCCTTGAAAAGATGAAATTATCTAAATTTCTGATTCTATGTTTGTCATTTCTGTTGAGTGCTATGTATGCATCTATGAGTTTCTGAGCTTTACTTTTGAAATAAAATAAATCGTTAAGATTATTGTTCCTGATAAATAGACGAAGACTTAGATCAGATGTGTGATACGAATGGAAGTTTTCGCAAGGAACTAATGGTGACGCTTGCAATAAAATCACATTCCCAATAACATATTGACCTATGGAGCAAATGTCCTGGAACTAAAATAGATTATACATTGGTTCAAACCATTATCTACTGTTGCGGGTTGTTTGATTGGAGAAAGAGGTGAACCGATTGCATATGCATAGTTTCCATTAAAAATGGAATCATTTTCCAATAAATAGTTATATATATTTTTTAATAAATCATAATAGTTGAAGGTAGTGGTGGTAATAACTGTGCAATTTTCCAGCAAAGTAATTATTAACAGGATAACGAAAACGAAAGGAAGAAAAATGACACTTAAGGAAATCAATGGTGGATTCCGCAACATGACTGACATGAGATTGAACAACAATGAAAGAGCTATATTATCATATGGATCCAAATTTGTCCCACCAAATAAGACAGAAAACCTCATCGAGATTATCCAATCTATTAACAAAATGGGAAACATATTGATGGAAGAGGATACAATGACATATAAATTTAAAATGAGCAAAATTAATAAAATAACTAACAAATACATTTCTAGAAAGTACAAATACTCAAAAATTGAAAACACTATTAGAAATACATTACGAAGTATAAAACAGAAATTAATATGTAGACCAGACGTACAAATCGTAGAAGCCGATAAAGGCAAAGTAACTGTCATGATGCCTAAAAATGAATATCTAGAACTCATCAATAAAATGATTAACGAAGGTATTAGTAACAATTTATATAAGAAAGTCAATATTAGTAATAAAAATAAAATACAAAAAGCATTAGAACTATCATATAAAACCAAACTTAACAAAATCATTAAGGAAGGCCTAATTATCGAAAATAAAAATTCAAACAGTAATAATGGAACGTACAAAGAAGACAAAATCATGCTTAGAGACATACATGAATTTGAAAATGAAATAAGTATAATGCACCCAGTCATTGAGATCCACAAAGATGTACCAGTAATGAGACCAATTGTATCTAGAACCAAAGCAATAAATACCCGCATAGGACAATACATTAATGATGGATTAGATTATATGAGAAAGTCAAAATATCTCAAACTTGACTTTAATGTAAAAAACAAAATCAACTTGATAAATGAAATCCAGAGTTTAGAAAGAAAAGAAGGCTACACTATGTACAGCTTAGACTTTAAAGACACGTACAACAACGTTAACATTAAAGATTTAATTTATATTATCAGAAACAAAATTGGTCCAGAAATTAGAAATAGATATAATATTGACAATTTAGTCAATTTGATCCAGTTTGACATAGAAATATGTAACTACTTTCAAATTAATAAGAACTTATACAAACAAATAAAAGGTACACCAATGGGAGGGAAAACGTCTGGTAAATATGCCAGTATATACATAGATTGAACAGAATTTATAATGGAACGAAAGGTATGGGTTTAGAAATGTTTAAAATATATGATGATATGCTGATTTATGGTAAAAAAGATAACATTAGACTTATCCAAAAGATCATCGAACATAACTTAAAAATGGAAGTTACCATAGAGAATAGCATCTCAGGGAAAATCAATTACTTGGACATAACAATAATTGAATCAGATAATAAATTTAAAACAAAATGGTACACAAAGGAGATAGCATCAAATAGACTAATTAATTATTTTTCAAGCCAACCTAACACATTTAAAACAAACACAATAATAGAACGAATTAACTATGCCATAAAAGCCACAAATGAAGAATACATTATAGAAACTATTGAAAGTATTACTGATGAAATAAGCAATGATAATTATCCAATAGCTATTATACTTAATTGGTATATCAAGGCTATAGGTAAAGGTAAACATCCACAAAACAAACAAGATATCATTATCAAACATATGAGAGAAAAACTAGGATATACATCACACAATCAAAATTTGATACAGAAAATAAACAAAAATAAAAATAAGGACATAGAAGCAATCAATGATGCTAACCTACATATAACTATAGTAGAATATGTGCAAAAATGCCATACCAAAATGAAAATACCACTTTGCTACTGAAAAATTTAAGTAGAATCTCCAAAAACTTAAACTATATGTACACCGTTTAATAAATGCCAAGAAAGGCTGAGATACCGCTTGAAAAACAAAAAAGCACAAACAATATTTTACAAATATAATAGGGATAATGAGAAACTACTAGCACCAGAACAATGGTACTCATTGTCATCATCTATTTCCTTTTTCCATTCAAATATTAGCCAATTTAAAGCTGTTTCGGATGAATGTCCACCCCTGAATCCTGACTGCTCCTCTATCAGCAATTGGTTAGCTTCTATGTACTCTACTAGTTGATTCGCCACATGGCGTTCCAAAATCTTTTCATCCACAGGAAGCAATTGGTCGAAACTCTTCGCAACTTATTGTATTATTCACTTTCTCAATTGGATCAACTGTCGACTCTTTCCAACATCTAGGAGAAATCCCTGTTTGTATAGATAGGTTTATGATTATCTCTATCGACTTAAAAATTATATCACAGCTCAAACGACTCGCATCTTTTTTTTTATTGCACCTTTTAATTATATCACAGATTGTAATTTCATTACAGTAATGTATTTGAAATCTAGCAGTTAATGTGGTAGTCGGTAACGAACATTGCGTAGAAGAAATGGAACCATGCAAATCTTTGATGCTGTTCACAAAATAGCAATTGAATTTATTTGCTATATCAAATGAGTCGTACACATACTCCTGGGCAAATTGCGTGGCTGAAATTTCATTTGTTTTATGCACATTAAGTACTAGACCTTTAATAACTTTCCATAAATTTCTTTGATCACTTGATCTAGCATCTATCTGCCTCTCTATAAAATTATTTTTTTCCTTATATTTATATCGCACTCTTATAACAATTTCGTAGGTGTCTGTAACGACTCCACTGAATCTCATTCCCTGTAGGCATTTACTTTTCACTTTTTTTTCTCTCCAACTCAGGTGTATACCAGTTACAATTCCCACTTCGCTGTAGTACCTGTTGATTGTACTCTTATACACACATTCTTTTAGTTTTGCGTGAAAAAGTGTCGATAAATCATTTATCTCTTCCAACAAGTAAAGGCTTGCTATATTGACCTCATTCAAGAGCTCATTATATTTAGCTTTATTATACTTTAAGACTTTGATGGTCTTACCCGTGTCATCACTTTGTCCTTTAGATATTAATTCTACTTTAATTGTTTCATGATCTGATATCTTAAAGTCACAGTCAATTTCTACGCGTATATTTCTTGATTCCACTCCTACAAGTACATAGTCAATTAAAGTCCGGGAATTATCCGTGATTATCGTTGGCTGCATTACTTATTGTTTTAACCCCTGTAAAAATTTTCATATTTGTTTGATTATAGTCGCTTTGCATCCAGTTAATATTGAAATCTCCGGCCATAATAACATTTTTTTCATTAGTCATATGCTCCAAAAACCAGTTAGAAATAAATGACTTAAAATCACTCACTGGCTTACTAGGGCACGGATATAAAACTACGACTGTCCACTTTTCATTTCCTATCCACACATATATTTTCAAAATCCACACCAGTTTTCATTACGTTTTTTACTGTGTATTGAATTACTTTTTCACATAAATTAACATACCGCCGGTATGCTCTGAACACGATTTACAGCTTATAGGCACATAGTTAGAAATCTTAATTTTTGATTCTTCTATTTCACTTGTGATATGCGTTTCTGACAATAACAGTATAGTTGGTTTCCGCTAACTCCAACTCCGTTTTATTCGATATTAGACCTTGTATGTTAAGATAGTATAATACCACTGCTTTTTCCTTATTTTCATCAACTAGTTGCAACAATCACCTTTTCCTTCCAACATTCAACTTCCTTTTAAACACTTAGCATGCTGAATCATCTAAACTCAATTTCAATTCCTCGTTAATTCGGACGCAGTTTACACACCGTAAGGATAGAGCTTTGCAATTTTTACCATAATGCTCTTCGCCACATTTATAGCATACATTCTTTTCAAACTTACAATCTTTACTTATATGATTGAACCCTAGACACCTGTAGCATCTTTTAACATAAACCACATCTCCGACATTACATTTGTCCCAGCCAATACTAACTATTCCTTCTTTCATTACCATATTAAGGCTTTCTACATCTAGTTCTATCACTACACAGTATGAATTGCGATATCTAATAAGATTGTTTTTCCACATAGTTTTAAACGTTGTATCCGCTTTCTTCAAACTTTCATTTTGTTTTCTTAAACAATTAATGATCTCGTTTTCATCCATTTTCTCGCTCAAGTTATTTATACTAATTCTTGGTTTTCTACCATCCACTATTTTAACGCTATAATTTTCACCTAATTTATTTTCCACTTCACCCTTAAATTTTTCCAATGATTTATCATTATCACATCCCACAACAATAGCACCGTTATTTAATTTCTTTATACCAGTTACCTGAATACCTGAGTTTCCAGGATTTAAGTTCGCCTTGATTTCTTCTTTTGTTTTATTTGCACTTTGGGCTAAACATGATTTCCGGAGCGACCTCCGATTTTTTTCAAACTTTGCTCATTTGTTCTTAATTACACACAAATCACGAATCTAAAATTAATTTTGGAACAAGTCGGGCGTTAACCACTGTAAACGATTTTCTTCAAACTTTGCGAATAAGTTACAATTCGCTCGCAAATCACAAATATCACATTTATTTTTCGCGGAAACTTATACTTTCCGAAATATTTCACTTTAAAATCGCGAACTTTGGACTGCACACCGCCATACAATTTGATAACAAATATTCTTCTTCTTCTTTTAAGTAGCAAGGAAATGCTCTTATTGGTGGGTATATACATACCTTCCCAACATTCGGGTTACCAGCATTGCGTTTTTTTATTCATTACGAGTATTCAATTGATGTGTAGTAACGCAGCATTTAGTTAGAATGGAATAGAGAAACATTTATTAAAGAAACACACACACACACACACAGGCAGGCGCACAAACACACGCGCGCTCCGATTCGCTCCGCTGTGTGTGTGTGTGCGCGTTTCTTTAATGAATGTTTTTCTATTCCATTGTGGCTAGCAACATGCCATTGGTTTCTTGCGACATGCCATTGGTTGCTTGCAACATGCAATAAGTTGCTTGCATGACATACTGCGTGTCACACCGACATACGGCCAAATCTGCATGACAACATCGTTGTCCTACTCGAGTTGGCTAACATGCGTGGCCGTGTCCCCGTGGGTCCCTTGACGTGTAACCTTTAAGGAACGTTTACAATGGCAGAGTAGAGTGGAGTCACCAGTTTGCATTTGCTCGCATCATCTAACAAACGTAAGATTAGGAATTTTTGAAATCTGAAGCTAATCTGTAGTGTAGTCATTACGCAAATTCTTGAGAAGCAAAAATAAACACAAAATATCTTTTGTACTCGACACGAAATATTTCTTTATTCAATTATCATCGACCGATGTTCTTCAAATTCCAAAGTAAACTCTAACAACAAACTATGCCAAATCTTTAAAATCACCGTCGGCGTCATGCGAATGCCTCCCTCCCAGCAGCGTGTATCTAATATTTTTCAATCTTCAAATACGGTCATGATTTTATTTACTTTATATATTCATTGTACATAATACCGCTGGAACTCTGAGTGATGCACATGAGCCAATGGGTTTCCAATAAACAGAGGCGTAACAAATATTTAGTATTTTCGTTTTGGACAGTAGCGTCTCAAACTATTTCAAATAATATTAATTCGTTTTATACGAAATTTTTATTACTACAGTAGAATCCACTCTGGTGGCTGGTGGGAAGACAAAGAGAGACAATGTAATCTGGTGACCCCACTCTACTCTGCCATGAAATAAGTTGCTTGCAATTTCTTGCTTGCTACATGCCACAAGCTGCTTGCAACATGCCACAAGATGCTTGCAACATGCCACAAGATGCTTGCAACATGTCACAAGATGCTTGCAACATCCCACAAGTTGCTTGCTACATGCCACAAGTTGCTTGCAACATGCAATGAGTTGCTTGCATGACATACTGCGTGTCATACCGTCAGGCATACGGTCAAATCTGCATGACAACATCGTTGTCCTACTCCAGTTGCCTAACATGCGTGCCCGTGTCCCCGTGGGTCCCTTAACGTGTAACCTTTACGGAGCGTTTACAATGGCAGAGCAGAGTAGAGTTTGCATTTGCTCTCATCATCTCACCAACGTGAGATTAGGAATTTTTCAGATCTGAACCTACTCTGTAGAATCCACTCTGGTGGGAAGACAAAGAGAGACAATGCAATCTGGTGACCGCACTCTACTCTGCCATGAAATAAGTTGCTTGCAACATGCCACAAGTTGATTGCAACATGCCACAAGTTGATTGCAACATGCCACAAGTTGATTGCAACATGCCACAAGTTGATTGCAACATGCCACAAGTTGCTTGAAACATGCATATGTTGCTTGCAACATGCAATATATTGCTTGCAACATGCCATAAGTTGCTTGCAATTTGTTGCTTGTAAAATGCAACATTCTAAATGTTAATTGTAACATGCAATAAGTTGCTTGCAACATGCAATAAGTTGTTTGAAATTTGGTGCTTGCAACATGCAACAAGTTGTTTGCAACATGCCATTTGTTGCTTGCAACATGCTATTTGTTGCATGCAACATGCAATATGTTGCATGAAACATGCCATTTGTTGCTTGAAACATGCAACAAGTTGTTTGCAACATACCATAAGATGCTTGCAACATGTCATAAATTGCTTGCAACATGCAACAATTTGCTCGCAGCAATTTGCTGCTTACAACATGCAACAATTTGCTTGCAGCAATTTGCTGCTTGCAACATGCAACAATTTGCTTGCAGCAATTTGCTGCTTGCAACATGAAACAATTTGCTGCTTGCAACATGCAACAATTTGCTAGCAGCAATTTGCTGCTTGCAACATGCAACAATTTGCTGCTTGCAACATGCAACAATTTGCTTGCAGCAATTTGCTGCTTGCAACATGCAACATGCTACTTGTTAATTGCAACATGCAATAAGTTGCTTGCAACATGCAATAAGTTATTTGCAATTTATTGCTTGCAAAATGGCATTTGTTGTTTGCAACATGCCATTTGTTGCTTGCAACATGACATTTGTTGGTTGCAACATGCCATTTGTTGCTCTCAACATGCCATTTGTTGCTTGCAATTTATTGCATGCATCATGCAATGCAACAAATTGCTTGCAACATGCAATAAGTTGTTGCAGCATGCATGACATACTGCGTGTCGCACCGACATACCGCCAAATCTGCATGACAAAATCGTTGTCCTACTCGAGTTGGACAACGTGCGTGGCCGTGTCCCCGTGGGTCCCTTGACGTGTAACCTTTAAGGAGCGTTTACAATGGCAGAGTAGAGTGGAGTTACCAGTTTGCATTTGCTCTCATCATCTAACCAACGTGAGATTGAGAATTTTTCTTGAGAAGCAAAATTAAACCCAAAATATCTTCTGTACTCGTCACCAAATATTTCTTTATTCAATCATCATCGACCGATGTTCTTCAAATTCCAAAGTAAACTCTTACAACAAACTGTGCCAAATCTTTAAAATCACCGTCGCCGTCATGCGAATGCCTCCCTCCCAGCCGTGTGTATATAATCTTTTTCAATCATCAAATACGGTCATGATTTTATTTACTTTATATATTCATTGTACAAAATACCGCTGAACTCTGAGCCATGTACATGAGCCAATGTGTTCCGTCAACACACAACATTTCTTATATATAAACAACATCACCTCACCTTAAGTAACTCAAGCTGGAACAAGCATACGAAAGAGTCGGCAAAATGCATTAAATGCAGTACAAATTTCTTCGCTAAAAAGTTATAGCTTTTATAGCACAACGCAGTGCACATTTTTTCGCTAAAAGGTTATAGCTGGCCACTCCAAAGGATCATCCCTAAAAAGCATATACATAAATCATAAAAAGTTCAACAGAAAGGTATAATCCCAGATCAATTATGATCTGGGAATATACCACAAACACATTTACCTATGTACACAATATGGTACACAGTATCCTCCATTCCACATGCGATCCAAACCAGCATCACTAGGTCACATTGCTAAAAAGAGAGAAAAAGGAACATTAATATAAAATATTGCTCATAATAAATACAAAACCTCACCAAAATAATTTATTGCTATCAAGCAGCAGCAACCTTCAATTGTCATCAGTCATGATGACGTGCCTTCTCTCTTTTCCTACAGAAAAAAATAGGCACAGCCAGTGTTCACGCGCGCAACCGCTTTTCAACTTTTTTCTAAAGCTCCATTTACTCTGTACATTATCCGGGGTATAAATAGAGCGTTAAAAATTGAAATCGGCATTGCGTTCTGAGCATTTACACCAGACAGATCAGCAGTATTGAAGCTATCAAGTCTTGGAAAATCAACCTAGGAGTTCTTTGATCCTAGTATATCGTATTAAAAATATTGCTTTTAATACAACATCACAAAAGGCTAGAAATATTGATTCTAGTATTTTTAGGTACATTAACCAAATTTTCGTATATTTCAATAAATATACACTGCGCCCCTCTGCACACTGCAGTGTATTAAAAATATTGATTTTAATACATATAAACTGCGGAATATCAGAAACATTGATTCTAGTATTGCTAAGAATATTAAGGCACCCACATATTTCACGGTATTAAAAACACTGATTTTAATATCTCTAAACAAGCAATACTAGAAACATTGATTCTAGTATTACTAAGAAGATTAGAAACCAATATACATGTGCATACTACATCATGACTATAGACTGTGCTCTTCACACAGCATTTGGACGTAGTATTGACATTTCACCATACATCAGAAGTTTCACACAGAACTGTCAACTAAAGTCATTATTTTTCATATTGCAGATTCACGAAGCAGACTTAAATTTTTGAGAGCATTCTCACGCCAGGAATATTGGATTCTCTTGACATTGGATTTATTTTAGTATTTGGATTCTTTCGCTATTGGATTTGTTTTAGTATTGGATTTGTTAATATTAGATTCTTTTGACATTGGATTTGTGTCAACATTGGATTTATTTTTTTTATTGTTATTTAGTTAATTAGAGAGTTGAATTTCTATTTTAAGGCATAGTAAATAAGAAACGAATTTTTGTCACATTCAACGAAGAAATAAAAATTGATTTTTTCCTTTACACACCATCTTCTTCTTTCTAACCCCTTTTTGATCCGGTACCTTGCAATTTATGACTAGACCTGTCAGAGGGCTGGACATGGGTCCTTCGAGCCGGATAGAAAGGGATAGAAGATGGTAAGTGTCAAAAATCTAGTTCGCGCACAAAAAGCTCTACACGAGCAATTAGTGGAGGCTATAGCTAACCACACTAAAACAACCAAAGCACGCACGGAAAGTTACTACCAAACTAGAATAGAAACCATAAACGCCATCTGGAATAGATTTGTGCAAAACAACGTCACTATTCACCAATCCGATGGCGACGATGCAGCCGCATACATCGAAGATTCACTCTACGAATCTACAAATGAAAAATATGTAGAGTTCATCTCAGAACTCAGAGAAGAAGTAAAATCTTTCTCTAAGATTGACGAAATCGATAACACTAGAGAAAGGTCTACCATTGAAACACCTAAGTCAGATATCAAACTACCCACCATTACCATACCAAAATTCGATGGTACATACCGAGCTTGGAGATCATTTTACGATCGCTTCAAATCAATGGTACATAAAGATCCGTACTTATTAAAGGTACAAAAATTCCACTATTTAAAAACTTGTCTGACAGGCGAGGCCGAACGACTTATCCGGCAATTTGAAATTACTAACGACAATTATCAAAAGGCATGGGACTTCCTCATAAAACGCTACGACAACAAAAGAGTATTAGTGACAACACAACTCAAATTATTACTTAATCAACCCATTATTAAACACGAATCCGCCCAAACAATCAAGAACTTGATTGATTAAACAGAAGAGAGTCTCCATGATTTGCGAGCACTTGGAATCTGCACCTCCAATTGGGATCCGATTCTCGTGCATCTCCTCGTTCAAAAACTCCCAGCTGAAACGCATTATCACTCGGAGCAAAAACAAGGAAGTCAAACCGTAATACATAGTTTTGCCGATCTAGTAAAATTTCTAGAATCCCGCTTCCGCACTCTAGAAGCTCTCCAAGATAATAAAATCACAAGAGTCAAGGAGAATTCACCAAACAATTCTCCACCAAAACACACAAACACATTCCTTAATAAGTCTCCGGCATGCGCAAAGTGCAAGCAAAACCATAGTCTGTTTCAATGCTCAGCATTCCGCAAAACTCTCACCAGCAGAAAGACTACAATTTGCTCAACACAACAAATTATGCAAGAACTGCCTACGTTCTGGGCATAATATTACCAGTTGCAAAAGCCGAAAAAACTGCTTGCAATGCAACTAACGACATAACACGCTCTTACACATAGAGCAATCATCCAAACTAGGCAATTCACACAAATCCAAAATCACTTCAAAACAAGGAGAACCGAACCTCGATCGTATTACTGACGGCTCTGCGGCAGTAACACAAACATTCTTCTCTACCAACCCAAGGAGAGCTCTGGTGTCAACAGCTTTAGTAGACATAGAAAATTCATCAGGACAAGTTTCCACGATGAGAGCCTTAATTGATTCTGGCTCTCAAGTCTCCTTTATGACAGAAGCAAACGACTAAATCTAAAAAGGCAGTCCACAAGCCTCGAGGTCACTGGATTGGGTAAAACGCAAACTGCGCATGTAAACACCCAAGTGACATGTAAGCTCAAATCACTTCACACGACATATGAGACAAAACTAAAGGCTCTCGTAGTGAAGAAAATCACAGACCTCATTCCAGTTGACAAAATAAACGTCAAAAATCTGTCATACGTACAAACCCTGCAATTAGCAGATCCCAAATTTCATACTCCCAGTCAAATCGACATTCTATTAGGGGCAGACACATATGCCCAGATCATAGAGAGCGGAGTAATAAAGGGGGCACCAGGTGAACCCACTGCTCAGAACACCCAATTGGGGTGGATCCTAATGAGAAATACAAACTCATCTGACAGCAGTAATATACGTACGTTTACAACACAAACAAACCTCAGCACTCAAACAGATCAACTGCTGAGAAGATTTTGGGAATTAGAAGAAATTCCCATGAATTGCATCCATCCCGATGACGAAGCTTGCGAAAGGGCATATGTCACTAATACCAAAAGGTTGGAGAATGGCCAATATCAGGTGAAAATCCCATTTAGAGAACCCAATGGACCAGAACTCGGCCAGACTAGAACACGCGCCCTAGTGCAATACGTCCAATTGGCAAAACGCTTATCAAAAGATGCAAACTTATACTGCCAATACAAAAAATGTATCAACGAATACATAGAACTAGGACACATGGAGGAAATTACATCAGCCGAACTCACACGCGAAAGGAAGAAATACACACCTAACATCAACCATTATTATCTTCCTCACCACGCTGTGATGAAGGAAAGTTCTACGACCAAATTACGGGTAGTCTTTATCGCATCAACCAAATCTGCTAATGGAAGGTCACTAAACGAACAAATGTTGGTCGGACCAACAATACAGCCGAGTTTATGGGCAATCATCCTAAAATGGCGGTTACACCAAGTAGCATACACTGCAGACATCGAAAAAATGTACAGGATGATACAAGTACATCCTGAGCAAACAGACTTCCAAAGAAAATTATGGAGAAATTCAAAGGACGCACCCATAAACGATTTCCGACTCACAACAGTAACATTCGGCACGGCAGCGGCTCCATACCTTGCCATTCGCACATTACACCAACTGTCAGAAGATGAGCAGCACAACTTTCCACTAGCAGCTGAAAGTCTGAAAACTGACTGCTATGTGGACGATCTCTTGACTGGAGCTCATCACATCACGACAGGGCTACGTTTACAAAGAGAACGTATTAGCATTTTGAATAAGGGTGGATTTAACTTAAGGAAATGGACATCAAATTATCCAGAACTACTGGAAAACATTCCTCCTGACCACAGAGAAGTAAAAGCCATATTAAATTTATCCGAAGATGACACAATAAAGACTCTTGGTCTCCAGTGGCACCCGATCACAGACGAATTCACTTTTAAGGTGACAGATCCATCCCCGCACGCTCATTTCACCAAAAGAATTATCTTATCCGAGACCGCAGCTCTATTCGACCCACTAGGATGGTTAGCACCGAGCGTCATTGTTGCAAAAATATTCATTCAGAACTTGTGGTTAACCAAATTCCCTTGGGATGAACCATTACCAGACACAATTTCCTTAAAATGGAAAAAATTCAGAGAAAGTCTAACACATCTCTCAAAAATCCGAATACCACGATGGGTGAATTTCACGCCCAACGCCAAAACCATATAAGTACACGGTTTCTGTGACGCATCAATTACAGCCTACGCAGCTGCTGTATACATCCGAATTGCGTATCAAGACAATTCAATTCACGCCCATTTATTCACGTTCAAAACAAAGGTCGCACCAATATAAACAGTCTCGCTCCCCAGGCTCGAAGTGTGTGGAGCCGTCATCCTCGCTCGCTCGCCTACTGAAACAAATAATGGCAGATGTCAAGCTTCAAAACAGCTCCATCTATGCTTGGTCTGATTCCGAAGTTACATTATCATGGATTCAGAAACCACCAAACTGCTGGAAAACTTTCGTAGCCAACAAAGTGGCCGAAATCCAAGAAACTATTCATCCGAAATCATGGCGATATGTGCCATCAATATGCAACAAGTTGCTATAAACATTCAACAACATGCAACATGCAATGAGTTGCTTGTATGACATACTGCGTGTCACACCGTCAGACATACGGTCAAATCTGCATGACAACATCGTTGTCCTACTCGAGTTGGCTAACATGCGTGGCCGTGTCCTCGTTGGTCCCTTAACGTGTAACCTTTAAGGAGCGTTTACAATGGCAGAGTAGAGTGTAGTTACCAGTTTGCATTTGCTCTCATCATCTCACCAATGTGAGATTAGGAATTTTTCAAATCTGAAGCTACTCTGTAGAATCCACTCTGGGGGTGGTGGGAAGACAAAGAGAGACAATGCAATCTGGTGACCGCACTATACTCTGCCATGAAATAAGTTGCTTGCAACATGCCACAACTATTCTCCGAACTATTCTCAAATGCTATCCAAACCTCACAGAATCATAATTTTCCACAATGCTATTCCAATAATATAATTTCCCTAATTACACAATGCTATTCCAATAATATAATTTTCCTAATTACACTCCAATAATCGAATTTTACTAAAAATTCAGAATTCTAAATCTGATCCCACTTCTGAAAATTGTAGTGATTACGCAAATCCTTGAGAAGCAAAAATAAACACGAGATATCTTTTGTACTCGACACTAAATATTTCTTTATTCAATTATCATCGACCGATGTTCTTCAAATTCCAAAGTAAACTCTAACAACAAACTATGCCAAATCTTTATAATCACCGTCGGCAACATGCAACAAGTTGCTTGCAAAATGCCACATGCTACTTATTAATTGTAACATGCAGTAAGTTGCTTGCAACATGTAATAAGTTACTAGCAATTTGTTGCATGCAACATGCCTTTTGTTGTTTGAACAAGCAACAAGTTGCTATAAACATTCAACAACATGCAATATGCAATGAGTTGCTTGCATGACATACTGCGTGTCACACCGTCAGACTTACGGTCAAATCTGCATGACAACATCGTTGTCCTACTCGAGTTAGCTAACATGCGTGGCCATGTCCTCGTGGGTCCCTTAACGTGTAACCTTTAAGGAGCGTTTACAATGGCAGAGTAGGGTGGAGTTACCAGTTTGCATTTGCTCTCTTCATCTCACCAAAGTGAGATTAGGAATTTTTCAAATCTGAATCTACTCTGTAGAATCCACTCTGGTGGTTGGTGGGAAGACAAATAGCGACAATGCAATCTGGTAACCCCACTCTTCTCTGCCATGAAATAAGTTGCTTTCAATTTGTCGCTTGCAACATGCCACAAGTTGCTTCCAATATGCAACAAGCTTGCAATATGCAACTTGTTGCTTGCAACATGCCATTTGTAGCTTGGGCATAAGTCGGGCGTTAACCACTGTAACCGATTTTCTTCAAACTTTGCGAATAACCTTACAATTCGCTCCGCGCGTGTGTGTGTGTGCCCCTGCTAGCCAGCCTATATGTGTGTGTGTGTTTCCTTAATAAATGTTTTTTTATTCCATTCTAACTAAATGCTGCGTTACTGCACATCAATTGAATACTCGTAATGAATAAAAAAACGCAATGCTGGTAACCCGAATGTTGGGAAGGTATGTATATACCGCCCAATAAGAGCATTTCCTTGCTACTTAAAAGAAGAAGAAGAATATTTATTATCAAATTGTATGGCGGTGTGCAGTGCAAAGTTCGCGATTTTAAAGTGAAATATCTCGGAAAGTATAAGTTTCCGAGAAAAATTAATGTGATATTTTTGATTTGCGAGCGATTGTAAGGCTATTCGCAAAGTTTGAAGAAAAGCGGTTACAGTGGTTAACGCCCGACTTATGTCTTAATTTTCCGCGCAAACTTATACTTTTCAAAATATTAAACTTTAAAAATCGCGAAATTTGTACTGCACTTCACAACACAATTTGATATTCTCGCAATTAATTAATTCTTCTTCTTCTTTTTAGTATTAAAAAGAGGCAGTGGTAGGTATGTATACATATACTAACCTTCCGAGCATTCGGGTTGCCAGCATTGCGTTTCTTTATTCATTACGAATATTCAATTGATGAAGATGCTATAGCGAACTATATGATTACCGCCTTTGACCGTCAGTTTGATTTGCAGATGAAAATTTAATTTTTAATTTTTCTTAATCAAATAATTTTTCTGAATCTACAAATTTTCTTAATAAATAATAAAATGAATATTTGAACTAACACTTGTTTTTTTTTCTGTTCTGCTTTGCTGATTGATCCTCTAAGGAGCTCCCTGGAGGTACCAGGTAATTCGAACTTAGTATTATGGACCTATGTTGAGTGATTGAACTTGGACGTGAAGTCCAGACTGCCAGCATGAGCTGACAGATCACTTGGTAGACAGCGTTGAAGTGCAGGGCTGCACGCTAGCTTGCTTCGGCTATTGGGGGAGAGTGTGGTGAGTTCCACGAATACCTGCCGCTGTCACCTGCCATATACAAAAAATTTTCGTGCCAAAAACAAAAAACCGCAACACACCCGGCCCAGAAGGGACCTTTACATCACTTACCATTACCTCCTGTGGCGCAGATGCTCTGCCTTCTTTCCGCTTGCCAACCTAACGACACTGAGGGCAGAGTATTTTTCAGTGTCCCAAAGATGATCTCGAAGAGAGCGGAGGAGCAGACCTAGTCAACCACTGCCATCGAGAGATGGCTCCAAGAGAGTGAAGCAGAAAGAATAAAATAATAAGAAATTTTGTTTTTTTTTAATTTTATTGCTAAATCTTATTTTCACCCCCGTCGCCTTATAATGGTTTAATTTCCAACCTCAATCTAATCTGCACTAAACAAAAGGCAATTGGGCCAAAAGAATATAAATATATGAATGTCTATTAACACTAGTAGAAAATGCTGGAAGTAAGCCCCAGACAGCATTACTTGTTAGTACCTTTGCAAAATTTGTCCTCCACGAAGGCCTTCTGGAGCAACTGTAGTCCTGTAAATAAAATTGGATAAAAAAACAATTTGAAAAATCTGCCCGGGATTCCCTGTACATAATATCATGACAATTCGTTTCCAGACCAAAGTTACAAAAATCCCTACTATTACTCGGGCTGAGTGCCCTATGTATACCTGGTACATATACTCAACCTATGAAGTAACATTACAATGTGAGCTTCTAAACAAATCTCTACAAATCAGGATATTATTCCTAGTAATACTGAAAGGTTACTAAGGAAGCAAAGATCCAGTAATAATAAGTCTTTACAAGAATCAAAATATAATTTTTCTAACATGCTTCTTGCATTAGACCCGTCTGCGTCGAAAAGGAGATAATTAACTTTTCGGAACTCTCCAGTAGCCTTACCTCTATTGATTTCAACACATTAATGTCTAGCAATAATGTTGACGAAGACATTTCTAATTTTTTTCAATTAATTTTCATCTCATATTCCCCGCGAGCGACAGCGGTTCTCTAAAACATCTCCGCCATGGTTCAGTAAAGAACTGAAACGTCTTAAAAATAGAAAGAATAAATTGTGGAAATGTTATATCAGGAACAAAGACATTATAAGCCATAGCAACTTCCTCATATCCTATAATAAGTTCAAAGAACTTTCCTCTTCACTTTGTGATGAGTATATCCAAAGCATGCGTGCGAAATTATTTAGTGACCCACGTATCTTTTTCAAGTTTATTAATATGAAGAAAAAAACTGACAACTATCCCAATACCACGAGGTATAAGGATTGTGCTAGTGATGATTCGTCTGAAATTTGCAATATGTTTGCTTCTTTTTTCGACAATGCTTTTTCTTCGTCAAATTTCCATCCTCGACATAAGAAATTTAGTCATATGAACGATTCTCATAACGTTTTATTCACTATTCCTACAATTACACAAGAGGATATACTCGATCATATTAATGGGCTTTCAAATGACTTTACAACGGGTCCGGATGGGATCCCTCCAGCCTTCTTTAAGTCGTGCTGCCTTGCCCTGGCAGTGCCGCTTAAAATAATATTAGTGGTTGTTTCCCTCAGCTATGGAAAAACTCACAAAAAAGGTAGTAAAGGTGAAATTTCTAACTATAAGCCTATTGCAAAATTGTTTTGTATGCCCAAATTATTCGAATCTATCAGTTGCTCTCAGAGATCGGTTTCATGTACGAATGTGCTCTCTTCAAACCAACATGGGTATATTTCGGGCAGATATACAACCACTAACTTGTAGGAAATTGTCTCGGATACCATTCGCGGGTTTGCAAAACGCTACCAGACAGATGGTATTATACAGACTTTAGTAAAGCCTTCGACAAGTTATCTCACTTCGTGATACTCTTTAAAATGGAAAAGTATGGGTTTCCCCCAACATTTCTAAAATGGACAGAGTCTTATGTAGATAACAGAACATATAAAATTTTGTCCTGCCATTCCATCTCTCGAGTCTTGAAGGCTTCGTCTGGCGTACCTCAAGGGACTCACTTGGGCTCGTTGTTTTTTATTCTGTCTATTGACGACATTGTCTCTATTGTGAGGTACTGTAAGGTCTTGATTTATGCTGACGATGTTAAGCTTTTCGCTCAGATTAAATCTGTTCACGATTGTGAATAGGTACAGGGTGACCTTCAAAAATTTTAAAATTGATGCGAGAGCAATAATTTGGTACTCAATATCGACAAATGTGAAGTTATGACTTTCCATAGGAATCAGACACCAATCACTTATGGTTATGAGTTTTCAGATTCCTCGATTCGCCGTGTGGACTCTGTCTGTGACATGAGTGTCAAATGTGATCACAGATTGAATTTTATCTCCCATATAAATTATTTGGTATCAAGGAGAACTTCTATGCTGAGTTTTATAAAACGTTAGTCCCGAGAGATTTCAAATCCTACCATAACATTGCGTTTGTACACTTGCCTTGTGAGACGACTTCTTGAATACGCTAGCCAGGTCTGGTCCCCATTTTACGGTACACACATCGACCGCATCGAGTCTGTTCAGAGAAACTTTTTACGATTTGCTCTCAGACACCTACCCTGGAATAATTCATTAATTCTTCCACCTTATGAGGATCGCTTGAAGCTTTTAAATATGCAGTCGCTTCATCAAATAATAAACGCGAAGGTTGATTCTCCGCTGTTACTTAGTACTTCCGCGATAGTGGACACAATTTGAGAAGACTGCCTATCTTGCATGTTAACTCCGCAAGATCCAACTTTTGCATGTACGAACCTATTAATCGCATGTGCATTGCTGTTAATACTAAGGCTGAGCATTTTGTCGTTGACGTATCTAAGCATGTTCTAAAAAAAACGTCTATATAATACTTAGTTCTCTGTTTCTATGTCGCAT
Source organism: Dioctria linearis (assembly GCA_963930735.1). Taxonomy (NCBI): domain Eukaryota; kingdom Metazoa; phylum Arthropoda; class Insecta; order Diptera; family Asilidae; genus Dioctria; species Dioctria linearis. The sequence goes on along the minus strand of OZ005740.1, from coordinate 92,870,367 downwards.
TGCATATCATTTCATCCGGTGTTTGGTTTATGTTTAGTTTAACATACTAATACTAACACCGACTAAGTGATAAAACGCATGTATTGTTGAAAGTTTATTTATTAAACGTGTCCATGCAGCGAGCTGGTTCTGATAGTCTGATAGTCATTAACTTCGGTAAGTATTACATGAGAAAAATTTGCAAATAGACGGATTCCTACTCTACGTATATAATATGAAGCTGTGAGTAATTAATGTAAGCATTCTACGCGTCTCCCCTCCTTCTTCGTTAAGAATTCAATTTCTAATTATTCGAGTGGGATACACTAGTAATCATAGTAATGATATGTAAATATATATATGTATATCAAAAAAATATAATAAGCTCGTTAAAATTCATTACGTCTTATAGGCTAAGGCCTTTTTCTTATTGCCTTATGTCTACTATTGAATGATAAATTTATTACGATATGTTAAACGTTCTAAAAATATATATATGTATAAAAAAAAAGAAAATTTCATACGGCCTATAGGCTAGAGCCTTCTAATTATTGCCTTACGTCTACAGCTTCGAAATTTTGAATCATGAAAATAAATCTAAATGTTGAAAAGAAATTAGAAAATTGAATTGGCACAAACACTAAATGCCTATAAGTTTATCATATCGAAAAAAGGTTGTTCATCAATCTACAGTACTCTCAAATATGCCATATGTCAACCCCCACCACGTGGCGGGATACAACCCGTAACCCAAAATGTACTCCAACAAAAAAAAAATTATCGAAATTCGTGAACGTGTGATGATATTATACGCGAGCATGAAAAAGACATCGGTTGATAATTAAAGTCGGGAAAAAATTTTAAGAGACTTAGGTATAAATTACCCAAATAAGAAAATAATTCACATGAATTCCTGGGCTTCATTCCACAAAACTACAAGTACTCGTACTACAAGCGTTTTTCAACAAGTCAGAAAATTTGTACACCACAAAGCAATACTTGTAGAATACATTGTACAATTGTAAAACGGTAATTCTACAATAGGCAAATTTTGACTTGTATAACTACTGTACCAGAAAACTACAATTTGACTTGAAAATCCATCATAATTTGTAGAAACTCCGTGAAATTTCTACCTATGTTTTCAGACCACTGACATATATATAAATGGACTGCTTGATCTCCTGTTTCATGTGACACCAATTTTGATTTCAGAAAGTATGCGCTCACTGTCAATGCTACCAACTGTCATAAATTGGCGCTTTATTTAAATTATTTGCGAATTTATTTATGCATGTCCGTGGAATTTACCGAATTTACCACAAAAGTATTTGGGACTATTTGTTTCGCAAAATTTTAATTATGAGTCGAAGAAAGTGTTTTTTACAAGAACTTTTACGTTCCTAATCGTTACGGTTCAGTGGAAAAGTATGCTCTCACGGAGAGAGACAGGAATATGAAAGTGGTGCCATTTGCTTTCATGCATTTTTGGTTCAACAAGCAGTCCATTTATATACATGTCAGTGTTTCAGACTAGTCGATTTTCGTACAGTCAAAAAGTAAAATTTTGATACTGAAAATAATTTTTTTTTGCGATTGAAATACATTCATTTCCACACATATATGTATTTAGAATTAATTAGTTTTAACATTTAAATTAGGATATAAAACATGGTAACTAACATGGTAACTCTATTCAGTAAATAATATTTGACAAATCAAAAATCCAGGAAATTTCCGTATTGCTTTCAAAATTATATGTACTATAGCAGTGTTGGGCATTAATCGATTAATTTTTTTAATTAAATTTACGATTGAAAATTATAATTGAAAAATTAATCTAAAGAAAATAATCGTAATCAATTTCATCGTCAGTCGATAATAATAATGAAGTTCAATCGACAGGTATTAGTCGTTATTTACTCCTTAGTTTTTAATCGTTAACCCTATTTTTCGATTGATTTGTTAATTTTAAAAAGTGAACGAGGTATTGGTAATGCAAGATACGTTTTTTAGTTATTAGTAAAAAATGTAATGAAATGAAATAAAAACACTGAAATAACCATAAAAGCAGTGTTAGAAACTAAAAACAAAATTGTGAAATTAAACATTTTAGATGTCGAACTACCAAATGCAGAATTGAGGCTTATAGAAGATGCTTAAAAAAACTTCTTTATTTTATATAGGAACGAATCGTCACTATCATTAGTGTAGTGTAGTTAGTTAATCGTGTTATGCGATTACTTTTTATGATTAATTTATCGTTTCACATGATTTCTTTAAACGATTAAATATTTAAATCATTGTACCTGATTGAGGATTGATACTTTTAATCGTAAGCAGTAATCATTATTATAATTAAATTTTACCCAACACTGTACTATAGATCATAAGAACCCGAAAGCAATAACGGTATTAAAAAAAAGAGAAACAGAAGACATCAAAAGTTGCTCGTTAGCGTAGTTGGTGATAAGAGTGTTTTGGGAAAAGAAATATTTATAATAAAATAATATGCCTATAAATTGTACTAGATGAAAATAATGATTTTATATTCCGTGAAATAACAAAAGTATATAGAGAGAGAATAATTTTGTTTTGGATTAGACAATGAAACATTTATTGAAAAATTTCGTTTCCCTAAAACCGTAGTGCAGCAATTAGATTTAACGAAAATTTACTCGAAAATGCATAACATTTTTGGTTTTCTATTTACTTCAAGCTGTATACTTCTTTAGACTTGTATATTGAATTACAAGTCCAGGAAGATTTAAAATTTTCTACAAGAAGATGAATAATTCTTCTGGTACAAAATCTACAAGTACTAATAGAACAAGAATATTACTACAAGTGTTGTTAGACTTGTACACTTGTAGTTTTGTGGAATGGGGCCCTGATCGTTAGTTGTCAAAAGGCGAGTCTTCCGATTACGTCGATGATGTAACTACATTCATATGTCGATAAATTTATATAGCATGCAAAGCTTTAAAAATATTGAATTGTAATTGAGGGGCGGGGGGAAAGTAGTTTGTGAAGCGCAATGCTGAAAAAGGTGAAAGCTGTATAAAAGGTGAAAGCATGCATACTTGATGAAAGAAATTTGTTGGTTTGTTGTTTATGGTTTTTATGGTGTTTAAGGTGTATAATTGAGCATTGGCATATCATCCTGGAAAATAGTGTGAGCACATGGAACGGTACGAATGACGTTGAAGTCATTATATTTGGAATGATGTGCATGCATTGTTGTCTCAAGCCTACAAGGAGGATACTATTTATAAATAGGCATGGACATGGAGATAAAAATTGAGATTTTTGACTGTGTGGGTACTGTAGTAATGCTAGGCAGATGGCCCATGATGCAATGATGTTATGTGCTCATGGAAGACAGAATAATAAAATCTCAGACATAGGTGTGAGAGGAGAGAGACAGACATAGCCTCTTGGGCAAGTGGCGAAAGCATGTCTTAGTTGATGAATAAGTTATCTACAAGGAACTTTCTGTAATTGATGGGCCCAAAAGCACAGAAGTACAATTATACTTTTCACACTTTTGAGATATAACACTTTAAAGTTGGTTGGATATCCTAAATTCTGTGTAAAGTCTTAAATTTATGTAATTATACTAAAAATAACTCTTTGTTGTGATTGAAATAATGCTCGATTAAGATAATAATTTGATCCCTTGCAAGCACTTATACCCCTTTTCTGTAAAAGGTGTACTTGTATCTCTTTGCAGGTTTTATTCAAATATAAAAACCAGTGGCGGTTCGTGGGATTCAGAAGAAGGGAAGCAATACATTTTATGTAAATTACAGCTCCGCTTTTCAGACTATTTCATTACTACTATAAGTAATTATACATGTATCAAAGTCAATGATCTCAATAATACACAATGTAAATATTCACATTTATTCTTGCTCTTGAAAAAGAAGGAAGCCAATATCATCGTTAAATAAATCAGCGATGCAATCATATCTTTCATTTAATCTATTCACAGCAAATACTGCCTGCCCCATAATTAAGCAAATACAAAAATTTCACTAAATATCCCGTTTCACAACTTACGCAAAAAATCTCTAATCATCTAATTCATTCTCTTGAATTCAATTACCATCGTTCGCCGGAATACTCAAATAAAAGCAAGAATTCTACATTGTCTCGCAATTAAACAGAAACGTACGTAATACTATAGATAGTCAATATCTTATTTTTGCACAATATGAATAAAATATGTTTAAAAATAATTTATAATAAAAAACATTCAAACATTTAAAGTCAAACCAGATAATATAATTTTAAAATATTGTTGTTTTGTAGATTCAGTTTTGCAATGAAACTTTTCTTGGGTGAAAGCAAAAATAATTTTTTACTTAGCTTATGAAAGTTATTTATTTAAAAAGTTTTTTAAGATATTTTATTTTCTAATCATTACATTTTTGCTAAAAACTCATATAACAGGACATACAGTACGTTTACATGAATACTTGAGTACTTGGCTTGAAATCCAGTTGAGGCTCAGGTAGGGCGGTTGATTGAATTAATTGCAATTACTTGAGTTGAATTTTTCTTGAGATTAATTTTCCAATTACTTCAGTTGAAATTTACGCATTGAATGAGCGTTTTCATGATATTTTGATTACTTCAAGCATACTTCAAGTATCTAATAATCTAGTAATCTATCTAATATATGCATATTAACTTGCATCTACGTTCTTTTGCGAATGTTGTGATGTAATTTTTTACCTCTGCGGTAAGTATAGTTTAGTAGATTATCACACTTTAATGTAAGTACTTCCATGTAAAAACATTTTGCACGAAAAAACTAGAAAATTTATTTCACATCAAAACCCATCGGTTAAACATATAAGATTTAAATGTTCACATGAAATATGTAAAATATTATGCTGAAGAGTTTAAATGAAAAATCAGCCCCCCGCAAGAACTTACACCCCCTTTGTACAAAAATTCGAAAATCACGCATTTTAAAGTTATTCGGGTGAAAAAAGTCGGTTATAAAATTTCTTACAGAACAAAAGAAAATATGCCATTTAATAAATCTCAGCAAAAGCTTCAATTTGGTATTACACACGGCCAAAATTGGCCAATGCCATGAGTGTAGTTACCACCCTCCCCCAAAACCCCAAAAACGTAAAAAATTAAGCCCACTGAATAATTCTAAAACAAAAAATCCCATGTAAATCGATCCACGTTTACTGTTCTAAAACTATTCCTAAAATTTCACAATTTTCGTCATGAAGGTCGGATAAAAGTTATTTAAAAAAAGCCATGAATTTGTTAACATCTGGCAGCATTTAAATAAATCGCGAGCAAGACCGACACCCACCCGCACCCGCATATACTTCAGAATTTATCAATAAAAGTTACTAACTATTAGGGGGTTAAATCAATTGCCAAACGCTACGCTGCGGCCAGCGTACCATAGCAATGTACGGATGCAAACTCTTGAGTGAATATGAGTCTAAAAAGTTAAATGTATTTAACTTTTTACATTGGCTTTGTTGTTGTAAATACGCTGTAGGGATTTCCGCGTCACTGCGATGCCAGTGGCAACGGTGATTGATTCTAATGCTGTTCCATCCATACCACGCGAATATTATGTAGCTTGCTTGACAAGACAAATCGGGGTGGATCTGGTGTTGGGTGGAATGATGGTGGGTGGGTCATACGCTACATTTTGGACAGCGTACCATACAGAATGTTAGTAGCGATATAATGACATTGGGCTGGGTGGCTGGGTGGTATGTTATTAGTTCGTAGGATAAAATTGGGGAGTTACTTATAAAATATTTCAGGTTGTATCTAGTGATGCCAGAGGAGTAAACTTCTTTGAATTTTATACATTTTTTTAAATATTCTAAGAATATTTTAAAGCAAAATGTTATGTTTGGATTTTTTATTTTGTCAAGGGAAGCAGTGCTTCCTTTGCTTCCAATGAGGAACCGCCCCTGATAAAACGAACATTTAGTATTTTAACAAATTAGTTATTTAACCCTAGAATACTATCATGTGCAAAAAAACAGTAATACTAAACATTATTTGACTTTCGAAACATGTTTATAGTAATATAAAAAACAACAATATTCTTCTTTATTAATGCATAGAATACACTAAATTATATAAACATTTTGTATTTCTGGGAACAAGTTTTATTGGTAAGTTCGCCACATATTTTCTTAGAGCACTTTGAGCAGACCGTAGCTGCATTTTGCTGGATTTGAATTTTCGAAGGGGAGTATGAGCAATATGTACTCTGATGCAGTTTTTGTGATGGGTCCGGATCCTGTGGAGATAATCCAATAGCTTTCTCAATCATTTATCGCAATAAATACACTACATGAGAAAATTTTATACCCGCACAAAAGTAACACTATTGTTAAACATATACCCACCCGTTATGTAACGTATAAGTAACTAAGTGGCAGCAGAGTCATTAATGAAGGTACTGAGAAGTTGTGGCTACTTCGATATGTAGACAATGAGATAACGGCAATATTATTTGGTGAGGAGTCAGTTTGACTCACGTTTAGCATTCTAGTTAAAAAAGTCCAAAAGGAAAAAAAAATTCCAAAGGAAAGTGCAGTCCAAACTTTTAAGTTGTTTTTAAATTAAGGAAAAGAAAATTAATTCAATATTGAGTGTGTAAAATCTTCATCTTCTCGTTTTGTTATTATCAGGAGACTCAGACTCGAAGATATTATCAGCTTCACTAACCGAGTCCCCTTCCATTTCTACTTCTGGTTCGTTACTATGTCTACTATTAGATCGCGCATCTTCTGTTCTTACCGCCCAACTCATCGCAAGGGACCTGAAGAAATGGTGGTGAATTGGAGGTATAAATGGAAGGAAATCCATTAGATTCTTGTACTTAGCTAACTTAATTTTTATAGCCCTTTCATACAGTGGAGGCAGTTCAGCATGGGTTGCTCTTCCAGGTGTTTTTTCATGTTAATCCGTTCAACTGCCATATCTGCAGTGATAGTATATTTATTGAGTAATGAGAAAGGTGTAGACTTCAAAATGCAGCCACGCAGAACTCTCGAGAATACTTCACAAGCCACGAAACAGACTCCCTCACTACCATATGAGAGACCCAACGGAGTCCTGACATTCCAAAATATTTGCAGTGTTCTTATGTAAAACTGACAGAAGTTGGATTTGAATAGCTCGTCCGCTCTAAACTACTACTCATACAGAAAAATGGTGTTATGATAATCATCGGCTTGCTTTCTTATCTTCCGAACCGAAATAAAATTTTTATACCTTTCCTAACAAAATTATTATTTATCTGAATCAAATGACTAAGATATCTAAACAAAAACTCTCAGCTGAATAATCATGGTATATGCCGCTATGCCGTCATGGCATGCCGTGGGTGGGCTGGTGAAATGGAATGTAGCTGCTTACCGACTCTCAACTGAGTAATCATTGTATATGAAGCTGTGCCGTCATGTCATGCCATGGGCTGATGCAAAACCCCAAAACCCTCCAGAACACTTCACAAGCCATGAAACAGCCTCCCTCACTACTACATGAGAGCCCCGACGGAGTCCTCACATTCAAAAATATTTGCAGTGTACTTATGTAAAACTGAAAAAAGTTTGATTTGAATAGCTCCTCCACTCTAAACTACTATTGATACAAAAAAATGGTGTTGTGATAATCTTAAGCTTGCTTTCTTATTTTCCGAACCGAAATAACATTTTTATACCTTTCATAACAAAATTATTTAGAAAAAAGTATTTGAACCCCATGACTACGATTCCTCAAACAAAAACTCTCAGCTGAGTAATCATTGTATGGCGCTGTGTCGTCATGGCATGCCGTGGGCTGATAATATCGAATGTAGCTGCTACAGATTCGGACTCCGGCTGCACATAACACATGCAATTAATACTCAGCTGAGAGTTATTGAGCGTAAAATGGAAGGGTTAGTTTGTATTCAAAACTATTTTATTATTTTGTTAAGTAAGGTATATAGGAAGTGTAGCCTTTGGGAAGATAAGGAATCAAGCTGTAAGTTATTAGAAGACTATTTTCCTATATGGACATTAGTTTAGGATCTATGGCATATATAAAGCCGATGTTTAGCACTTTTCCATAAGAACCAATATAGAACATTTTAGAAAACGGACTCCGATTGCATACATATTGAATTCTGTTTCAGGGCTTGGGAACTATTCTCGAGGGTTTTGAAAACCTGGATAACGCTACCAGAGTCCAGAAGAGTCAACAAAGACAAAGTGCAGAGCTCACTGTCAGCTTCGTTGAATATGTACCTTATTTGAAACTGGAAATTATTATTATCAGGAAATATATACTTCTCATTATGGGGAAGCTTTTCCCTTCTGTTCGGAACCTCGATGCTTTGGACTGGCTTAACCGGATTTTGGCTAGAACAATCCTAGTTCACCACACCGGAAGCAGGACCCCTTTACTGGCCTTGGTTTTGAGAATTTATTGCTGGTGTGTCCCCCTCGTTGCAATTGAAGCACTTAAACTGACCTTGATGCTGTGTTGATGATACCTTTCCACGAGTATCGCGATATTTTACTTCATCCGAAGGTGTTTGTGGTAGATTTAATTTTTTCCTACGTTCTTAATGCATGTTTAAGTTCACTCATTGTTGTTTCACTATATAAAAGCATTTTATTGATATAGCTGTCCGAAATTCCGTTAATTATATAGTGAATGACGTCAGCTTCTTCCACATTGCCCAGCGAAGGAATTTCCTGCATTGAAAGCACATACATTTGAAAAGATTCGGCATGTTTCTTTTTTCTATTTCTCAATTAATTGTGGCTGTCAGCATTAGTTACTTTTCTTGAGAATTCAGCAAGCAACGCACTTTTAAGTTCATGCCAAGATGTTAAACACACGGTTCGTAAGAACAGTTTTGCAGTTCCCGTTAACAACCGCTTAGCATAGATGAAACGCATTTTATCATCCAAAAATTCCAACTGATTCCTCGAAGTTTTCTAGCCATGTTTGAATACTGTAGTTATCTTCACCACTTCGAAGATCCAATATTTTCTGCTTTTTGACTAATCTTTCTTGCAAAATCTCCAATTCATCATATAACGCTTCATCCTCGCCTTCAGTAACATCATAAATGGCATAAGAACTAGATGTCGCATAGCATACCGTAGAAAAGTATACAGGTTTTTAAATGGCTGGTCCATTCCGGAATAAACCACAACATGTTACTGAGGCACCGAGAACAAATGTTGCTTTGACAGCAGTTTTGTATACATTTGGTCGACTGTCTCAACATGATAAATGCGGGAAAATATAAATCACTCGACGTAACTCTCATCATTTTTCGTTTCATGTCGCTGTACTGATTAAAGTAAAGCAAGGATGCACAGCACAACATATTCGGTGCGGTGGAAGGTACGTAAACGTTACTTCTTTCTTGTGTCGTTTTTGGAATTGTTTTAATTTTCTGTAGTTATTAGGATTTGACTTGATTTAAAAGAAACAACTTTATTAAATTCATTTGCCCCAGAGAGTAATTTTTTGTAATGGTATTGCATGACGGCTTTGCATCAACTAAATATTCTTCTATCGAACTTAACAATTTTCCTAGAAATTTACAATTCGCCCTGTCTTTGACAAACTAATAACATACAAAGTCTAGACACGTAGAACAAAAATATGCAACGCTTTTCTAGAATATAAAATTAACAACGCCTCGACGATGCCTCGACTTGGCACTTGATGACGTGCACAAAGGGTAATACCCTAGACACACAGCACGAACTAATGAATCATTTGTACTAACTATTCATTAAAATGCCGTGTATCACATAGTATACGTCATTATAGCTCGAAATTCAGATGATTATGAAGTACACTAATGAAGTGTTTTCATACTTCATTATAGCTATAATGAGGAAAAATGTGCTAGATTTGGCATATAATGTAAATCTGGAGATCCGCTGTACATCTGCCGATTTGAAAAATAAGAAGAAGAAATGCAAGGAAATGCAAATCACAATTTATATTATCAATATTCTTTTTAATATAATGTTTTTCTCATTTGGAAATTGTTAAATTGAAAATAAAATAAATGAAAACAAAGTTTATCGCGTTAATTCGATCCATATTGCTTCTTTAATGTGATAAGTTCATTAAAACCAGTTTAACAGCACAGTTAAATAAAGAAATGGCTGTGTGTCCGCAGTTTATAATGAATCATTATAAACTAATGAGTCGTTAGTTATTTCTTCATTAAGAGTGCTGTGTGTCTAGGGCATAAGCCAGCAATGCCTATCTCCATACAAAATCACCATTGCCACGACCCGATGAAGGGAAGGCCACAATTTTGCAAGGAAGGCCGCAATTTTTTCTTAGAAATTTAATGGAAAATTTTTCCCTAGAATTTATACGCACTTTTGGAGGGCGACAACAATTGGTATGAGCGTAGACGCGTAGCCAAGCAATAAACCAAATATATTCTAGTAAATTTGCGGCCTTCCCTACATCAGGTCGAGCTCGAGGCATTGCTAATTTTATATTGGAGCGAGGCACTGCTCTGCTCTGTTTATTGTTAGTTTGTCTATGGCCAAATAAAATGCTTCATTCACGTACACAAACATTGCGGTCCCTTCCTTTACTTCTTTATTCGTATATTTTTCTCGTCTCCCTCCAGTCACCACAGCGCCGATGCCATCATCAATTGAATGAAGATTGCTGGCAAAGTATAAATAAATATAAGTAGAGACAGAGGCGAACAAAATTGGAAATTTTCCGTGCTTTTTAGACTGAAAGAGGTAGTTTCATATACTTTTGTCTTTTGCATGAATGGGGGAAAAGCACTTGGCTATGAATTATTGTAGTGCGACTGAGACAACGAGTTGAAAACAAAAATCGAGAGAACGTAGGATTACCCGAGCGACAAAATCTTATAGAATTTCTCAAAATCCTATCAAACTATTCATAATAACGTACATTGGGTAACCCTACCTCCATTTGGCAAGAATGGGATAAATTTCGCATTGAACAACGCACTAAAAGGAGATGTGAAATTTCTGTCAAATAAAATTCCCCGAATCCAGCATGAGATTCCCCCACTTAATCTCTTTCGAGCAAAACAAATGTAAACAGAGAAACGTGCTGTTCACATATCATAGGATTACACTAACAAACATTAGAATTCCTGCGAAAAACATTGGGACAATTTCTGAAAATCGTGTTTTCATAAAAACGAGGGAACATTTTATAAGCGTAAAATCAGAAAACTCCGCCCATTCGCTCTTATTTACGAAAATAAATCATTTGCCATTCCATTTCGTTGCATGTAATCTTCGCTTTCACATTTGTTGTCTTATTCGTAAAATGTTCAAACAGGGTTTGATGTTTTTTTAATTTTTTCTCTTCCTTCCTTCCTTTTCTCGCCGTGTACATTTAAATGGAAAACAATCGGAACACTCTTCTGTGTCCTTTCTTTTATTTAGTTATTCTTTGTCGCTGGAGTGTTCTTCATTCCTTTAGTTTGATCAGTTCAGTACATCAACATGAAAAGAGAAATGTTGATAGATACGTCGAGTGAGTCATATTTTCCGTCGACCGAATGTATAAAAACTGCTGTTAAAGGAACATTTGTTCTCAGCACCTCTGAAACATGTTGTGGTCTATTCCGGAATGGATCAGCCATTTAAAATCTGTATACTTTTCTCTGGTACTCTATGCGACACCTAGTTCTTATGCCATCTATGGTAACATGTATTCCAACAAATTGCTGTCGATTTACCGTATTCCCGTTGTCTGCAATACTCCTTGGTAATTCATTCTCACCGTTATCACCAACTGTATCATTAAATCGCTGTCGATTTTCGTTATTGGTAATGTCTTCTGTGTTCAAATCCAGTAAATTTGTTGGAAAGAGTTCTTGAGATTGTGAAAATGAAATATCTTTTATTACGTCCGTAATTTTAGTACATTTTTCACACCCACCGTCGATTGTCCAATTTTGCCCAATTTTTCTTTTAACTCGTTCACCGCGGCCCTTTCCAGAAAACGAGCAACTCGTGTAGCCATGTGACTACGCACAATATAAACTGAACAATGAAAACTACATATGATCTCGCTGCTAATAAAATTCCGTTAACAGATTAACATTCCAAATCATTAGTTAATATAATTTAAAAAAATAAACACAAACTGCCACAAATTACAATTGAACATTAATCCACTCGCAAATAATTATTATTTTTGATTTTTTGGGTTTCTTATCGCACTTCTGAAATTAATTGTAGGAACCGGAAGTGGACGGACAACAATAAAGTAAAAAGACTCGAGTATCACGTCTGAACTGTACGACACAATATATTTGAGTGATTTGTGGTACATCGATTGTTATCAGTTAATCTGCTCGATAATCGATGCCGTTAGCATTTGATGGTCACTACGTATGTACGTGTGTACGAAAGTGTCAATTTTTGTTAATTTATGACTACAATTATTTCTTAGATTACGGAAAAAACATTTTCTTCTTCTTTTCGAAAAATTTCTTTTTACCTACTAAAAATGATTCTAGTGAATCCAAAGCTTGCCTTAAGAGCGTAACTTTGAGATTTTAGTTTGAGTGAGACGGAGAGTCATTACATGAAGTGTGAGTGAGACAGATAGTGACGCTTTCAAGTTACAGATGCTAACTTTTGTTAAATTTGGGACAAATTTTCCTTAAGTTTAAAGTTAAACACCAATTATTTGGTTGCTAAGATTTATTATTTACAAAAGATGTACAAACAGGCTTCCTTCAGCTGAAATACAAGTTCGAAATCTTCTTAAAAAAGAACGGGTTATTAGATGGGTAAATCTTCCGGTGTTGATAAATTCAACTGTTTCCGTAATTTTGGAGCTCATGTCCTGGATTGCACGTACCGAAGTACTTGGGTCTTCTTCAACTGCTTGAAGTACTACGTCCTCGCAAGGAAAGGAACTTCATCCTTCACCATGTACTTGGTTTGGAAGTCAGCCTTCTGTGGAGAACAGACGGTGCACATTTGTAAAAACTCGATGTTTTGATTCGCTAGCATCACTATCTGGCTCACTCAAACTTCATGTAATGACTCTCCATCTCACTCAAACTAGAATCTTAAAGTTACGCTCTTAAGGCAAGCTTTGGGTACACTAGAATCATTTTTAGTAGGTGAAAAGAAATTTTTTGAAACTGGGTTTATTGAAGAAATTGTTTTTTCCCGTAATCTAAGAAATAATGTAGCAAGTATTATAGAATCCTTATTAAATGCGTCAACTTTTAAAGTTACTTGTCAAACTGGCGTAGTACATTTTTTTCAGTACAGTCAGTTAAAGTTGGGTGAAGTATTAATTTTCTATTCTTGGTTCAGCAAAATGTGACATATTCTTCGAAGTTGGAGCAGTTGGCTTACAATTTAAAGCAACAGGTTACATAAGCACTATTAGGGATTACACAATAAAAATAAAATTGAAAAAAAGTAAAGATTTGTAGCAATAGGAGCTAAAAACCCATCATAAGGTGTACATATTATCGAAAAGAAAAGAAATGTCTATAATTTAAAAAATGTATGACTCGGATTTTTTTCTGGTAACTATTATGATTTGGTCTATCACCCGGTTCCGGCTTGACGTCGACTTACGGGACACCCTGTATATAAAGTCAATGTTGGGTACTTTTCCATAAGTATCCATATATAGATTTCTGTTTCATGGGTTGGGAAGTATTCTCGACGGTTTTGAGCCACTGCACTTGTCGTATGCCTGATATGTTATCTTTCATATGCTTTGTCATTGGTTGAATTTATTTAAAGTCCCCTTGCTTTAACCTAACTACCGTAAATTTCCTGCTGGATTTCGATTCAATGGTACACCATTCATCAGGAACATTTCTTTTTTTCCTTTTCTATAATGGCGAAATGTTGGTCGCACTCCATGAAAAAGTCTCCAGATACTAAAAATCTGTGATCACCGGGTTTAATAGTGGTGTTTTTGACTACGTAACACCAGCACTTAATAATATTTTTATTTTTGTTTTGTCCGCTAGCATTATCGCTCAAAGCATCAATGTGGGTAATTGTGGATGGAAGGTTGATGATAAGCCGCAGGAGATATGACATAATTTCCTGAGATCTTCCTGACGTTTCATTTTCAGGCCACATGAACCTGATTCCTGATCTGGACATTAGGTTGCGAATTCCGAAATTATATGACCACAATTGCCTCAGGTAGTGTCCTATGCAAAATGCTATAGGATCTAAAGACTTGCTCGCTAGCTCTTTAGTGCTTTTCTTAGTTGCTCTTGCAGCATCGGTTTTCCTAAAGTGCACCTCCTTTAATGTAGCTGGATCTTTTTTAATATTTTCAGAACTTGTATTATTAAGTTTGTCGTCGCAACTGTATTAAGGCAATAGGGTGGGCCACGGCCTTACCCTTGGAACAGAATGGTCGTAGCCACCACACAGGCAAACGTCACGCAGGAGTAAGTTATTAGGTAATGCCGTTAAGTGACCGCAATAACGTAGTCAACGGAGCCATGACGCAGAAGTTGGCCAACTTTTAACCTGTGAAGCAATTATCCTTCGTTCACATATGTCAGCTTGCTAGCTGATTAATTTTCGGTTTGTTTGAATTTCTGTTTTCTTTTAATTTTTTTTGGAAAATGAGTAGTTTCGAGGAAAAATTAATCCTGGAGGTGAAGAAATACCCTGTGCTGTACGCAAAATCTTCAGGAGGATATGAAAATATAAAGGCGAAATTTAATACATGGGTATTTTCAAAAATTATTGATATACAGCTGAAGATTGCCAACGTCGCTGGAAGAAAAGGGCAAAAGTCGAAATACTGAAATATTTAGCAGATTTGCAACTGCAAGAAACAAATAATTAAACTACACACATGTTTTTTATTATTATTTATTATTGAAAATTATGTAAAATATTTCTTGGTGTGTTTTGTAGGTGCTAAAAGGACAGCTTCATTTTATCTTGTTTAGCCTTTCCATGGCTCCCTCTTTCATAAAATATTCCATTAGAGTATCTCTCAAGTGAAATACTCTTCTGCTTGCGTTGTTCGAGCCAGAAATTGGTGAGAGACTCCCTGAGAAAGATACCTATAATAGTTTCAGTAACATTATGACTTTATTCCTTAAGGCCTTATATACGCGATTTTGCCGATTTTCGAAGGTACTTTTCTAGACGAGCTTTAAAAAAATGACGCATATGTTGAGATATTTTTTTTACAGGTCATTTATGCACATGGTTAAGTTTATGTAAAAAAAAATCAGAAATATTAACAATGTATTTTTGTTGCGCGCGTTGATGGTGAAGGTTCTCGGTATGATGTGGGTGTCGGAAAAAAAATTAACATATTTATAATTTCATAATGAATGTACAATGTAATATAAAAAAAAATTATAATAAAAATTCGAAACTTACATTTTTTTACTCAATTTTCTGTCGGTATTTTTTTTATATTTTTTTGTGTCACTGAAATTTTTGTTTTTGTGATTCACACCATAAGTGATGATACTAGGAATATGTTGTAAAAACTTCAAAGCGATCTGAACCTTCGTTATACAGTTAGAACTTTCACAAGGTTCAAACAAGTGAATCGTGAAAAAAGGCTTTGAGGATGGCGGCCGTGCGCACCGCGCGCTATCTATTATAAATATAATCTTACCTTATTTAATATCATCCTTCGGTATATGTGGGGCCGTTACCTTTACCGTTACATGTAGGCATATGTAGGCATAATAAGTGAATAATAGAAAATGGTAGTTGCCGATCTAGCGCATCTGTCTCCGTATAGGGCGGCCGGTTACCGCAGCTACCGCCTACTCCCAGGAAAATAAAAGTTTTTACGCTTTAAATACTGCACTTTAACAATTTGTTGAATTTTTCAATTCTGTAAAGCTTAAAATATTCCTAACCGTTCAGGCTAATGGAATAAAAAAAAATAAAAATTTTGAAATTTTTCGCGTATAAAAGGCCTTAAAACTTTTGAGTTACTTATGAAAGAGTCACGGCCAATCTACACTCAGGAACAATTGGTGTTCGTATTGATCTCTTTGTCAGATCCTCTGTTAGAAAGTTCAGTAAGAGGTCATACACTGGTCGTGTAATCCTGGTGTGCTTAAAAAATAGTTCCGGGTTATTAATTTTAAAGAAGAAGGAAATAAAAATTTAATTTTAAGTTTAATTGTTTATGAATTTTGTTTAATTCTTTTTGGAAAAGGTTTAATGCTTTATGGAAAATGTTTAATTCTGTGTGGAAAATGTTTAATTCTTTGTGGAGAAGGTTTAATTCTTTGTGGAAAAGGTTTAATTCTTTCTGGAAAACGTTTAAATAAAATGCTATACTAAAAACAAAGAATTCTAAAGAAAGCATTCTTGCTTTGCCTTGCCAGGCCAGGCAGTAGAAAGGCACCCCCCAAGCAATCCCAGTTCTAAGAATAATGCCTCAGAAAATAAGTGCCTGTCGCTAGATGAAAATTAGCACGAAATGAATGCAGAGCTATTCCCTCACCCTTAGATCTCCTCAGTAACGCACTCATGATTTGGCTCTGGGGGGGACTATAGGTGTCCCAAGTCCTAACGAGTCGGAAAAATAGGGCTCTAAAGTCGCGTCCTTCACCCATCTGTGCACTTAAGTACTGCTATTGTAGATTAAAAGGTTTTATTTTATTTTATCGGACTTTGTAATAATTATACGTAATTTGTAAATTATATTCAGAAAACTGGCATTCTGGAGGGGAACCGGTCCCGTTCGTCCCCCTCTCGATGCGCCCCTGGATCTCCTACTCTTATCCAACTTTTTAAAGTATAATCACCACCACCATTTCTTGTAAAATTGACGAGTCCGCCTGCCTGTGTATAAAAACCTTTAAAAGAAATAAATTTGTTCTACGTATAATAGTAGTATAACTTTTAAGTCAATATGCTCAAAATGGTAAAAATATGTCCATCTAGCGAGGTGAGCTATCAACAAACTGTCATATCTATATACTTTATAATCAATGGTAATATACAATGTGTATTTTCGAAACTTGATCAAACGAAATATGGGTATTAGACACCTAGAAAAACTATAGGGCGTACGATCACAGTTAAAAGCTCATTGTATGCAGAACTTCGTGGCCTTTCCAACGATTGCTCAACCAGCCAGCCCTCTCTCTTCAATTATGGTTGTCTAAACTAAAAATTTCGAATTCTCTTACATTATCTTTAAATTTAGCCTCTATTATTTTTGCAAAAATGTCGTTAACATAACTTTTTTTTATAAAAACTGTAAATTGTAGACTTTCCTTTTTAATTTGACCTATTACACAATATGTGTTATGTTATTGACCATTCTGCAAAAATAATAGAGGTTAAATTAAAAGAAAATGTAATAAAATCCGAAATTTTTGGTTTAGACAACCATAGTTCTTGATGGAGGATGAGTATGGAGCTGGTTGAGGAATTGTTTTAAAGGCCATGAAGTTCTGCATACAATGAGCTTTTAACTGAGACCGTACGTCGTGTAGTTTTTAAGATGTTTTGTGAAAAACTAGCTTTTTTCAAAATCACCCTGTAACACCGAAACGGTTGTTGCGACCCCCCCCCCCTTTTTTTTTTGTCTCGGTGTCTAGTATCCGCACATTTCGTTTGATTAAGTTTCGAAAATACACATTGTATAATAACCATTTAAAAACTTCTTTTTTCACAATTTGTTCTTTAGCTAGCATAGATTTCTTAATTATATTAAAACTATATTATATTTTTATATGCATGAATTAAAATCCTTCCTTTCTAATTTCTCCAATCAAAATAATTTTATTATTTTTGTTATATTTATGTGTTCTTTTGCGATATAGTTGCGTAAATATGGCCTGCTGTTGCGGTTAAACGCCCAGCTTATTCCAAATACCTACCCGTTTTTCTCTATGTATTTAGTGTTGGAGGGTATGGCTGGGTCTGGCTGCTAAACATAAATATATTAACATACATACATACCGTTTTAAAGTGAATATTTTTTATTACGGTGATAATTTATTTTGTAAAACACACGTTTAACTAAGAACATACATCAGAGGAATGAATTTTCGTGGGGGAATTTGCACGATGTAAAATTTTTGTGCGAGAGAAATATTTTCCGACGATATTAAGGAAAGTTGTGTCCGCATTAATTTTCTGGAGATCTTGAATGTAATTCCGGAGGTCTATTTATGATGGACAAAATTACATTTTCTGGCATAGACAAATTTGTAGAATTGCAGCAGTAGTCTTACACTTTTAGAGTTATAAGGATATGTACTACATATTTTATAATTTTCTTTTGTTGGATTTTTCGTTGTATGTTAAAATGATAGGAATTCAGTCGTTAGTGTGTCGTTTAAATAATAATGAAAATGGCAAATATTAGCTTAATTGATTTGAAAAGTGTGTTCACCATTGAGTTCCTGTAATTTCTTTAATGCTATTAAAAAAGGAGGTATAATAAGTGTGATAGTAATGGAATTTTTAATTTATTCGAAAACTTCAGGGCAGGCATAGAGTTTAATGGGAGGTTGGAGGAAATTTTGTGTGCCCATAATTACATAGGCATACCTCCCGATTCTACATAAGAGACTTTTAAGAGATCTCTTAACCTCTTACATTTAGCAAGTAAGAGATTCTAGCAAAACTAGTATTCCATATAATTTTTTTTTGAGCTGTTAAAGACAATTTGCAAGAGAAACTTTGCAAGAAGAAGAAGACATTTTTGGCAAGGCGATGATGACAATAGGTCCAATCTATACGTATCTATCACGAAGCATGTGCGGTTTGCTACACATGCGCCCCGACATGTCATCAGAATAATTTTGATACGATACAGTTCCTTATATGATTATCGAGGTTAATTGTATGCGTCTTTAATCAAGTTACAATTATTGATTATTGTATGATAAATTCACAGCACGTAATGATAATTGAATTATTACTTTATCACCTAAATCACAGGTAAAGAATTACACAGTCTTCATTACGTCTAACAGGATTTTCGTATAAACCTGTAGCAAAAAAATTAATTGTTGCCAACACTTTAAAGTGACGATACCATTGTCGAGTAATGTAGATTATCGTAAGGCTATGTTATTTCAATCCCTTCAAGGGCAACAAATTTTGGCATTCTGAAATTCCTTATGCATACAACCTCAAATAGCAAACGGATCCAAGTAGTCCCTCATATTTCTCAGAACTGTGCTCTGTGCACGACTCATATTGTATAATTATTACATATTTCACAAACATTATTTATGTAATATATACGTTTTATATAAATACTTATGTACATACTTTACAGCATTTTTATCCAAAATGTCGGTATTAGAAACAAAACAATTTCTGCGACTATCACGATAAGAGATTTAAGCGTACCACGTGAGGAGATCTTATGGTAAGAAATATGTGACAGCTATTTTTGTTTTGCTAGAATAGCAAATCTCTTTAAAAAAATCTCGACAAAAGTTAAGAGATCAGCTGACATCTGACATCTCTTAACTCTTTACGCAGAATACTTATATCTGCTAACGGGCTTTGCCAGCCCAGTTAAGGGGATAAGAGCTCTTATCTCTTACGTAGTATCCGACGATATAAATTCTTACTACTAGCCACACTAAACAAAAATGAAAACTCATGCTACGGTCTAAATCGATGATATAATATGTCTGTTTGATGAAAGCCCCGGGGAAGCCGGGGAGCGGGCTACACTATCTTGTTTTTGAAAAACCTGGAGCTGCCCCGAGACGAAGAAGTTATTGGGGTAATGGTTAGACATTTGTCACTTGATATATCAGTCATTTGCAATTTCTTGCTGATTGGGGCATATAAATTACTTCTTGAGCAAAAATTAGAAGAAAAGAAATAAAACAAAAAGCTAGAGCAAATTTTATTTGTGTTCACCCATTTATAACTTTTTATAATAAATTATACTTAGGAGAACTGTCAGAGAAATCTCATTACACTAGGTTTACCCGGTGTTTTGAAAACTTGTTCTATAAACGCACAAACCTTGGATAAATATTGGAGGGGAAAACTTACACGGTGTTTTCATCGAACAAACCTAATATTGTAAGCTAAAATTCCGCCTTGGGGATACAATTTTTGAGACTTTCGATCCATGTATTGTTGGGGCTTTGATTGGTTTTTTTTTTTAGTGAGAAGAAAGATTTTATTTTTCACATTAAAAACTTCAATTCATTAATTAATTCTTGGCTAGACAGGATCGACCTTTATTGATGTGCACCGTCTGACTTAGTTATTAAAATAGGCGTGCATTTCCGCTATTCAGATTGTACTGACGAACGGAGATTTACAAAATGTAATTTAATAAATGCAATGGAATTCTAAATATAAAATATATTTCTGTGCTACGGATAATTATTAATATTAATTACCTTGAATATGTACAAGCTAGTATTATATTATGTAGGTAAAATACATAGGTAATGTATTTTCAGACTAAATAAATCTGTTTCAAAATTAATTAAATTTAAAATAAATTATAACTTTTAAGGAAAGTATTCAAACATTAACAAAAAGAATTAAAACTTTTCCACAAATAATTGAGGACAGCTTTTTAAAGCTTCATAACTTCATTATACTTTAGATGAAATCTGTTAGCATATACTAACTAACTATCATTACATTTGTAATGCATAAAAACAATGCTAGTAGAGTCAAATGGACTGGACACTTACGCATAATATTAGAAATATTGTGATCATACCAACAAAATACCAGTCGGCTTATTTGTCTAAGAATGCTCTCATTTTTTTTGTTTCTGCGGGTAAAAGTATTAGCAAAGAACGTACATCTTAATATTAAAAAAACTTTTAAAATAAATAACTTTTGTTAATAAAATGTACTAAAAAGGAACATTATTTTTTTCATTCTCAGTAATATACAAAAGAAAAGTTTAATTGCAAAATAAGAAATGCTACAACTCAGATTAAATGTTAAAAATTTGGTCATGAGTTGCAGTTAGACAATCGTGATTATAGTTATCGATGTCCAAACGTTTAAGATGCAATCTGAGTTGTAGCATTTTTTATTTTGCAATTAAATTTTTCTTGTGTATATTACTAAGAAAGAAAAAAATTATTTTTAACTTTTTAGTGTATTTCATTCACAAAAGTTATTTATTTTAAAAGTTTTTCGAAACACGACTCTCGAAAATAGACTCTCGAAACTCGACTCTGGAATCTCGACTCTCGAAACTCGAATCTCGAAGGGTGGTAGTTACCACCTCCATCCCAAAACCTCCCAATTTTTATGAAAATTTTACCCCTTCGGAAAGTTCGCCCCATTCCCTCATTCTAAATAAAAAAAAAACCATGTAAATCCATCCGCTTTTACTACCTTTTTTTTTTTTATATTATTAAGCCAAGCTCAGGGGATACCCTATGATGCAAAGCACAGCGTGGCAGGAAGGAGATAGGGAAAGGATTAAGGGATATGAGGAGAGCGGCGGAGGTGCCGATGTATGTCGCCCTTAAACTTTCGCCGGAGGAAAGACAGAAGATGGTAGACTGTTCCACATTCGCACAGTTCGGGATAAGAAAGCATCACGGAATTTAAGTGTACGGCCAAAGGTAATTTGAAGGGTAAAAGGATGAGCGCGGGATGTAGCGCGAGTATTGCGTGCAGGAACTATTCTACAAGGGATCAGACTAGATATTTCATCAGAACATTGACCATGCATATAGCGATAAAGGAGCGAAAGGCATCCAACATTGCGACGGTGCTCGAGCGAGTCGATATGACGAGTAATTGCCACATCGCCAATGAGCTTGCAGGCTCTCTTTTGGACAATATCCAATGAAGCTAATGCTGTGCGACTAGCCCCGGCCCAGATATGGGAATTGTATTCCATTCTAGGTCTGATGTAGGACTTGTAGAGGAGCGCTATATTTGATGGGCTGAAATATTTCTTACACCTTTTCAAAAAACCAAGACATTTTGATGCTTCTTTGGCAACCGAGAAGATGTGATCTGTCCAGCTTAACTTGCTGGAAATATTAATGCCAAGAATTCTTAGTGACGGTGAATCAGAAATTAATGCTCCATCAAACGAAACGGGAGTGGTTAAGTGATGGTCTTGTTTTAATGAGATGAGACAGCTTTGGGTCTTAGATGCATTGAATTCGACGCGATTCACTTTGCCCCAAGTGAGAATATTGTCAAGATCGTTATTCAATGATCTAATCATGCAGTCTCGTTTAACACATGTGGCGTTCCCTCTGGAATCCGCAATGGTGTCAAAGGAGTATGCGAAATCAAGGGTACTGTCATCAGCAAAGCTATGGATAGGATTAAAAGTAAGGGAAAGCAGATCATTAATGAAGATTAGAAATAGAGTCGGAGAAATAACAGAGCCCTGGGGGACACCGGCATTAATAGGATGAGGTTCAGATATAACGCCATCTAATACAACACGTATTTGGCGACTAGATAAAAAACTTTCAATCCATATTAGAAGAGGAGGGGAAAGACCAAGTGCTTTGAGTTTGGCTAAAAGGGCTGGATGCCAGACTCTATCAAAGGCCTTTGAAATATCTAGAGCAACGATTTTGGACTCACCAAAATTGTGAAGACTACGATTCCAACGTTCCGTAAGAAAAGTCAGCAAGTCTCCAGATGAGCGACCGTGCTGGAAGCCGTATTGGCGATCGTTGATGAGCTGATTGGTTTCCAGATACTTCATTAATTTTTTTCGTCACGAACGGCACTCTCAGGTACTCAGGCGCACAGACACAAACTTTCTGAGTCAGGGTTCTATAAGTTGATAGAAAGTTATTAAAAAGGAGGTTAAACCAGTATTGTTTCTGCGTAATACCATAGTTAACCCATCACAAGGAATGGCAAGGTCCTAGTTCTCAAAACGAATGAGCAGGAGACGTCAAACTGGCAATTCATGGCATGAATCCAGAATACCATAACCTTAACGACTTCGATTGCATCTCTCCTGATTCCAACATAGATCCAATTAGGGGCAGAATAAAAAACTGCCCGCCCTGATAAAATTGGATCACTGTAATTTGGAAGAAGCTGAGAGTATTCAGAAAATTTGTACGGAATTAAACGATCTCTTCTACTTAGAAGGGGATTTCCTAACATTTACAAATGCAACCGAACACAAAATCGAAATAACCCCGAATAAACCACACTTATATACTAAACCGTACAAACTACCAGAGACGAGTCGGAAAGAAATAACACGGCAGATAAACGAAATGTTGGATTCTGATTTAGTAAGCCCTTCAAATAGCCCGTGGAATTCACTCCTACTTCTAGTCCCCAAAAAGCCGGATGAGCATGGGAACAAAAAATGGCGAGTTGTTGTAGATTTCCGCCGAGTAAATGACATTACTATCGGCGACGCTTAACCATTACCTAATATTACAGACAATTTGGATTAATTGGGTAAGTCCAAATATTTTCCGGACTCCAAGGCATTTACTGTTTCGTATACATGGACGATATTGTAGTCCATGCATGCAATCTTTAAAACCATAATATTAGGCTCGCAAATGTATTTAGCAGCCTTTGGGGTTCCAATTTAAAATTACAGTCCAACAATTGCCATTTCCTAAGAAAGGGAATTATATATTTAGGGCACATAATTACAGAAAATGGAGTCAAACCAGACCCAGCGAGGATTAAGCCAGTTCAGTCATATCCCAAACCCAAGAAGCAAAAAGATATTAAAGCTTTCCTTGGTTTCGTCAGCTGTTATCGCCGCTTTATT
Source organism: Dioctria linearis (assembly GCA_963930735.1). Taxonomy (NCBI): domain Eukaryota; kingdom Metazoa; phylum Arthropoda; class Insecta; order Diptera; family Asilidae; genus Dioctria; species Dioctria linearis. The sequence continues at coordinate 92,846,619 of OZ005740.1, read as the reverse complement.
TACAATTTTTCTAAAGTTGCAAAATCTATTACTAACCTTTTGAAGAAGGACACACCTTTCAAGTACGATGCAATTTGCGATGAAGCATTTTGCGAATTACGAAACAAACTAATATCAACACCAATTGTATCCTATCCGGATTTCGATAAACAATTTTTTGCCGCCTCCGATGCCGCTGACGACACCATCGAAGCAGTTCTTTACCAAGTAGATGATCAAAGGTATCATCCAATCGTCTACGTGAGTCGAGTTCTTCATGGTGCAGAAACTCGTTACTCAACAATTGAAAAGGAGCTTTTCGCAATTGTTTTCACAGTTGAGCAATTCAGGCCATACGTTTATGGTATCCAGTTTACCATCATATCTGACCATAATCCATTATTATGGCTAATGAATCTAAGGGATCATTCCTCAAGACTAATGAAGTGGAAAACACGTCTTGAGGAATATGATTATAAAATACTCCAGTAGAGCTATCCTATAAAATTCCGAAAAACCAACGGAACCCACTACCTATGTAAATGTGGTAACTAGAAATCAAGCCAAAGCGCAGGCGAATTTAAATACACCCAACACAAATATTACCACTCCAAACCCAGATTCATCACTGGTAAACAATTCTTAAGTACTAATAACTGAGACCAATTTCCAATTACTTTTAACTAAAAATTCAAATACCAAATTTTTCATCTTGTCTAAACTAAAACTTTCAGACAAACCTACACCACTAGAGAGGGCTAACCTGCTGGAAGGCTCTGCAGTTGCGAATTGGAGACGCTGTGGTCATATGTCGTTAAGAGCATTGTAGTCTTCAAGTAAAAAGTGAGTAAAATTTACTCACGGGTAGCATTCCATCATTAAGGAATATTAAAATGGCTAATGACATTATTCTGCTCTTATCTTGTGGAACGCAAGCATCAGACCTATAATATTCTATAATGTGCTGTTAAGTAAAAAGTATCAAATTTTCTCTTGTAATAGAAATTCCCGGTAAAACCATGTGGTAAAGAGAATACTTTGTAAAGGTCGTAACATATAAGTTCTGTATCTGAAAACTTGTGCAATACCAATATCACCGTCTTTTCAATGTACTGCTTTATTATTTAGATTCTGATGCTCAGCTAAATTATATTCCGTATTAAATATTTTTTGGTAAATATTGTATTTGACAGCATCACTTTTCTTTTCTTCCACGTACATTTTACTAAGAGTTAGACCTCATTGAAGGTATTCTATTTTGCTTTTTGCTCGAACCTAATGTGAATCAACACACCTGCGCACATCCTGAAATTGGTTGTCTTCTTTAGGTGTTTTCCTTTCTTTGAGGGAATTGGAGTAGATGCTACCATGTCCAGTAGGGTTTGACTTACTTCTAGAGGATTGGAGGAAATAGTACTATTCTCTATTCTACAAAAGTTTTAATAACTAATATTATTAATAAGAACTAATATTTAAAAAATAGCTTACTACTGTTTTTCAATTACACCACTTCACAAAAGCGATCCTCACTTAACAACGGCTAGACTACGACTGAAAATTAATGCAAGATTGACACTCGTATTTATACTTTTTGACAGAATTGGACACTTAAGATGAAAATTGTGAAATAGAACACTTAAGCATAAAATTTATCTATTTTTTAGAAATTGAAAAAGTTGCAGATTGAACAATTATGTGTTCTTTTGATTCCGTACTGTGTTCTGCAGAACACAGAAGATTGCAAATACATTGGTTTTTAAGGTGGATGGAAGTTGAAAGTGTTTTTAAAAGTATAGAGAAAGTAATCAAATTGCCATTACTTGAATTGTTGCAAAATGTCAAAATAGAATTTGATAAATTTCGGGACAAAGTATGACATGTTTTGTAAAATATAAAGTCATGGTAGGTACCTTGATTATTTTCTCTGCACTTTCAAAACTGTTTCTAATTCTATGCGCCCTACAAAACAGTTCAATTCGGAATCTCCTGTGCTCTGCAGAACACTACACGGAACACAGCCTATGACGTAGGATATTGAACAATAAGAACGAAAAACGTTTGAAAATAACCGAAATTTGAGGAATATTGGTTTAATTAAAATATTATAACGAAAACTAAAGGAAATAAAACAAAACTAAAAAAAAAAATGTGAAATAAAATGAGTACGGCCGATTACATACAGGCACTTGAGAGGTAATTCCTCATGCCTAATCACTGCAGAGAATTCAAGTAAATGATTATCCATGAGAGACATACTGTTTCGCTTATAGCAAGACAGAAAGGTGCAAAGAAAATAAGGCCAGCATATTTGGCAAGAAAAGACAAGTAATTCATTATCCAACGCCAGAAGTATCAAATCATTTAAAAATAGTACACAGTACTGATACTTCTCACTCGGCAATACAAAGATTCCTTAAGTATTGCTGCCAACTAATGTAGTGAAAATAATAATTTTTTAGGCAGATTGAGCCGTTTATTTCATTTGATAACCAAACCCAATATGAGCTATTGGAGCCATCCATCCGTCGGGAGTTGCAACCGCGTACCCTAAACTACCCCCTAATTCAATAGATTTCTTCCACAAATTGTAGCTAGTAGCAGATTAACACAGAAAAGTGCTCATTAGTTTCTAGATCCGACTACGCCCCACCGAGTAAAGACCGACGCAACGTAGGCAAAAATACCCATATGCATTGGTGAAATGGCGGTGTTATGCACGAAAAACAGTTAATAGTGGGACCCTCTAATTTTAGTAATCTGTAAAGATCGTTTTCAAATCAATCCGAACTTTTATGACCCATTTTGGAGGAGATGGAATGTTTTTCCAATGTATGAGAGCGACACCAGTTCTCAGACCTTGTAAGAACAACCCCTTACCACCGATCGAAATAAAATCTGAACCATTCATAATATATGCACTCTTGGTAGTATTAAACTATTCTCTATTATATTTTCTATATTCTATTCTAATTTGGCGCATGCGCCTAACACTAATATGTATGTACCGCTAATAAATAATTGGTTGAAATTTAGTTCAACTTCAAGCAAATGGCAATGCACTAGAATCCCGCCTGGATTTTAGTTCCATGTCTCACAGATAGATGACAAGTTTTGATTTAATTTTGTATCTTTTTCTTTAAATTTTATACATAAACTAAAATGAAGTATGTTGCAAAGTATTAGGCTAGGAACCCAGAAGCATTGTAAGATTTCATTCTATTTATATGTCAGAGCACGGTTGCTTCCTTTTGGTATGACCACGGCCGTCTTTAGTGGAGGCCCTGGGCACTTTAAGATATGTGGGCCCCCTAACAGAAATTATTTTCTAACTTACTTTGGGTTATCAACAGGATGTTAAGACCTATCGTGCACTGGAAACTTTTTGTCACGAAACTGTTTTCTCACCACCGTCAATTCTATTTGGCTCTAATATTAATGCGCGCATGAAGTGACGTGACACCAACGTGACTTTTTGGTTCCTCCGGCTAGCAACTTTTGGCTGACGAAACTATCACCGCGCCTTGCTGTTTATAATATTTTTGTCTCTGCTTGACCATTGTTTTGTGAGACGTTGTAGAGCTACGAAAAAACTTTTTTTTTAATTTCTTCTGCAACGCGGATAATTTCTTCAAAAACGTATCCAATTCGGGTAAAAGTCTGTACACGGGAGTTTTAGAAATTATGATTGTGAATAAATGAAATAGAAAATGTAATGGCAGTTGACATTTGAAGATTTGTGAAGAAGAGGATTGGAATACAGTAATTAATCATTATTACAATGACAATAAATATTTATAATATATTTCTTTCATTATTTTATCTTTAATCGATATAATTTCAGCATTTCTTACAATTAATTGCTGTCTTGCGATCTGTCATCATCGTCCGATGTATCGCTCGTGTTATTTGGAAAAATCTGACTTGATTCTGGAGCTGAATGTGGAATCAATAGTTTAACCGCGTATGGAGATAACGATCTTAGTTTGTTTGGGGGAAGTTTTCGCAAACTGGATATTATTGGATCTGACGTTAATAAAAGTCTGCAAAAAATGTTTTCCATGTTTTTGATGCGGTCACATTTTCGTGAAAAATCTTCTCGGAATCTTTTAATATACTTGTTACATGATTCCTGAACTTCTTCAGACATTTGTCCGATAGGAAATAACGAAGATTCCACGATTCCGTGACCGTAATAAGAATTTTGTGTACTGTTGTTGGCATGAAGTACCACGTGCAGTATCTTCAGTGTATTTGCGACATTTGGGTATATTGATTTCGAAACCACAAGAAATTAACTCCAATACAACATGGAATCGCTTTATCAATTCTTCACCAATTCCTGTTATCGAAGCGGAAATTTTGGAATTTTCGGAAAAACTCCTAGCTATACTTCCGTCATTAGAACTTCCATAGCCTAGTTTTGGTTGATCAACAAGAAGCCCTAATCTTTCACGAAAACCTTGTTGTATATTTTTTTTCTTCTATCAACATTTTCTTTATCCTCCTTGCGCCCTTGCCACTTTTTTATTTCTAATTTGTAAGCTAAATGTAAGCAACATTAAAAAAACCGTATCCAAGCATGCAGCGACGATTTTCCGAATACTAAGTGATCTTTATTAATCGGTCTTTGCAACATCTTGTTGATAATATTATTAAATTCTTTGGACGTAGCATCACAAAGGTAGCAACGCATACTTGAAAAAATGACATATCCTAAACAAGGACCACCCTATTGCACACATAATCGCATAAAAATTATCCCCAAAGCCGAAGTCGCAGCCCGATGCAGCTAATTTTTGGATATGTTTTGAAAAAGTGTCTAAGCAACAGTTTTCATTTAGTTTCAGAGCAGGATTTGATGAGGGTTTTGACTTATTGCTTTTTCTAACACGACTTTTCAGAACATAACCAAGAAAAATACCACTACTTTTATTAATGACTTACTATTCATGTTAACAATAATTTCGAGCAACACATTCAAATTATACTTACTTTTCGGAGAAGAATCCATTTTGGAGAATCAAAATCCGTTCACTTTTCGCGATTCGACACGTGTGTCAACTTTGTCTTATTTTCAACGCGCGTCGAGTAAACGATGCAGCTGCTCTAACGCTCACGAACGGAATGCGTTTTCAAGCCAGGTAGGGACGCTCCCCCTTTCTTAACGGTCATAATACATACTAGGGGTACCACTACAACTATTCCAACCATTGGAAGTCCCTAGAAAAAATTTTTTTTTCGACTTTTGGCCAGCTTTTCGGGGTTTGGGACCACTGTGCGACCCCTCAAAATATCCATTTGCAGCGTCTATCAGTATACATCCTATCCTTTTCATTCGCACCAATTTTTCATAATAAAAAAAATCTAGCTTAGGCCATTGATACATTTTTTAAACAAAATTTTTGTGCTTGATGTTATCACTCAGGAGGCGCCGTAATAAATTATTTTATTTATTTAGTTAGCATTCAAGTATTATTTGATCCATTCAAACGTGTAGGTACTACAGGTTGGACACCTTTGACATAATTTTATATTATTCCGAGATTAGACAGAACGGTTTCATAGCTTCTCTCTCTTTCTCTCTCTCTCTCTCTCCCTCCCTATCTCTCCCTCTCTCTCTCTCTCTCTCTATATATATATATATCTATTTGTAAATCACTAGCTAACTACCGTGCATCGTCTGCATTTATAAAACTGACTAAACAAAAGTGGCCGTAAAATAGATCCCTGAGGCTTCCCGAATAAGATATGCACCTTAAAAGATATAGTGTTTGTAGCTCTTACTGCTGATACTAGTGTGTGCGTAATTAAGAATTATAGGGATAACATTTGATGCACTAAGTTAACGATTCTATAGAGCAGGGGTGGCCATAACGCTGCTCGCGAGCCGCATGCGGCTCTTGGAGTCGTGAGGTGTGGCTCAAAAAATATTTTATTTCATTACAACAAAATTTTAGAAAATATTACATAAAAAAAATAGAAAATCTTTAAAAGTTAGATCTGCTTCTGATGCCTTACGGTTATTGTCCATTTTAGCAGTTAGTCGCTGAAAGATTGGTTGATGATCAGTTAGGGCAGTTCGCACAAGCTCAGTTAAATGTTTATCAGTTAAAACAGACCTATACTTATTTTTAATAAATTTAAGAGTGGAATACAACGACTCGCAAGAATAGGAAGTGCCGAAAATAGATATTATTCTGAGTGCACAATGTTTGGTTTTAGGATATTTTTGTTCCGGAACCTGTTTCCAAAAGTCAATAGTTGAACAACTATTCTGTTTTACTTGCTTCAACCCTTCATCTTCTTGCAGCTCCAGTAGTTCTAATTCTTTACTTTTAAAATTATAATAATCTTATATATATATTGTTTTCAAAGATAAATAAATGGCTCTTTAAAATATGCATTTCTAAAATGTGGCTCCCAAAGTTACTATAGTTGGCCACCCCTGCTATAGAGTAATCTGAGATCCATGTTGTTCAAAAAATTAAGGAACACTATGACACTGGAATATTTCTTATGATATAAAGAATTATTTTAGAACAGTTTGGAAGCTTTTCGAGAAAGAAAATAAGATTGGAAGCAAGGATGGTGGAGGGGGACATAAATCAGGAGCGAATTCAAGAGAAGCTGTCTTTCAGGCTACTGGAACAAGTACGTATTCACAAAAATTTAGTAATGTAGAAAATATGGCGACCGATTACATTGTAACGAACAATTTTGTACAATTTTACACAAAAATATTTTGCGAGATAATTTATATGAGTAAAATTTTCCTTTATGTTATAATTCATAGTTACATACCTTTTCAACCAATAAAAGTAGTTAGGACACTAAAAATTAATTTATCATATCACTTTCAACTTTCTATCTTACCATCTTTTTCAAGTAAAATGAGTTTTAAACTGGTTTCAACGGAAAACTAAAAATATTCGTCATTTCTCGAATATCCACCTATACGCGAAAATGGTAAGCTATTATTTGTACTTTTAGCAAAACGGAAGCATTTAGTTTTGGTACATGTTTAATGGAAAGTTATTCTTTTGTCAGTCGTCTATAGCTTGAGTAATGTGGGAAATTGCAAGAGTTGTATAATGTGGGTGGCAACTAAAATTTGTTACTAAGTTCATTTCATAATTTCTCAGTAGCCAATGAGTTTTAAAACTCTTTGGGATATCAAAACAACTATATAAATCGTGTAAATTATGCTGAACATTTTGGAAACTTGTACGCATAAAGTCATTAGTTGAACTGGCTTCAAAGCAAGATCGTCTCCGTGAACGCATTGAGCAATTTTATAAATTTAATGACAGCAGCGGTAAATTGTTTACTGTAATGCATTTTAAACCAGAAGGGCTGTTTATCATGTTCTTCCTTCAGCGTTTAGTGACTGAGAGAAAATTAGGATGGGGGTAGAAAACCTGCTATTATGAAAAAGAATGCAGTTAAAAATATAAAGCAGAAATTTAATAATAAAATTGATGTGAATCAAATACAAGCAGCTCGGGAGTTTAACTGTAGTCATCAGTACGTGGGCAAAATGTGAAAAAATCTTAAAATAAAAGTAAGAAAAAAGCAGAAGTCACCAGAATACACGGAAGAACAAATAAATGTGATCAAACCAAATGCTAAAGGATGCTGAGAAATTGCACAAAAAAAAAAACAACAACAAATTTCGTTTTAGACGACGAAAGGTATTTCCCATTAAGTTCTCTGCAAATGCCGGGGAATGAAATTTTTTACGCGGATAATTATAAAAACACCGCCCCAAGTGTAAAATATAATTTTAAAAAGAAATTTGAAGCTAAAGTGATATATAAATATAGCAGTTACTGCTAAAGGTAGTGTGAGGGGAAGATATAAAAAATGAAGCATTCATACCAGAAGTACTCCTATACAGCAAAAACAAAACTTTTAGGAATACTCTGATAGCAATTTGAAGATAAAAATATGAGCAGAAATATCCATGAAAGTGTTTATGGACCTTGGAGCTACAACAAGTCTCTCTTCAGGTTCAATTTTTGATCGCTTAATGGTACTTTGATAAGTTATAGGAGATCTCAAGAGCTGTAAATCATCAAAGCTTTCAACACTCATACGCAAATATCCAGAGAATTTTTTAGGAGAGGATCGCACAGTTCATCAAACATTAAGTGAAATTTTCCTTTAAGCATCCTTTCGCTTAAAATTGAAAGAGCCCAATAGCGTTGATATTTTCGATAACCTCATGACAAATACACATATGACAGCTATCTCCTCGAAATTGATATTGATGAATTATGATATAAAACATTAGTTTTTTGGGTGACAGTTATTCACTTTGTGCGTACCAAACTAGCCCACGGCGACAGGAAGGCGACAGTGACCACGAAGTTGTGTAGCAAAAAGTCTCCATTGCGCGTCATGCCTAACATGGCCCAACAGTATACACATTTTCGCTGATTAGCAAATAAATTTAAATTTATTTTTAAATTTAATTAAAAAATACTGAGGCTGCAAGAACAGTCACACTAACGGTTAAACTAGCTCGTAGTAGGTTGTTTTACTGGTTGAAGAATTGGTCATCGGTTTATCTACTATCGCAGGGGCTAGGGGCCCCATGGGTCGCGGCGCCCTGAGCCTTGTCCCAGCGGGCCAATGCGATGCGTAAAATTGGCACTGGGTAAGACCAAATGTGATGGCGCGATTCTTACTATTACATTTCCCAAGTTATATGATCGGCCAAGTCAATTGCCATTGTATACGATAGCTGCATGCATTATTAGTGATCTAATTACGCATTTATGAATATGCATAGCCAAATATGGGCCTATCTCATTTCTAGATAAAAAGAAAACATAATACATATTCTTGTGAATTTGATTGGCTAAATTACCTTCAAGACAAGACAGTATTTTTATGTCCCGCTAGCGGTCATTATTCCGATATGCCAGTGAGCTCTGAGAACTAAGTACAACATCGAGTTGCGATGAATGTGAGACAATGAAGTCCAATTAGTTAGCCCATATTTTTATTCCTACACTTCGAACATTTGGTTTAACACATTATCAGTCTATCTATATGTTCAAGTTTACCTCAATTATTTCCATGTACATGATATATAATACACAAACCAAATATATCCCATAAACTTGGCAATTTCAAATCAAGAAATAGTCACGTCAATTTAAAAACTTAAGTATACCTCAAATGGTACACTTTTAACATTTCAGACAAACCAAAAGTAATTAAAGCCCAGAAGAGCTGAATGACTACAAAGCATATATATGCTACTCAGCGTATTAATAAACGTCAAGAGTGAAGAGCCATACAGAGGAGGGGTAGCATTTGTTTACATAATGTAAACAAAAGAGCACATTCCGACTCAGAGAATCCAGACGGAACAAGCAAATATTGATGCTTGAGACAACCCTTCTTTAGTCGTCCTGGGGCCTAACTTTGTACTTCGAGTTTTTTGAGTGTACAATTTCGGCATGTTTTCCTCTATCGCATTTATTTTTTTTCTGCCCACTTACAGTGAAGCCAAGTGGGATTCTTACAGACCTGTCATGTAGGATGGATGGATACATCTTACTACATGTTACACAAATATTCCTGAAGAAAATATTGTCTACAAGCATTTTCCCTTCCCGTAACAAATCTATCATTTAATATTACAACCAACAACAGTCTTTCAGAAGGAACAAGAAACACAAACATTGACAAGGAGGCAATTTTCTAGGAATTTAATGGAAGTCACAATGGGACTTAATGAACTATTTACTGGAAAAGTCACGTTATTTGTCGTCCGGAGTCAGAAACTTTGATTTCTGTTATATTTTTCATGTGAAATATAGGTATGTAGGTATGTCCAAGTGAAATCACATCACTCCATTAGTTAGGGGATATTTTATTGAAAAGTTCCTCCTATTGAATGAGACTTCTTGCAGACAGAAAATATTTCAGAAGAAAATATATCAGATGAGAGTACCTAAACATTAGACAGGGAGAAACTTTTTAGGAATCGTCCCTGTTTTACAACAAAGGCCACATCCAATGGAAACAGCTTAATTATGAAGTATTATAATTATTCAGAGACATTTGAACAAAAACCGAAATTAAGGGACTGATCGTTTTCACAGTTTACGTAAAAGACCTCAATTTTTATATGGCAACACCAAGAAGGGGTTGCCCGATTTGTCTCATGTTCGAGCTTAATTTTACTTTTTTTTTAAAGTCCGTGTACAAAATTTAAGCTCTATATATACGCGTTCTCGAGTCATCGTGCGCACAGACAGACAGTCGGACGGACATGCAAAAATCAGAATAACTTTTAATATTATTTAATCTAGGGGTCGTACTAAATTTCATATTAAATTTCTAATTAGTTTATTTTTTTGAATTCAGCTATTAGAAGTAGCTTCGACTTTACTCGATTCAAGTTACATAGTTTGCCCCAGCAGAAAGGAATGGATTTTGGATAGAAAAGGAAGTTTAAGTTTCTGCAATACCAGGAAAATATTTGGAAATTTCGAAAATTTAAAAAATATTTTTAAAAGAGTTAGGAGAAGGTGGAGTAAAACGGCCTATACAGGTAAATCGATACACCTCCAAATTTTCTACTTTAAGCCTCGCCATCTCTCGATGAATAGCAGCAGTTCCTTCATCGTTCGAATACAAGACTACGCTGCAATTTTCTGCGCCACATTCCCTTGAAAATGTCGATGAAAAAAAATAATAATTTGACAAGTTTCATTTAATATTTGTGTGTCAGTGATTAAGCTGGTTTCACCAATAAAATTTTTCTTCGTATTTTGTGTCTACTGGAAACATTTTTGGCTTAGAGAGCTATACTAATTAAGGAAAAAAATGAAGTAGAAAATTATTGCTATTATATTTTTGTATATGAACTGCCTGCTTTTGGGATAAAATAATTCACCTCCTACCAGGCAAATTGGGCTACTGGCTCAATTTACTCTCATTCTTACCGTATTTTTATTTAAAATGTCTTTGCATCCAGATGGCATGGACGTACATTAGAAAAACATCCAATCAATCTTGGGGTAAGGAGCAATGCGTAAGGCTATTACAACTGCTACCTCTAAAAGTATGGGTCTACTTAAAGCGAGTGAGATATTTAATGATCCTCGTGCAACTCTATAAAGGTGAGTTTGCATAAAATCGTCAAGAAAATCACTTGGTCGTTACAAAAGTGTGTTCATTGTGGATTAGGAAAACGAACTCGTTCAATATATTGTAGATCAGGAAAAAAGATTTTTCGGAGTATCAACAACTGCATTTCAACTGGCAAAGCAACATCCAATTAAAATGGAATCAGGCTTAGCAGGACAGGATTGGTTATATGAATTTTAACAACGACACAAAGAAATAAGCCTAGTAACCCCAGAAGCAACCTAAAAAAGGGTATAGGAAGTATTTCCTCGGCCGAAAGAGACGTATATTAAGTGACTAACCTAAACTAGAAATTGCATTTCAAGTAATTAAGGATGATGGTCAACAGCCGGGATGTTTACATTTTCTTAAAAGCCCCAGCGAAATACAACTAGTTCCACGGATTAGGCCAACAAATACGCGCACTAACAGAAGAAAATCGGGGAAAGCTAGTAGTCCATATAAAAACAATTTGAAGGTTTTAAATGAACAAAAGAATAACGTACAGAAGCAAAAGACTGTTAAACGAAAGATATCAAAGATAAAGAAAAGACCTCTTCCTAAATTACAAAGATACATATCAATATGACGTTCTGATATTTATAGTAGGTCTAAAGTCGGAGATGGATGGGATAAAATGCCAATTTTGATCAGATTGGGCACATGAAGCATATACTGGATTTGAAGAAATAGACGAATATTTCATATGTGAGAAATGTAGACCAAAAAGATCTTGGATAGGCAGCTATTTCAGCTACCAATTTACTTGATTAAGTGCCTTAAAAATCGAAAATTTTTACTTTTTATATATACGATTGCAGAGAGAATGTTTTTAATTTATGTTATTTTCTTATAAAGTTGAGTATTTAAACTAATTGAGTTTTCTTTTGAAATAAATTAAGTCGCTCGAATTGACCCACTGGGTGGCACGTTTGACCCGTCATATGGGGCATAATACCCAATTTGACCTGTGTCTAAAATAAAAAAAAAAGTTTCCCGTATATCAGAACTCCAAATTTGTATGCATTAAGCAAAACTTATTAATCAAAGAACAAAACTACTGCATGTACCTACGGGATAATACCAGTAACACTTTTCTGTTAATATCAAGTAAAACGTTCAGTAGTATATCGTTCTGCCCCACATTCCCCTACACGTATATTTCACTTAATAATAATAATAAATTAACTTAAGAAAATCATTTTTTAACACTCCTTAAGTCAAAACAACATGCACGGGCATGCTAATTAACCTGAAAATTTGACCAGCAGCTTCGTTTACGCAAATTCCTCATCAATGAAATTTCAACTAGTAAAGAATAAAAAAAACCATGTACCTACTTACATACATGATAATTTTTCTGCGGGTAGTTGCACAACTCAGCCAGAGACAATGTCAACTAAACGAAGTACTCTTATTATTTTGGCTATTGCACTTAACGCTACAGGAAATTCAGTGTCCTGTACATATGTTTGTTCTTCCACAGGGAAAATCCCTCCGCCCGAGTGTCTCTCATCTACGGAAAGACTTAAATGTTGAAGCGTGTGGTCCAGGGCAATTGATTTTCTCACCGCACTGCTGTCATCATTTGACTCTGCTCGACGTCGTAGGGTTTTTTGGCCTATTCAAAAATTATGCTTCACCATATCAAACACACTGGCTGCTCCAAACAATCCTGGAAAACGATGAAAATATTCGATTTATATTTAATATGCAAAAATGTATTACCATTACCGCTGAATCCATCTTATATAATAATAAATGGATTCAGGAATCTTGGCAATTGGTCCCTTAACGAAAGTGACTGCACAATATTGTTTGTGGCTTACAAGAAGAGAAATCTGGTGCAGATTGGGTGTAATCTTAAAAGTAAAATGTGGGCTCATGTTAAATGTGTTAAGAGTAATGCTGTCACATTTATTTCTTTGAATTGTGGTTCCGATGATAATCCGTAAGTCTGATCTCTCTTAAATGACCAATGAACTGATGTGTTTGGTTACATTGCTCCTAATTAATACTTAATCAATTGTGATTTTGTTTGAACTATTATTGTTTCTTATATTACAAAATATGTAATAATGAATATGATATTTATAACAAGTTACTATTTTTTTATTTTCTCTCATGAAGGCAGAGTTATGGCTGATTTAGATTACTCGAACATGCGATTTTACTGACAAAGTGAGTGACAGGGTCTTATTACTTTGCACTATTAGAAAAAAAGGAAGAGGTGATCGACTGTCAAAACATTATTTCCCAGACTTTTATAGCGAAGTGTCACTTGTGACATTTTATCAAATTGTCAATTGCAAAAATTAGTCAGACATCAAAAACAGTAATTCGAAAGATTGTGATAATTTTGCAAAAGCGATAGCACGTTTCATTAAGGAGGATCCTACATTCCAGTTCATTTATGATGAGGATAAAGAAACTATTGTATCAGGAACGGGTAAGATTTGTATAGGTAAACAATTTATTATCATAACATGATGTTACTAAATAGATATATCTATTTCAGGTGAATTGCACTTGGAAGTTTATGCTCAACGAATGGTACGAGAATGTCCAGTAATTTTGAGTAAACAAAAAGTGGCATTTAGAGTGACATTAGTAGCACCGTGCTCGTTTGACTATCTTCATAAAAACAATCTAGAGGATCTGGTGAATTTGCTCGCATTACAAGAATAATGGAACCGTTACCACCACAACAAAATACATCGCTAGAATTTTCGGATGAAACGATGGGAACAAATGTTCTCTCAAGCAATTAGTCGTCTCGAGTGAGCTAGCTTTTTATTTAGCTTCTTAAGGTTAAGGTGCTGTTAAGGAAGTTTTCAAGGTGGTTTTTATATAATATACAGGGTGTTTCCCCTTAGGAGGTCCATAGAGCGGGAGGTGATAGTACTCACCTAGACGAACCAAAAATTGTATGGCAGGGGGGGGGGCAATATCAACCGTTTAGGAGTTACAGGGTGATTCATAAAAAAAGCTAGGTTTTCACAAAACACCCTGTATATTAAAAACTACAGGGCGTATGGTCACAGTTAAGGGCTCACTGTATGCAGAACTTCATGCCCTTTCCAACGACAGCTCAACCAGCCCCGTACCCCTCTCTCCTCAGAAGTTATGAAGGTCTAAACTAAAAATTTCGGATTTTCTTTCCTTTTTTTTTACTTTGACCTCTATTCTTTTTGCAAAATGGTCGTTAACATAACTCTTTTTTATAAAAACTATAAACTGTAGACTCTCCTCTTTAATATAACCTATTACACCCAATGTGCTATCTGAAGCCCTTTAAGAGTTATTAGCTCTAAACCTACGATAATTTGTTCCCTTAGCACGTCATTTTAAAAAATATCGTCTTTTTTCAGTGTGACCTGAATAGGTTATGAGTTAATAACTGTTTAACGGCTACAGTTAGCACATAGGATGTAATAGGTCAACTTAAAGAGGAGAGTCTGCAGTTTACAGTTTTCATAAAAAAAAGTTATGTTAACCACCGTTTTGCAAAAATAATAGAGGTCAAAGTAAAAAAAAAGGAAAGAAAATCCGAAATTTTTAGTTTAGACCTTCATAACTTCTTAGGAGAGAGGGGTACGGAGCTGGTTGAGCTGTCGTTGGAAAGGGCATGAAGTTCTGCATACAGTGAGCCCTTAACTGTGACCATACGCCCTGTAGTTTTTAATATACAGGGTGTTTTGTGAAAACCTAGCTTTTTTTATGAATCACCCTGTAACTCCTAAACGGTTGATATTACCCCCCCCCCCCCCCCCCCCTGCCATACAATTTTTGGTTCGTCTAGGAGAGTACTATCACCTCCCGCTGTATGGACCTCCTAAGGGGAAACACCCTGTGTATAGCTATACGTTTTCCCTTTTTATAGATCCACGATTAAACGACGAGGAGAAGAAGTACTCTGAAGTATTAGATGAACTGTCCGGATATGATAGCAGTTATACGACTGCTGACCACTTACCTCGAGTAGCTGTAACTGTTGATCAGAGCAGTGGAAAGATTTCTGTATTAGAATCTATTACCCAAGCAAAATTTTTCCCTGAGGAAGTGTAGAAATGATGACAAGAGCACCAGTGAAAGTAACTCTCTCGGAGGCTTCTTATGTTGCCCAATTTCGGGACTTAGAAAGAGAATATGATTTAATAATATCTAATTTAATTTTTACATGTAATTGTGTTAAGTGTATATCTATCCACTCTTAAATAAATTATTTTATTTGAATTGAACTCCTTAAATCCTTACTACACCAAATATTTGCTTGAAGCTTACTACAGTTTTGTAGTAAAAAAGATATCTTCAGATGAGTTCCAGTTAGATGTGGGGTATCAAAATGAGGAGCTGATTCTGCTAAAGCAGCTTGTGTTATGTCCGTCAGGTGGGGGTGGGGGTGTCTCTATAAAAATGGATCGTATCATTAACCACTGGCATTGCATCAGATCATGGTAGGTATATTTGTACTCATATGAACAAAATAACTCAGATCTCCAATGCATTGAACGGATATCGATAACTTGAAAAGACTCATAGTGCTCTTGTGGTATGGTTTATCTTGATTTCATCAAGATAAGAATGTAAATAATACTTTTGAATTGAGTTGTGAAATTTCAATTAAATTTCTTAATTTTAATTATTTTTCAAATAAATTTATTCACTAAACCATGGTAAATTTGGAAACATTTTTTTCAGTTTGTTTTAATATTTATTAATTCTGTTGAACATGCTCCTGGACTACTTCAAAGGTTGATATATCGCCGAAAATTGATTGGTAAAAAAATTCGAGCTGTCGGGACAAGTTAGTGATGTGAAGAATAAAACCCGTGCACGTCGCTCAAGAACAGCCGAGAATATTGCTGCTGTAGCCGAAAGTGTTGAATAAAAACCCAGGTTTGTCCATTCCTCGTCGTTCTTTGGAATTAGGCATTCCACAAACGTCATTACACCGTATTTTGCTTAAAGATTTGGGTCTTAAGGCTTATAAAGTTCAGTTAACACAAGAACTCAAGCCGGCCGATCATCAACAACGTCGAGTCTTTGCTGATTGGGTCCTTGAAATGCATGAAAATGATCCGGAATACCATCGAAAACTCATCTTGAGTGATGAGGGGCATTTCCACCTCGATGGCTTCGTCAACAAGCAAAATTGTCGCATCTAGGGCTCGGAAAACCAAAGAGTTATTGTTGAAAAGCCTCTCTATCCTCAACATGTGACTGTTTGGTGCGGTTTATGGTCCCGCGGGGTCATTGGACTTTACTTTTTCGAAAATGAGGCTGGAGCAACAGTTACGGTGAATGGATTGCGCTATCGACAGATGATTAATGATTTTTTATGGCCGAATTGGATGGTATTGATCTGGACAACGTTTACTTTCAACAAGACGGCGCTACGTGCCATACAAGCAACGAAACCATTGATCTTTTACGGGAAAAGTTTCCAGACCGTGTTATCTCTCGAAGAGGTGATCACAATTGGCCACCAAGATCTTGTGACTTAACACCTTGCGACTTCTTCCTTTGGGGCCACGTGAAAGAGAAGGTCTACGTCAACAGCCCAGCGTCGATTCAAGACCTCAAGGATGGAATTCGTGAGTCTATCGAGGACATAGGGCAGCCACTTTGCGATTTATGGAAAATTTCATGAAAAGGATATGGTCCTGTAGGCGTGGTCGTGGTGGTTATTTGGCTGATGTTATTTTCCATTATTAACGGCATACCCTCCTCTTTATATTGAAATAAAGATCCGATCATTTATCTCAAAAATTGGCATTTTTCTTTGAATATCAAAATAACACCTCTTATTGGAAAGCCCGTTAGAAGGTAGAAGAATAATTGAAGATATATCTTAGTGGGAAAATAACTCTTTCAAAATATCTGTCTATAGCGAACTCTAGACCTATATCCATCTCCAATGATCTAGCTCTTGTGTTTGAAAAAATAATTTACAACCAACTTCTTCCCCAAACAATCTCCGTTTTTAACCCCCAATACAACAAGATGGATTTTTCGGGGTAAGTCCACTGTCACGAACTTAGTGATATATACTGACAGGATTGCTGTCGCACTTGATGAAGGGAAATAAGGAGATTCTGTTCAGACTAATTTTTCAAAGGCCTTTGATAAGATCAGGCATTCCCGCAATCTACTTAAAATGCTTGGAATTTCATGAAAATATAATAAGATGGTTTGCATCATATCTCTGTGAGCGACTTCAAATAGTAGTTTTAAATGGTTATCAGTCCACCCATTTTTTTCAAATGTCTGGCATTCGGCAACGTACCATTCTTGGTCCTTATATATTCCTCATTTACATTAATGATCTACCGCTTCAACTAAAAAGCGAATGTCTGTTATACGGAGATGATGCATTTTATAGAGTTATTGAGACACATGAGGACTGCATAGCATTACAGAAGAATATTCTTGCTTTAAAGAACTGGAACAAAGATAATTTTTTACCGTTGAATATCTCCATATGTAAAACCATAACTTTTTCTAGAAAAACTAATGCTATATACTACGAATACAAAATTTGTGATATCTGTCTTAACAATTTCGGCATTCCTTCCCTCGAAAAACACTGCTCTTTTCTTGATGATTTTTTTTTATTTAAAATAATACATAACTTTATTCGTTGTCCTGAATTATCAAGCTGCATTAATTTTACTAATCCGACCTTCCGTTCTTATAGGACTTAAAAGAAACGAAATGACCTGTTAAACGAAGTTGACATCCTCAGTCTTATCCTCTACATCTTTAAAATAGTTATTAGATATGAGATTGAAACTCCATTATATAACTATATATTATAACAATTACTGTTGTATATTTCTCCGCTTGTTGATTCATCAATATTTTATTAACTTGAAACATTTTGCTCATTTTATTTTTCCTTCGCTTTCACTAACTTAATTTTAATTTTTCCGTTTATCTTGAAATGTACTAAACACTGTAGATTATATTTACTTGCTTGTATAATAGCAATAATTCGTAATTTCAATAGCTGTAAATCTTAGTTGTATATATTAATTGTATAGTAATAGTATAACATCTAGTTTTGTTTATTTTAAAATTTTTTCTTAGTTAGAAATCTTTTCCCGCAACTTTTATGCATATCATATATATCATATTTTTTCATTACATTTATAGATCTCGGTAACATATTATTGCGACTTTAATCTGTAAGCTATCGCTTTAAATTTCTAATTATAAAAATAAATAAGTAAATCCCTCGAAGTTATAAGAGATTATCCGAAAATGTTAATTTTAACCCCACCTCCCCCTACTCTACAATTTCTTAATAAAATTCTGATTTTAACCTTAATGCCAGCAGGCTAAATTACCAACAGACACATACCACACAATGAATGTGCATCGAAATACTATTTGTTTTTAATTTATTAAAAGGTAGTGCTCGATTCGTGTTAATAAGTAAATAAAAAATTTCGAAAGAATTCGGGCAAGATGACGAATCGTTAATTACATGAGGTGGTCAACCGATGGCACTAATTCTGTGATTTGCACAGGATTTATTCGGCTTCTCTTGCACAGTAAAAGAAAAACTAACATTAACGACTATCTCTTATGCAGGCAATAGGGTCTCATTTGTTCACATGCAAGTTCATTGTAAAATTAGGTTCGAAAAAGATTGTGTTATCATCAATTTGGTAAGTCTTTGAATTTCCACCCAAGTGTTTTTTTAAATTATATGTTTTTTGTTACTTGAATTAATAAAGTAAATTTCAAATAAAATTTCTTGCAACATTTTTTACCACTTTAATTTATAAATAGTCGTTTCGGCTAAGGTGACGAATTCAACATGCAAGGAAGATGACGAACTCGTTATCTCACCCGAATCGTTCACAAATTTTGCTATTACCTTATGTATTGAAATGTATTGAAATTATATGGAAGAAGACGAGGACAATATTTTCGTGGCGGCAGAACTTTGAGATATCTGGTAAAACTGAGACGTGGTATTCAGTGGCGTGGCGTGGACTTGATGCGAGGGGAAGCAATCAAATTTAAATTTATAAAGGCGTTAAAGTTATTGCAGTTATTCTATTAAATTATCTATACCCCTCTCGTTAGCTGCTTCTAAAGCACCCAGGTACCACGATCGAGGACGTGAGAGTAGGCACACTGAGTTCTTTTTTTAAATATAGTGTTTTGGCCCCCGTGCTGTCAAATTAAAAGAGTTAATCAAATGATCATAGTCAGATCGCAATTTACTTATATAATAAATATTATACGAAATTCCGAATAGGTAAGCTTAATACAAATATTAGTAGATAGATAAAGAACTTTACTAAAAGTTAATACATTTTTATACAGCATGCATTATAAAAATGCATATTTTAATGTGACAGCATTAATTCTTAAAAGCGCACAAAAAAAAAATTAAAAGTACTAAACTACCAAAATAAACAAAACGAAATACCACTTCAATAGGTAAACACATTTAACAACAAAAAAAGTGCGAAAAACACTTTTTTTAAATGCATAAAAAAGAAAATCAACTCACATAAAACCTTTGAAGAAATTCAAAGATTATTCAAATAATTTAATTAAAATTTATACTTTAATTCAATTCTTCTTTCTTTACTGGCAAATTCATCAATAATATCGTTATAAAATTCTTCGTGGGAAAAGAAAGTTTTTAATTTATTTTTTTTCAATGGACAATAAAGCTAAGTCACTTAATCTTTCTTCAGACGTTGAGTTTCTAGAGAGAGTTAATATTCTTTTTAGCGTGGAAAAACTACGCTCCGCGGATGCACTAGTAACTGGCAAAGTTATAATAAGTCGTAGAAGTTTAAAACATTGAATAAAATTATCTTGCAAATTGTTGTTAATAAAATATCGATAAATTTCTTGAACGGTTTTACCGTTGCAGACGTCATCAGAGAACAGCACAATGAGTTCCGTTTTTAAAGAACTTTTGTCAAATAATTTCGAGTATGATTCATCAAGATTTTGAAGCAAATCATCAGGAAATTTAGTTATATAATTTTGAAATTTACAAGAATTAAAAAGCTCTAAAAATTTAAATTTATCTAAGGAAGAAAATCGGGATATAATTTCTTCATGAATAATATCAAAAATTTCAGCGAATAAACGTTTAAAACTTAATTCAATATTTTGGGAGCCATCAACTATACAACGTACTCGTTTACGTTGACGCGGTAGGTCGTACAGCAAAGAAGTTTCATTCCATATTTCGGTGAAATTGTTTCTTAGATGTAGAAGCTGATTTTGAAAGTCTCTAATTTTTTTAATGCAAAAGGTAATATCACTGTGTTTAGCTTGGAAGATGTCTAAAAGGACATCAGTTTACGGAAATATTTTTGAAAACATTTTAAGGAGAAAAATAAACAGAAAATCGTTTAAAAGTACCGAAAGACCCCGAGCACTGTTAACAGTCTCACTATCCCAAATATCTTCCTCATTTTCGACAATATATTCAAAAAGAAGTTTGAGAGAATTAATATTATCGTGAATGGACAAAATAAGTCTGCCATTGAAATTCCAGCGGGTGGGAGCTACTTTGGGAAATCTTCTTTTTAGAAACAAGTCAAGAGCAACGGTTCTTTTATTTGAATGACTGAAAAAAGTTAAAAAAAGCGAATGAAATTAACCTAATACATGCTACCGGTATAGCTGTGTTTGTAGGTCCCATAGAAGCATTTTTTCAATTGCTTCCCTTAGGCTAAACAGAATTTCATATTGAGTGTAGATACACCATTTTGGTTCGATTATTGATGGAAGCAGAAATAAAAACACCTACAGTTGAAACCAGAGTTATACTATCATAGGAAAAATATATGGCACATGAATAAAATTAATCTAACCCATGCTGCTCGTATTGCAGTATTTGTAGGTCCCATAGAAGCATTTTTTCAATTGCTTCCCTTAGCCTAAACGGAATTTCATATTTAGTGTAGATACACTGTAAGTGGCGAATAGCTAGCAATGCTGTGTGACGTCATAGGTAGAGCCCACACTTGTTCGCATGCATTAGTTTTCGTTGGAAATTGTTCCATAGTTTTGTTGTGTTAATTTTTTACTACGGGGGTTGATTTTTAATTTCTTTGCTTTCCTGATTTATAGCAAAGGTCGGAAAAAATACCTTCATAAAAAATATTTTGAAGCAATGCTTCCCTTGCTTCCAAAGACGCCACGCCACTGGTGGAATTTCTGTTCAATATGTCGTTAATGGGCCCATGCCGCGTGTAGTGAGGTCACTTCGGCAGAAGGGAAGTTCAAAGCTTATGTATGCGACTTCTGTGTATAAAAATACATATGGATGTGAATTGATTATGTTTTTCATTTTTCTTGTCCTGCGTCATCTTACGCTTACCCGAGGATAAGTTGCCGAATTTGACAGCAAGTTAAACAAGTGAAAAAGCAATGCTAAGTTTTTAATTTATTAACGATTACTCTAAATAAATTACTAAAACTTTAGGTCAAAACCACGAGGATATAAAAATTATCAAAGCTTACTATAGTCATCTTACCCTCCCTTCCCCTCCCTTCCCCTACCTGTGTATGTTAATCTAAAATTTAAATTTATTTTTTATACCCAAAGATATTAGGAAATCGTCTGCCTTTATTTTGTTTCTAACTTTCATGTATATACCTATCTTGTTGAATGCTGAGATTAGACCAAAAGAGATTTATCAACTATCAGCTTTAATCCAGTCCAAGAATAAACAAGCCAAACAAAATCCTTTGCAATGTTGGGGAGTTAGGGGTATTGGTGCCCTCTCAGCTCTGCCGGGTTAGCATCAATCTTGAATCTTAATGGATTCTGTTGAGTTTCTAAATGAAATATTGCAATGCAAAACCTATATTTACGTACTTACTAGTTCCTTCTACACTTTATCCAAATGTTTTACTTGTCATCGTAGTGCCTACCTACTCGTATATGTATTCAAAACAACTTTAACTCGAAATTATGGGATCATATCCACATCTTCGTATAAATAAAGAGCAGGAGCAACATGAGGAATAATGTGTGGGAGACTTTAACCATATTTCAAGGCACACAGAATATGGGCTGATCGTCACGGTACCTGAGCAGGTGATTTAGTGCTGTTCATTTTCCGTAAGGTTTTGCTTGTCAATAACTTAAGGCAACTGATAAATGATGAAACAACTTAATTGCTACAAAGTGGGTTATCTTCTCAGGCACCTGCTGCGACGACTGCCTTTTTTGTTGTAGACATAAGATTTATGCCGGACAGTTTACTACCTCGAGTGAATAAGCTGTCTGTGGTTTGAATAAAGCGCGTCGTTTAATAAAATTTCAATATGAAAAAAGCGTGTGCATATATATTTTTGTAAATTTTCATGCGAAGTTTTAGGAGAAGTACCGATCTATGTTTAATTAAAAATGAAAGAGTGGTTTAGAACATAATAATAAATAATAAATAAATAAATAATAAGAAAAAGAGGTTTTACACTACTACAGCATGCTGCTTGTAGCTTACTATTCTTTGTACGTGTTTTCTTACTACTTGCACGATATAATCGGATAAACTAACTTTTAACATGAAATTTAAATATAGTTAGTAAGTGGAGGAACACATATGGATGAATGTAAGAAGGGCAATTGCTTAACCTTTAAACAGTGGCGTAGATAAGACTTCAGGGACAACCACAAAGTTGTTAAGGGCCCTTTTTAAATAAACATTTGGAAATGGAAGTCACAATTTTTAACTCCTCAGCTATAGTCTATACTGTACTTTAGAGATCTCAAAAAATTCATAATTGAGAGCAAAAAGTTGTGGAATATATACGTATTTCTAGAAGTATGGACATATGCATGTATTAATACATACATAAATACATATTATACCTATATATAAATACCCTTTGGTGAAAAAAGAGTAAGGTGTAAAATTTGGTATTTATTATAATAATATCCAAAAATATTATTAACATTTTTTTATATCTAATATACAGGTTGCTTCCGCCTAGGAGGTCAATAGAGCAGGAGGTGATAGTACTCACCTAGATAAACAAAATATTAAATGGCAGGTGGGGAGGGGGGCATATAAACCATTTAGGATATACAGGGTAATTAAGAAATAAAGCTAGTTTCCACAAAACACTCTGTATCTAAAAAAGTAAGTACAGGGCGTACGGTCACAGATAAGAGCTCATTTTATGCAGAACTTCATGGCCTTTCCAACGACTGCTCAACCAACCGTAACCGTTAAAACGTTATTAGCTCTTAACCCATTGCCGCAAATGACGGCTATAGTCGTCCAATTTTTGGTGATATGTAGGCGAATTACGGCTATAGCCGTCCTGCATACTTTCATTAATAAAAAAGGAAACATTTTTTGTACGGACTGTACTAATGCATTTATTTTTTAATTCTTCAGAAATACGTTGAGCAAAAATAACGTAAAATTCTAGATAATTTTTAAGTTTATTTTGTGTACGGGTTTTCATGACTTGAACAAGTCAAAACAAGTTCGCTGTAATCATCAATTGACGGCTATAGCCGCTAGCATTTTATAAATTTTGTTCCAGTCAGTTACAGAGTGTATTTCTGTTTTGATCAACTATTTATTCTGTAAGTATTTTTTCATGGAAAATTTTGTTTTGACATTACTGTGAGTGTTTGCGTAGGTATATAATTTTCGCTTGATATAGGAGAAATTTTAAACCCTGAAATGGACTTTTGCAAAGAAAAGGAAAAACTGAGAGAATTGTTGGATGATTGCGTCATCAGTGATGATGATCAGAGCCTTGTTTCGGAAGAATCCGATACGGAAGTGGACAATTTTAGTGGCGATAATGAGCTAGTTCATTTAATGGTGTCGCCCGAGGAAGAAGATTCTGTAAGTAACGATGATCCTGACGATGACGACTGTGCAATTTCTTCACTAGTAACGGAAGATAATGAGGCCATTATCGACAATGACGATATGTGGTATGATAATAAATTGAAATTGGTTGAATTTGCATTTAACAATAGTGAGTGTGGCGTTAAAATAAATGCTGATATGAATTCCAGTGCAAAAGATATTTTTGATCAGCTGTTTTCAAGAAATATAACAGACACAATTGTCAGTTGCACAAATAAATATGGGAAGCATTTACTGGAAACCAAGCGGCTTGCAACAAGAAAGACTCCGAAGGTTGATTTCGTTGAAACAAACGAACAAGAGCTACTTAAATTTTTGGGCTTGTCAAAAAAAATTTCCTTCAATTCGACACTTGTTTACTAATAATGCTCTTTACTATTCACCAATATTTCCATACACCATGTCGGGACGCCGTTTTGAACAGCTGCTTCGATGCATCAATGCACATTATACTGGAGATACTGATAGCAATACCACAAAATTGAAAAAAAATATCCCCTCCTCAAGCCTATTCTTGCCAATTTTCAAACAGCATTTTCACTGTCGAAAGGACTTTCACTGGATGAATCCCTTTTATTGTTTCGTGGTCGGCTAAGTTTCCGACAGTATATGAAAGGAAAAAAAGCAAGATACGGCATAAAACTTTTTGAACTTACTACGACGGATGGATATGTCCTAAATGTTGAAATTTATCAAGGAAAAGCAGATAACATAGATGTATGGTCAAAAATAAGTGATCTTGTTTTACGATTAATGCAACCATATTTGCATAAAGGACATCAATTATTTAAGGACAATTTTTATAACAGTATCGAGCTTTCAAAGGATCTGCTAATATATAAAACACACACGACCGGTACGTTTCGTTCTAATAGAAGAGGTAATCCGAAAGAAGTAACTTCAAAAAAGTTAAAAAAGGGCGAAAATATTTGGCGCAGAAAAGGTCAAATCTATATATCTAAATGGCGGGATAAACGGGAAGTTCTATCTATAACAACAAATCATCATCCAAAAATGATTGAAGTTAGCAACGCATTCGGACAAAAAAAGTATAAGCCAAATGATTTAGCTGAATATAATTTGAATATGTCGGGAGTTGATACTTGTGATCAGATGGTTTCCTATTATTCATCACCACGAAAATCGATAAGATGGTACAAACAGTTTTTTTTTCATCTTTTGGATATCTGCGTTTGGAATTCCTTTTTCATTTATCGACAGTTTCATAAATCAATTACATTCCTCCAATTTAGAGATTTGCTAATACAATCATTGATCCAACATGACAAGAATATTACTGGAAATCAATTAGCGGCATTAACAACAGTGTGTGATCGCCAGAAACAAACAACAAATTCATTAACATCGACATCTACTGAATCTATACAACATTTCTTGGAAAAGATTCCTCTACCTATTGGTTTTAAGCGTAAAACTATTTTTCAACGTTGCAGACAATGTACGGTTAATAAAATTAGAAAAGAGACGTCATATAGATGTAAAACTTGTCCGCAAAATCCACCATTATGTCCAGAATGCTCCGAATCGTTTCATTCACCTTAAATTTGATACATTTATAATGCTTTTTCTTATATGTAATTTGTTTCATGAATTTATTTTTATTTTATAACCAAAAAATTACATGTAATACTTTTATAATGTGTTGAATAAAAAGACAATTTTGTTTGCAATTAATTTATTTGTTATACTTAGACCTTTGTTTTAAAAATAAAGATCCCATACACATTTACAACCTCTGTGGAAACTAATACACATTAAAACTTCAGACGGCTGTAACCTTCTTTTTTTTATAAGAACAATTTTTGAACTCGTAAAGCAAATGTGGTCTATAGCCTTCGTGACGGTCATATCCGCCATTTGTTCTGAGCACAGAAAAAAAGTCATGATAAACAAATTACGTTTAAAGCCGTTGAGAGTTTTTCAGGAAAAACTATGGAAAAATATAATCATTTTCACTTCAAAACATATAACTGACGTTTAATTAACTATTGCAGTAACAAACAATTAAAAAAAAAAGCGTTTGTGGGCACGATTTTAAAACTAGAAGTGTGCGGCAATGGGTTAACCTATTCTCAAGGCTATTCTGAAACCTATTTTTAGAGATAATTTGTTCCCTTTGTGACATTTAAAAAAAATATCGGCTAATTTCGGTATGACCTGAATAGGCTAGGACCCAGGGTGTTATAGGTCAAATTAAAGAGGAGAGTCTACAGATTACAGTCTGGATAAAATAAAATTATGTTAACGACCTTTTGCAAAAATAATAGAGGTCAAAGTAAACAAAAAAGCAAGAAAATACGAAATTTTTAATTTAGACAACCATAACTCTTTAGAGAAGAGGGCTACAGGGCTGGTTGAGCAGTTGTTAGAAAGGTCATGAAGTTCTGTATTCAATGATCTCTTAACTGTGACCGTACACACT
Organism: Dioctria linearis; assembly: GCA_963930735.1. Taxonomy (NCBI): domain Eukaryota; kingdom Metazoa; phylum Arthropoda; class Insecta; order Diptera; family Asilidae; genus Dioctria; species Dioctria linearis. The sequence goes on along the minus strand of OZ005740.1, from coordinate 92,820,159 downwards.
GTACTTTTTAAGATAAAGGGTGTTTTGTGAAAAACTAGTTTTCTTAATCACCCTCTCACTCCTAAACGGTTGGTATGGCCCGCCATCCTGCCGTACAATTTTTTGTTTGTCTAGCTGAGTGCTATAACCTCCTGTTCTATAGACCTCCTAGGCGGAAACAATCTGTATATGTGGCAACCCTAAACTACTACAGCGGCCTCAGTATAACTTGAAGAACCTCAACCTGATGAGCCTTGCAAACTTTTGCAATTTTTCCCAATTTTTTTTTTCATCTAATTTCCCGTACACCTTTTTCCCGTAAACAATGCTGGCATCAAATGCTAACAAAAATTAGCTGTCAAAGCTGACAAAGTTCCAGCTGAGTAGAAAGTAGACCTACTTGAGTTCAATCTCAACCTGGCCGGCCTCACCAACTTTGCCGTTGGGAGCTGGATAACCTGATCTTATATATTCTACAGAACTGTCAAAGTTAGTGAGGCCGACCAGGTTGGAAAGGGCAGCACTGTGTTCTACGCTTTAGCCGCCACTGCAACTGCACCACGTCTTTCCGGTCTTTTAATTATATCATCCTACAAGTACATATTTGAAGTTTAGTATTAATTTAATTGTGTAATTAGCGTACGTAAACCTTGCTAAATTGTAATACTGTTTTCGATACCATATCCCACAACATTTTATAGAATATTATAAAGAATATTAGGTTTGAATTTTATCAAAATCGGTTAAAAAGATCTTGAGATATCTTGTATACACCAGCTTGAAAAAAGTAGTTTCGGGAAAAATCCAAAAGAAGAAACAACCCTGCCTGCAACGTCCCGGATAATAATTTACTTTGTGTAGGTTTACATACATAAACTCTTAATTGGATTTCGCTTTGTAGCTACTCGGAATTGTCTTAATAATAAAAAGAAAAACTTTCCAAGACAGAATTGTTAAATCATTCAAACTGTTAAAAATTTCTTCATCTATCTATCAGATTAAAAAGGAATTCAATAAATTTCTGCTATATTTATGCTCAAGGGAATTTAGTATCGAGACAGGATGAAAAATTATATGCTTAACTAGCTTTCATATAGGGATCGGAAATTCAGTTTAAATATTCTCTGAGAAACATTTGTGAGCTATTCCAACTACTAAAAGGTTCTTTTGTTGATTTTTCACAAGCTTTTTTCAGGTACCTTCTGTACTATATAACATGTTGTCAGTCAATGTATTTCAGTTACTGTTGAACATTTTTAAAAAGTATTCCAGTTGGAATTATGTGCCAGTCTAGTACCACACCGTTGCTGTTACCACGTTTTAGATGAGATGAATTTCTTTTGAAAACTTGGGTTTGGATATATTGAACGAAAGAAAAATGTTGACAGCCAAGATAGAATAAGAATACCCAGGTGTGAATGGAATGCACATACATGCATGGTGAATTAATGCTGGAATTTTGAAAACTTAGCAGTTATAAATTCAAGCGAATTTCTTTGACAATTGCTTACTTTTATTTGGATGTTGTACATTTTGTTTTCTTTTTATAAAAGAAACAAATTAAACTAGGCTAGGGATATTAGTTCCGACCAATTGTCATGGCCGTCTTTAGCCAAATGTAGGCACTGGGCACTTTATGATATGGGGGCCCCCTAACAGAAATTATTTTCTAAAATACTTTGGGTTATCAACAGGATTAATAACGTAAATATGTTAAGATCTATAGCGCACTGGAGAACTTTTGTCACGTAACTGTTTTGTTACCACCGTCAATTCCATCAGGCTCTAATGTTAATGCGTGCATAAAGTGATGTGACAGCAAGGTGACGAAACTATCACTGCGCCATCACGTTTATATGAATATGCATGCACTGCAACCATTTTTCTCGCTGCTTGACTGGCATTGTTTTGGGATACGTTGTAGAGCTGGGAAAAAACTTACACGTTTTTATTTAAATGCCTGCTGCAACGATAGTGAGAAAGGAAGATTGTTTTTTATTTATTTATTTATTTATTTAGAACTTCATCAAAGATCTGACTACTGAGTTTAGAAAAAGTGAAATATATATTTATAAATAATGAAGAATTAATACAAGAAGTACAAATGAGACCACCCGTACATAACAAAAACAAAACTTTTAAGGAATGCTCTGGTAGCAATTTGAATTTTTCAGGAGAGGATCGCAGTTCATCAAATATTAAGTGAAATTTTCCCTTAAGCAAGCCTTCGGTCCGAATTGGAAGAGCCCAATAGCGTTGATATTTTCTATATCCTTATGAAAAATGCACATTTCACAGCTGTCTCCTTGAAATTTATACTGATTATTGATGATAGAAAATAGGAGTTTTTTTTGGGTGATAGTTATTCACTGTGTGCGTACTAAACTAGCCCACGGTAACAGGAAGGTGATAGTGACCAAGAGGTTGTTTGATAAAAAGTCTCCAGTGTGCGTTAGGTCTAATATGAACCAACAGTATAAAATTTTTCGCTGATTACAAAATAAATTTGTTGCCAAGTATAGACTCTAAACTCTAACAGCTAAACTAGATTGTAATAGATTGCCTTACTGGTTAAATTATTGGTCATCGGCTAGTCTACTATCCCAGTGGCTAGGGGGCCATGGATCCAAAGGCCCAGCGAGCCCATGCGTAAAGATGGCACAGCCAATTGTGCAAGAATTTATATCTTCTTGGAATTTTGTAGAGGAATGGTGTGCTGACGTTAACACATGCTAGGTTCTGATTCTGTCAAAATGAATTTTTGTTGTATTTATTTAGTAGAGTTTTAAGAGTTATTAGTTTGGGAATATTCTACATACCCTTTCATAAATTAATTACTGAATTTATTTTGGAATTATAATAAATATAAAAATGCTTCAACATTGTGAATGTGGGATTCAATGGGGTCAAGCATTGCCGTCTTTATGTTCCAGGCCGTGACACAAAACGATTTTGCTACTTGCAAAAGTATCAGAGTGGTACGATTTCGCACTTCTCTTAGCATTTGTTCTTATGGAAAAATGCATTACTTTCAACTTCAACCTTCTGCACAATGTAAATATGCCTCCGTACTAAAAGTTTTATTCAGGAATTTTGTTATTTAATTCCTTGTGCATTTACCAGCATAAAAATCTAAGTACATAAAGTAACATAAAGACGGCAATGGGTCAAGAAATTAAAGTTACTACTTCAAAACAAATTAAACTTATATATTATTAACGAAATGAAATGATTAAAATAAATAAAAGGAAACAGCCAGTGACCGGTGTCAGCACTCTCCATTTTTTTGCAAACCAAGTCGTTTTTCGTATGTGTTGGTGTTAGCTACAACGGAGAGTCAGTAAATTAGATGTGTTTGGTAAATTGAAAACTCATATGTCCCATATTTTTAGAAAGCAGCAGTTTACAAAAAAATCTTCGAGAACGAGATCAATTGTTAATATTTTGCGACACAAATTTTTTAGTCCTAATACCTAATACCTAATACCTATACCATACTCGATGTACCTAAAACATTGTAACGTAGTGTAAGCTAAAGTTCCTTAATAAACGTTTTTTTGTTCTATTTTTGTGATGCTATTTTTATAAAATAAATTAAAATAGAAAAATCTGTTGCTTTCGTCAAAAGCCATTGAGTTCTCATGCAAAACGTTTCATTAACTGAACGTAATTTTCATTCCGAAAACGTAACACTTTAGAGTACAGTTTGCGAACTACCACTACATTGACAGTCTAGGCTTTTCAGTTTCACTTCTCTTTGGCCTGATGATTCGTTTCTGTTACGCATTCACTACAACAAAGCGTTTCTTTTGCGTACACTTCTATGCAAGCATGTTTACATTTTCGTTATGTTTTTGTTTCGCCTTGCTTGAAGGGTATTCAGCAAAAACGATGTAGTAACACCTCAGGGGTATTCAGCATAATTTAGAGCCATCTAGGGGAATTTAGAACAAAACAGCTGTAAACTGGAACTTGCAGTTTCAGTCTTAAAACCAAAGTTTTATATTAGGTTTGTTCGATGACAACACCGTGTATAAACAACGTGTAAATCTTCCCCTACAATTTTCCCCAAATTTACCCGGGGTTTTGTGCACTCATCGAACAAGTTTTTAAAACACCGGGTAAATCTAATGAAGTGACATTTCTTTGACAGTTCTCCTGAGCATAATTTAACTTTCCAGTGATTTGTGAAAATTTATTTATAAAATAATTAAAAATTTAAGAATAAATAAATATTAAAATGCACAAAAAATATTTCCCAGTTTTTTCTTAATTACATAGTCTTTTATTAGCGTTTTTTACATCGATATTATCGCCTTTTCTGTAACTTTACTTTGAAAAAATGACAATTGGTTCATCTGTGACCAGATATAGCTCTATCATTTCTGCATGAAACAGTTGTGCTGCACTATTTTCACTTTTATCTTCAGATGTTTTGTCACTAGATATAAAATTACTGTTTGGATGATCAAAATCAGCAGAAATGATTTTCTCTATCCTAGTGGCCTTTCCTAACATCTCATTTAAGAATTTAGAGAATTTCTTATATGTTGTTTGCTTCAAACGTACTTGCTTAGTAGATGCAGGGATAACGTGAAGTCTATAAAAATTACTTGTTAATAATGGCAAAGAAACAATTTTACGATCAAATTTCTTACTAGAAAGGCAGATCTTAAGATTTCATCCATGTTCTTCGACCTTAATCGCCTTCTCAAATATTTCCTTATAATTTTCATTCGAATTTCCTATGTGCATATTATCGATGGGTATTTGGTCATTTAATTTCTTATCCAACTTCCTTATATAATCTGAATTTGGTATGAGCTCCACGATTTTTCACTTTTATATACTGCACTCAACCGCAATCACCGAACAAATTCCATGTGACAGTTCACAAATGACAAATGTTAAACGTTTACCCCTAGAAATTTTTAGTGCAAATTCGGGGCACGAAATCAGAAACACCGGGCTTTCATCGAACAAGTTTCTGAAACCCCGTGTAAGCCCAGGGTTTTCAAAAAACAAGATAGTACAGCCCGGTGTAGCCCGGGGCTTACCCGGTGTTTTCATCGAACAAACCTATTGATTGTCTTGTCAGACTTCACTCTACATAACGTTTTGTTTGCTATAATCTTATAGTATAAATTATAATAATATAATATAATTAATGAGACCAGATACTTCCTTTGATGTAATTCTGCAATAAAATTGATAAAGCAATTACATTTATGATAAGTGACAGGTCAACAGCTGTTTAATTTGGCAGCTTACCACTACTTAAATATTTCGTGTATTTATATACATTCTTCAACCAATGATATCGTTTTGACGACGTCGTTTTCCATGCATTGTAGATTAGGCATAATGAACGGTTCTTATATTATCTGTCAAGATAAACTAGATTGCTGATTTTCTTCAAAATTTTACAATAACTCCATTTAGTATCTATGAAATGCTATCGATAAATGACTACTTCACCTATTTGGAATGATACTTCTATTGTACTGTTCTCAATAATGTCTTTTTTTTCAATCAAATGACGCTTTTTAATAACTTTTGTTTTCAATTATTAATTAAGTCCAAATCTATCTTAGGTTTATACTTAAATATAAGTTGACTTGGTGGATCGCTATTAATAGTATTATTAATTAAAAATTATTATTATTATTAATGAGATTTTTTTTACTTATTCCTGAACTGTCATATTACTTTCTTCCTCTAGTAAATTTTTTTTAAAACATTTCTTGACAGTTTGAATGTGTCGATTCGCACAGGCATTCGATTGCTAGTAAGATGGAGGGTTATGAGTTAGACGGATATCGTGTTGTAAACAAAACTTTATGAATAAAGCCGACGTAAAACGTGGACCGTTATCGGTCACAATCTTTTCCGGGAAATCAAAGATATTAATTGTTTAGAAATTGTGACTGCAGCAGAAGTACTTCCGATTACATCAAGATTTAAGTACTTGCTAAAGACATCAACGTTTATTTAAAGCGTATATGGTCCGAAGTAAAAAAATCTAGGTGGATGCGCTCAAAAGGATGCGTGCACTTCGGCCACACTGTATGGAATATCTCCTTCCCAAGTTGGCAACATTCCGAGTTTGCTAACAAATCTGACAGGACTACACAAAGTTTACAATTTCTCTATCTACGATCGCGCAGTCTTCTTCATTAGAGCTATTCCTTAATGATTATTATGTAACTGTGTTAGAACTGCTTGTCGTAACTGTTGTCGTATAATCAGACGATTTCCATAAAACACGCATTCTGCTTCTATGCTGTGTGAGTTGCGAATCGTAACGTACGGAACCCTATAAACGAAATCGAATTGATAATTTCACTCTATTTTTGATTCAATTGGCAATGATAGTCTAGATAATGCATCAACATTACTCATTTTTGAGCCTGATTTGTGCACAATTTTGTATTTAAAAATCGAAAGAAATATTGCCCAACGCTGAAATCTTGCAGCTTCAATATGTGGTGTATTTTTGTCTTTACTCAATATTCTTTAATGCCTTAAACTCTTTACCGTAGAGGTATTTAAAAAACTTTCTTAAATTAAAAATTAACACTAAGTCCTTCATGGTGCAGTTGTGAATAAACCCTTTCCGTTTTGGAAAGGGTGCCACTTACGCACATGACTGGAACTTCTACTCCATCCACTATGTGTGATAATACTCCCGCAATTCCGTATGGACTTGCATCAAGTCGACGAATAAAGCGATGATAATATTGTAAAAGGCCCAAAATGCTTTTAGCTCCTTTACATTTTTCGGGCATGGTGCATCAATTATTGCTAGAATCTTCTTTTCGTTTGGACGATTTTCGTTAAACGCCAAACTGTGTCCTAAATACTGGACTGATTGCTGCAAAAACTTACTTTTATCTAAATTAATTTTCACTTTATGTATATTAAGCCTGTATGTAACACACTTGAAATAATCGAGCTTTGCAAATATGTAGCTTTTGATTCAACGCCTATAATTATGTAATCCGTTTTCCCTAGTCCCGCTAGAATTCTCGCACTTTCAACTCCAAAAGGGAGTCTTTTACACCACCGTAAACCTTTTAATGTGTTAACAGTTAAAATATATTGAGACTTTTGGGCAGCTGTAACTGCTGATATGCTCTGGCTAAATCCAGCACACAAAAAACGAACAGTTTTGCCAGTTACGCGTAAATCTCCATAATATTCGGCAAGGGATAGTATTTCATTTGAATACATCGGTTCATTGTAGACTTGCAATCGAGACACAACCGTAACCTATTCCCCCGTCTTTTGGAACGCATACCAATGGAGTAGCCCGTTCACTATGCTTAATAGGTTCTAAAACACTTTCACTTACAAACGGATCTATTTCTTGCGATACTTGATCCTGTAATCTGAACAGCGTTGCTACTTGATTAGAATTGAATGTACCAAAAGTCTTCATTTTATGTACCAAAAATGTACCAGGGTATTTCATATTAAAATGTACCAAAAACGTACCAAATATAGTTATGTCAAATATAGTCTTCAATTGACAAATTCAAATGTGAAAATAGTATTTGCTTTGAAAAATATAAAAATGTATTTCAACAAAAATATATGTACAAAAACTAAACTTAATTATTTTCTAAACTCAACAAATATTCATAAGAAAATTACAGTATGTGATCATTAAATTAGACGTACTCCTCAATTTCAGTAACTCACACCAAAACCATCTTTTATTTTTATGGTTCTTTTTGTGCAGATGATTTTTTTTCTAATTATAAATAAATCATAAATAGTCTAAACCTATGTTTTTCAGGTATATAAATGCAATTCTATCCTTTATTATCTCACATTAGTCGTGTTGTTGCATTGTGAAAGTTGGATTTTTTGTGGAAAAGGAAATACGAGGATAGAAATTAAAAGTGATTAGTTGATATACAGTAGTTATTTGTTTTGTTTTTAAAATAAAATAAATTCGTGAGGTTGTTGGTGCACTTATACAATAAAAAGAAGAAGTGGCACACTGTGTTTTGATTTTTAACGAGAATGTGGCGCGTAAAAGACATTTCTACTGAAAAAAAACTGTTATTATGAAAATATTGCATTCGCAATGTTTTTCAAATAGACAAATTGCTCGCCAAGAAAACGTGTCGGCATCAACAGTCGAGTGAATATCGAAATCTTTAAAATTAAATGCTTCTTTGCCTGTTAGTAAGCGTGCAAATTGCGGAAAACCGAGGAAACGTCTAAGATGACAGATCGAAGACTTACTTGAAGCACACCTCTACAACGCCGGGCACCATATAGGACCATTCACCACCAATTTCAGGAGCAAGGAGTGGAAATATCATTGGTTGCATTACGACGACGGCTGTATGAACAAAATTTTAAATGCAAGCGGCCAGCAAAAAGCTCAAATTAACGGAATTAATGAAAAAAAGAAGAGTGCAATGGGCTAAACTTCATCAACACTTTTCAGTTGATGATTGGAAAAAGCTAAAGCGAAATTTATTCATTCAAAAATCGTTATAACCGAACTGAACTTACAACAAATAACAGAGATTAATGCATTTGTTAAATATTGTAGGTAATCTTTAGTGGCAAGTGCCGTCTAGAGGCGGTAACGGAATCGGTGCATTTTTGCGCAAGCGCCCTGGGGAACGGTACAACCCAGACTGTATACAGCAAATCGTGAAACACCCACATTCGGTGATGATATGGAACTGCATTCGTGGAGAAGGTCCCGGTCCCATATATTTCGTCGAGGGAGCTTTACGCCAGGACCAGTATAAAACGATTTTATCAGATGTCGTTTTAACACATGTAAATTTGTTTTCAGCGAAGTCGATGCTGAGCTGAAATTTGTAATTAAATTAATGCTTCAACTACTTGAACAAACCAGAAGTGCCGTGCAGTGCCAACTACTGTGATTGACCTGAAGTTGGTCGCAGCCGACACTAACTTTGCACTTTGAGCAAAGTTTACTTTCAGTCGTAGTCGCAGTCGCATTTTGGCAACGTCGCAGTCGACTGATCAGTCGTAATTGTAATTCAGGCCTAACTATGATTTCGAATTCGATGTGGAACAAGACATGGAGACCCCTTCCACCACCCCTCCTGAGATATATTCTTTTTTGCTTTAAAATTTACTGTCAGCAAGAAGAGTTTTCTGATGGAATGTAATGGTCAGTTCAAAAATTTACATCTGGTATATGTTTGTGTACATTGTTATGGAAGAATATAAGAAAAAGTAGTTTGTGGGAAGGGGCCATGTGGAAAATTTACCACTTCTGATTAAATTGTACCTTTGTACCAAAAGTCAATAAAGTAAGAAGAATGTATCACTTTTCGTAAAATTGCACCAAAGTGGCAGCCCTGAATCTGAACGGATCTGAATAGGCTTTGCGAAATACAATGTTTTAATATAATCTCAGGTTCATACCGCACAATAGTTGGGATTATCCTACACAATATAGGGAAATTTTTGTCTAATTAGCGCACTTATATCGGTTTCAGTACTATTAATTACCTACCTGAAAGGAATTTCTCCAGACCGGAAACAATACATCTAACCGCACACGACCAAGTAATGGTTTAAAAACAGATTTGGCCTTCGCAACAATCAATATCAACTGGAAATATGGTTTGCGAAACACGACTTCAACCTCTGTATGACACTTCACTTCACGGTTATCAGTAGTAGTAGTCTGAGAATTTTTGAACAATTTAATATTTTACAGCTACTTGCAATATTATAGGTATATTATATATTCCTCCTCGCAATTAACATTCGCTGCTACTTCCGTATCTATCTAAAATATTATAGGTTTTCCATCAACGCCTAACTCAATCTTAGCTGAAATTCTTCAAAATATATTCCATTAAGGCTTTTTATTCGTCCTTCATCTGTCTGAGCAAAACGAACAATATGTAACGAAAAGTATAGCATTCGAACACGTCTGAGCTGTGTCTATGATATCACGGCGACCGACACCACTGGCTGGAGTAGGTGATTTTATTCTGGCTTACATCAACAATCGAACAACATCCAACAAAATGTATGGCATTTGAACATTTCTTGGATCTACCTATGATGACGTTACACATCTCTATTGCTCGTTCGCCAGTTAGAGTGTAAGTAGCACTGACATATATAATATGGACTGACTACGTTCATAGAAATACACTTCAGAAAGTGAGGTCACTTCTATATTGCTGACTCTTTCGGTCTGAGCACCAAGTAATAACTGAGAGAGAACTGGAAACAACAAATAAATACGTGGGTTCATCTAAATAAATGTTTTTAAATTAATTATTTAGAGTTATTACTGCGAAAAAGTATTTTACCAAAGGCAATATATTCATTAGATACACAGACGAAATTCCAAAGGTTTCATTAAAATCCTTTTTCGAGCTGCGTGCTTGCTTTTCTAACTTCTCGCCAAAATTTTTTTCAATGTTGGCAGCGACTTAAGAGCTCTTTTTGACACATGCAATTCTGCCCACGTGAAATAGAAAGTTAATCAGTCTATATTTTATATGTCAGTGGTAGGTAGCTAGCTACACTTAATAAGAAATTGTTCAAAGCCTAAGGGATGCAATTGAAAAATGCTTCTATGGAATCTACAAACAGTGCTAAACCGGTAGCACGTATTGGAATTAATTTTATTTATCTGAATAGTTTTTCTTATGATAGATCAACGCTGTATATGTTTCAACTGGAGGTGGTTTTATTTGCGCTTCTATCAATTTCATGTCGGTTGGTCGATTAGGAAGCATTTCGGTTGTTGGCAAGCAAATATGTTACGCCGCGCGGACGGCGAAAGGAAATAGTAAATTCTTGAAGGTAATTTCAAGTTGGATAGGGGAACATTACTTTAGAGTAGAGCCTTCTTGAAAAATGATATTGATGACGAAAAGGGGGCGAATAAGTAAATGAGTAATTATTGATATTTAAAATTTATTTGTCGCCATCATCGCGAATCTGCGTCTTTGGCTATTTTGATCTGCCGTAATCATATGTAACTCAGGAAAGTCAAATCTATATTCTATTATTCTGTGAAAATCTTATCTATATTACTTTACCAATGTATATAAGATATTCCCGATTTTCGTTTTCAAGAATGAGCTCTAATACTTAAAAAACGTTTACTCCTAAAATTATCTCAAAAGATTGTAATTTCTCAGTATCATGAAGGCGACGAATAATATACTCTGTTTCATAGTATACTCTGTTCACTGACATGTATATAAATGGACTGCTCGTTTAACAAAATATGCAGGAAAGCTAATGGCACAACTTTTATATTCTTCTCTCTTTCCATGAGAGTTTTATTTCTCACTGAACTGTATCGAGAAATTGCTTAAGGTCCAGCGATTTTTGCAATGGTTTCCTACCAAATCCGCCTCGTAAAAAACATTTCCTTCCTTCATAATAAAAATTCAAAAACAAATATAGCCCCAAATCTTTTGTGGTAAATTCGGTAAATCCCAATGACATGTATGTAAAGTAAAACACCAAATAATTTAAATATTGGGCTAGTTTACTACCGTTGGTAGCTTCGACAGTGAGAGCATTATCGGAAATCCAAATTGGTGCCACATGAAATAGCAGATCAATCAGTCCAAATATTTATATACATATATGTCAGTGACTCTTTTATAACCGAATTTGAAATTTTATATTTTCGTATTTTGCAAATCCCTTGAAATTTCATTTACAGAGCTCAAATACCAAGTGCGTTAATATAGTTTAGAAGATCTCTCTATATTCTGAAAACTATTTATCATTGCCTTCGTTTTCGAGAAACGGAAAATATCAATTTTGTTTAAAGTTTTGATTGAAACTGAGTGTATAATATAGGTACAACTAAATTGCGACCTGACTACAAGCATTTCTTTAATTCCTTTTATTTTGATTTGAAAGTAAGGGCCAAATACACTGTAGGGGTGACTAAGCCACTAAGACCGTGCGGACACCGCGATCAGAGTTGATCTATTGTGCTCTCCCCTAGAGTGGTTAACCTAAATCTATCTTTTTTTACGAGCTCGATGATTGCCTTTGGAGTTAGCTTGCAAACCTTATTTGGAGGGATAAATGCTTCTCCAGTGGTTTGCAATCTTAAATCTACAGCACAAGACACTCACATATGATATGCTTTAAGGTTTCATCTTACTCTTCGCACAGTCGACACAGCTCGCTGTTTCAGTTGCCTATTTTCTACAAAAAATAGCTCCTGGGGTGCTTAAGAAGCAGCTATCGAAAGGAGTATTGTATAGATAATTTATTAGAATAGCTGGAAACGCTTTTGAAAATTATAATCACGCATAAAGTCGACACCATACCATTGGCTTTAGACTAACAAATCTGAGCGGTATGTCTTCGCTTGCCGCATTTATGACAACCCTGCAAACAATTGGACGAAATTCCGCCGTAGAGAAATGAATTCGAAATAGAGGAAAAGTTCGTAGCTCGAAATCTCTTTGATTTTTTTTTTTAACTTAAAGGAAGTTTTAGCATCATGCCCTAATTTCCGAGAATTCGAAATAGATGAACCGTTTGTGACTCGAAATTTCTTCGATTTTTTACCATAAACAACGTTTGCAACCATGTCGAAATTTCCGAGAATTCGAAATAGATGCACCGCTAATAGCTCGAATTTTCTTCAATTTGTTTGCAATATAGGTATATAGGTATAAGTTTCAATACGGCTCATGAACTTTCTAAAGCAAATATTTTCTATTCATGAAATTGTTCATCGCAGGCATTCTAAGTTGAGATTTTATTGAGTGAAGTGCAAAATGAAGTTATACTACAGTGAGTATTTATTATTTATTTATTAGATATTGTATTTACTTTGTATTTGCGAAACGCCTTGCAAGAGAGGTCGATACCAGATCTGTCGGGTCGCCAATACGTTTCGATATTTTTCGATATTTTTCACCTACAATTAGAAAGCACGTCGCAAGCGAATTCGATTTCGAAGCTAATATCACCTAATCGAATCGATTTACTTCGAATTCGATTCGATTTTTCAGGGAAATTCATGTGTTTGGATACGGTGCCATACATGATCTCCTCCACATCGACGAAAACGCCTTTGTCTCTTTTGCTGTTCTATATATGCTGTGTATTGGATGTTATTTCTGGACTATGGTTTCCTTCTTTATCGACTGAATGATGTCTGTACTTTCAAGAGTGTCTATTTACTTTGTCATGCAGTTTACAGATATTTGGGTTTAATGTTTTCTGCTCTTTCATAGGCATTTAGAAGTTTGGCGCAACTTTACAACATTTTTCGAACCTATGTCTATCGTCTGAGAGTAATGTTTGCTGAAGTTTCTCACTTGCAAGCCCCATAAGAAAACAAGATAAAACAAGCGCAAGATTTCGTTATGCTGCAACATTGTCTGTTTTTTCTTGAATAAAATTTCCAGACTGACAAGTCCCCACAAGCCAGCGTAATTTAACAATGAAATCACTGACGAATATGCCGGCTTCTTGCCTGGCACTCTGAAATTTGAACCGTTTTGCCCTTTTATTTACTTTTAAGGCATAATACTGCTCTAAAAGAGTAATTAGTACATCGAAAGATTTTCACTTGGCAATTTAGGTGCTGCTAAAGACTTTAAGACTTTGTATACGTCTGCTGACATTAATGTAACGAAAACGGCGACTTTATTTTTATCCGCTATGTTATTGGCAATAAAATACTGTTTTACTCTATCACTATAACCGCTGAAATCGTCTCCTGCTGAAAATTCTCCTAGCATTCCAATGTATTTTTTTTATCCACTACCTATTTTTGCTTAGTTAAGTTGTACAAACCTGTAGTTTTATCCCCGTTGCCACTAATAAGTATTTGGCGGGGGTATGTTTTAAATAAAAGTCGCTTTTGTTTTTACCCTTTTAACTCGTGACTTCCGTACTAGACAACAACCAAAGAACTTACAAGTAAAACATCTAGGTACTAGAAGAGACGTCGTGGGTAAAAGATGATGTGAATGTTCTTACAATAATTATAGTTAAATGATGAGGTGAAGAGCTAGTACACAACATATGATAAGCTCAAATTAACCCCGGGGAAACGGAAGACCATTAAAGGCGTCTTTTTAAAAAAAAACATTAAAAGAGTCCAGTAAAGGGATTCAAGGGTCCAACAGAAGAGGTCAATTGTAGGAACCATATATTCCTCAGTACGGCTTGGTTCCTGCATACCGTAGGCGAAAAAAAACTAAATACTTAGTATTTACTTGAGCGCTTCGCATGATTAGCCCAATGCGGGTCTGGAATAAATTCATAGAGAGTCAATATGAATTTAGGCAAATTACTGAAGAGTATATCGTTCCTGCTATTCTATTGGAGAAGACTATTGCTAGGGCAGCCTGCTCTGTTCGTCTGTCTGAAGTCTTAGCTCCAAACATAATTCCTATTGCAGCATCTTTAGAAAATGTACTGACGATGGATTTCAACACAGAACAACGTCTAACGTTATAGGAAGCCCAACAAAAAAATTATGAGGACAACGATTAATGGAATGAAGGCAACTACCCCGAAAAAGCAACCACCACGAATAGCATCACAATCTTCTCCTTTAAAGTCAAGTTTATCGTAAACTCAGGTAGTTCTAAATAAAAAGAGTTAAATATCGAAATAAAGGTAAAGGCACAATTAATCGTCTCACTGGACGCAGGTAAGTATGTGCGGGTCCGGATTTTTTTTTTAACGGGAGATGGTAAGATGAAAGCTACGGCGTGCACTTGTGCGGGACACGAATGCGAACGAGCCATGAGACTTCCTAAATTTCCTAGAGAGGTTTGGGAAGGTTCATAGCAATGTCCGGTCCACTCCGGTAAATACTGGAAGAATAATGATGCAGCTCATTGCGAGCATCTCCTTAAGAATATGGAGCAGTCAGTATATAGGAGCTTTGGCTGCTCGATTCTTCTCGTCAATAGAAGTAGAACGTTCATCGTATGAGCATTTCATCTCTACGAATGAGTAAAATAGCCATTAGAATTCTGGGAGTTTAAATGATCATATAAGATTATACAGCACTATGGAACACGGTGTCGTTGGATGCATCCACGGAAACAACTGCGCAGATTTTACGTTCTACTGGAATTTTCACCAATTTCATTTGTGATCGATTACCTTTTTGTCGTGACAATCAGCACTTTAGCCGATAGGATTTTCAGCCTGATGAAACTGTCAGAACAGTTCTTTCAAAAGTTTTTTTGTACACTAGAACAATTGGTAAGAGAGGAAAGAGAGTTTTCCTTACTTTACTAGGGACTTACACGCGTAAACAGAATTGAGACTTTTTCGGAAACAGACTCGTGTAAATCCTTACTGACTGCCTTTTTATTGATAGCACTGACTTGTCGAAAATCTTGTCAGTAAACTATCAAAAGTAAATTTATAAGGACGGAAACTGAAATTAAAAGGTAAGATATTAGTAGAAATTTATGTTTATCTTTCTAATTTCTCTCTTAGAGAAAAATGACGGAAAGCCGATTTAATAAGGAAGAAATCACTAGCAATGTATATAGAAGAGGAATATCTGCACCGTTTGACGACCTTTTTAAAATGAACTGAATACAACATGTTTGTAGTTAGTAAAATTTACAGACGAAGTCAATACTGAGAGTCAGCTCTACCGTCGCATGTAACCCCTGTGTTAATCAATGGTGGGATGTTGGAAACCGCCAGTTTGGATCCTTCAACCAAATTCAATTTTGCACGCGGACTTTTCTTATAAATAATAAATACAATTTAAACAACTAAAAAAGCAAGTTTGATTTTCGAAGTGGTTTTTCGCATATATTTAGTCGGACAAAAAAATGATTATAACCAATTTTATAGGATTTCGTATTCTAAAGAAGTTTTTAGTATAATAAAATTGTCTGAGACTGATGGTTTTCACAGTATATGTCAAAAACCTACATTTTTATATGGCAACACCAAAAAGAGGTTGCCTGATTTATTCTATTTTTGAAATTTTAATTCCTATTACTATAAAAATACCATGAACCAAATTTCAACTCTCTATGTCGACACGTTCACAGGCAGTGTACAAATATTTAGTGGAAACCGAAATTTTTGTATGGCAACCCCACGAAGGAACTGCCCGATTTGTTGAAGGAAAACAATAAATGGAGGAGTTTTTTTACTGTTTTATTCTGAGTTCGGTGGAAATATTTATGTATACTAAGCTTACAGCTTACAGAGCAGTAAATCACGCATATGTAAAGTAACAAATTTTGAAGAATAAAAATTAATCAGTAAATTATTGAGTACTTGGTAATTAACTAATTATCGATATACATGTACTCCTAGTTTTCTTGGTACAATCTAATTGGTTTAAGCAAGTCTTACGTTTGGCCGTGTATGTTTGTGCTGCATTGACAATATCGATAATTTCTATTGTTTATTAATAAATTATTATAAATCATTACTTCAATCGATGGTACTGCACGTACATTTTTGTATAAACTTTAGCTACTGCTTTGAAAAAATGACCTACAACAAAATTTCTAACCTAGTCACTTTTACCTCCCAAAGGATGCTTATCTGCTCCCATCATAATAGAATGTATTAGTTATATTTTTTCTATAAATTCCATAAATAACAAATAAATTCCAAAATGTTTGAAATATTCTGCGACATGGGACATTAGGAAATCCCAAAAATTTACAAATTGGAAACTTAAATTCCAAATATTAAGCAATTTTAACAGAATTATTATTAATTTTTATTTTCCTCCGTAAAAATTTACTGTATTCTGTTCTGTTGTCTACTATTCACACAGGTATCATAAAAAAATCCTTATCTTTTAAAAGGTGTCCCCTGTGAAATAAAAAAAAAACTGTTCTCATCGCTATATCAATGGTCCAATATGAGAAAATGTAAACAGGTCCTTTACCATTTTATTTTCTGTTTGCAAATATCTTTTTGACTGGGCTCTGTGCACTTAAAAGCTCAGACAGGAATGCCCCTACTTTAATATTTTAAAAGCATTTTATGGGATAGAAGAGAGGATGTTGGAGAGGAATTCCAAATTCAAATTATATCCAAGGGAATTTTCATTTGCGTAGGTAGTGTATTTTGTTATTACATTTCTAAAAAAGACAATTTCGGAGCGTTAATTTAACTTTACTCTATAGTGGCTTGAAATATTCTTGTTTGGAGTTGTTTGAAGGCGGACGGAAATACGCATAAGCCATGCGCGTCATTTTATGATCCGACCAGTCTGTTTTGGACATTTATTTAAAATAAACTACAACTATATACATAAGTAGTTGTAGTTGACTACATGCAGAAATAGTTTTTAATTAAAAATTTTGTATTATTAAAAGATATATTTTTATTTAATGCAAACAGAAGAAACTCGTTGGACTATTGTGCTAAACTTTGGTACACTTAGAGATCTTCAATGACAATATATTTTCGCACTTTATATAAATATGAAATCGAATGGTGGATGAATTTAGCCATTATTGCTCCGATTCGCCTCAAAACCAAAGTCTGGGGCTTATTGGGGTGGCGGATTACGTATTGTTGATCAAAATTTAAACATAACTGCTATAAAGTGGCAGATGAACTTAGTCGTTTATGTCAATCGTTCTTTGGTTCTTCGTAGTGGCAAATTATGAATTTTTAGTCAAACTTACGAAATGCGAGATGGGGACAAATTTTTATATTGTTGGACCCAATTCGATAAATTGTGAAGTTGAGGACTACGGATTTTTGGACAATATTTCGAAATTTTCATTATTAACTTCACTTTAGTTAGGTACAAATTTTGTAATCCGATCGCTATAAAGCTTAACATAAATGTATTCGTATATACCCCTGATGACAAGACAAAGATTGCACATTTCAAAAAATTTAGAAAGGAGAAAAAAATAAATGAAAAACCTTTTCAAAAACAGATTTTGTTATGATCGTAGCGTGCTCTATGCAGCAGCATGCTTCATGTACGATGCCGACAGATGTAGCAGCATTTACATTAATCCACTCGACGAAGGTGCTGCCACGTTTCGCACGACCAGACAATTTAACCCAGGCTGGGACTGAGCATAGACAGGAAAGAAAAGAGAAGAAGTAGAAGACTATCTCGAGATGTAGGATGAAGTTCCTTCTGAAAGTTCGCCATTCTAACTGATGAAAGTGATAAAGGCATGCCAACTAAGTTTAAAGGGTTAGCCGAATTAGCAAAGTTAGTGAAAGAAGTGAATTGTTAATCATTCGGAACCAGTCCCTTAAGGTACGGCATCTGGTACAGTATTTATTGAGCTACCGAAAAAATATACAATTTAAAATCTAGCTTTTAATGGTTGTGTAAATCTATTGGGGAAAAACAGATCAGCAAACTGCAGCAGAGAGTCACCCAATTCTTCACCGTGAGGCGTGATTCGTATAGTCAATTGCGGTTTCACTTGGCTAACGAAAAAATAGAACAAAAGTCCCCCGGGACCTGAACAAGTAAGTACACAGGAAATGTGGTTATCAATTCGTTACTAAATGCAAAAAAATTTATAGCTGCCCACAAAAAGATCTCAACCGAAATTCAACCTTATTCTATGAGACTTAAGTACCGGGCCTAGCATAAATGAAACTCTGGCAACCAATCCTAAGTGAAAATACTCCAGTAACAAACAACTTGAGAATTGGTAAAAGAAAAGGGACCACGCGGGCCGCAATCATTATCAATTATTCTGGCGTGGTCCAGACGCTGAAAGACACCCCGACATCAAGCGACTAATCAAAGCATACCGTGAAAAAGGTGTAGATCAATCCGATTCATGAAATTTTGTTATAAGAGCTATAGAATAAGTTGTGAAAACTATGAGTGACTCCGTATAGTAGAAAGTCGTTGTTAATCTTCGGATAGTGACATAGGTAGACATAGAAATGTAAGAGCCACGGGTTAAATTGCTGACGTGAATACATACATGAATTAGAGATTTTGTCATATAACATAACGACAGTTTCAGGATGCTATTCACTAGTCTGATGGTATATGGTATATGGTTTAACTATATCTGGATTAGGTTCAAACTTCACAAGCACATCATATACTTCTGTTTCCTTTATCGCAGCCCAAATATGTCTGATGACGACACGGTATCCGTATTTGACAATATCTCCAACAATATTGATCATTTGCTTTCTGTCTCCCCCTCTTCCGAAATCGTCCTGGCAGGCGATTTTAATGTTCATAATATACCGTGGCTCAGACATTCTTCTACCACAAGTCCTGCGGGCCGTTTCGTTAAACTTTTCTGTGAATCATTTAATTTACAACAGCTAGTGGATGCACCAACGCGAATTCCCGATACAGCTGGTGATAAAGCTAATTTACTCGACTTATTTCTAGCATCTCATCCGGACAAATATTCCATCTCAGTCGGTTCCCCTCTCGGAAATTTAGACCATTGCTTAATCACGGCTCAATTTACCACCTCAAACCTGTGCCGCTCTACTTCTCCACCTACAAGTAGGCTTCTTTGGCACTATAAGAATGCTGATTGGGAAAGTCTCAATAAGTATCTTAGAGAAATTGATTGGTCGGTCTGTTTTGCTTCGAGGGATGTTGATGAATGCACATTAGAATTTAGTAACATACTAAATCTTGGAATGCGTGAATACATTCCGTATTCTTACAGCAGATCTCAACAACAGCATGATCACTCCTGGTTTAACGATAAGTGCAACCAAGCTATAAAAGCGAAAGAGTCTGCTTTTCGCGCCTATCAATTGAATCCATGTCCGGAAATGAAACAAGTCTACAAGACTGCACGGAACACCTGCAAGTCCATTATCCAGAGAGAAAAAATTCTTTTTGACCAGAATATTAGACAAAGAATCCTGGCGAGCCGCAAAGGTAGCAAAGGCTTCTGGTCCCTGGTCAAAACCACCAGGAACAACTTCACCAGTTCCTCTATACCTTCACTACTTAATAATGGTGAAGTGATTGTTGACTCCCTGGATAAAGCTAATATTTTAGCTGCTAGATTCGCTTCAAATTCTTGTCTTCCACCTACTTCATAAACACCTGTTTTGCATCCACCGTGTCAATGTGTACAAGAGCCAATACACGTTCGTACGAGGGATGTGTTCAGGGTCCTTAAGGGGATCAACGTCTCCAAAGCCGCAGGTCCTGATGGTTTTTCGCCCCTGTTAATTAAAAGCTGTGCCTCATCCTTGGCTAAACCTCTGCGCAAACTATTCTACTTGTCTTATTCGACAGGAAAATTTGCAACTGCTTGGAAGCTAGCTCACGTTCAGCCTATTCCCAAGAAAGCAGAGGGTAGCGATCCCTCAAATTATCGACCAATTGCGATCACTTCGATTCTTTCAAAGGTTTTTGAATCTATCATTAACTCAAAATTAATGAAGTATCTAGAAACTAATCATCTCATCAACGATCGCCAATATGGCTTCCGAGCTGGACGCTCATCTGGAGACTTGCTGACCTTTCTTACGGAACGTTGGAACCGTAGTTTTCATAATTTTGGTGATAGAGTCTGGCATCCAGCCCTTTTAGCCAAACTTAAAGCACTTGGTCTCTCCCCTCCTCTTCTATTATGAATTGAAAGTTTCCTATCTAGTCGCCAAATACGTCTTGTATTAGATGGCGTTACATCTGAACCGCATCCGATAAATGCCGGTTTGCCTCAAGACTCTGTTATCTCTCCAACTCTCTTTTTAATTTTCATTAATGATCTGCTTTCCCTTACTTTCAATCCCTTCCATAGTTTCGCAGATGACAGTACTCTTGATTTCGCTTACTCCTTTGACACTCTTGCGGAATCCAGGGGGAATGCCGCATGTGTTAAACAAAATTGCATGACTAGATCATTGAATAACGATCTTAACAGTATCCTCGCTTGGGGCAAAGCAAATCGCGTCGAATTCAATGCATCTAAGACCCAGAGCTGTCTCATCTCATCAAAACAATATCATAACTTAACCACACCCGTTTCTTTTGATGGAGCATTAGTTTCTGATTCACCGTCACTTAGCATTCTTTGCATTAATATTTCCAGTAAGTTAAACTGGACAGATCACATCTTCTCTGTTGCCAAAGATACATCGAAATGTCTTGGATTTCTGAAAAGGTGTAAGAAATATTTCACCCCGTCAAATCTAGCGCTCCTCTACAAGTCCTACATTAGACCTAGAATGGAATACAACTCCCATATATGGGCCGGGGCTGGTCGCACAGCCTTAGCTTCATTGGATATTGTCCAAAAGAGAGCCTTCAAGCTCATTGGCGATTTGGCAATAACTTGTCATATCGACTCACTCGAGCACCGCCGCAATGTTGGATGCCTTTCGCTCCTTTATCGCTATATGCATGGTCAATGTTCTGATGAAATATCTAGTCTAATTCCTTGTAGAATGATTCCTGCACGCAATACTCGCGCTGCAAACCGAGCACATCCTTTAACCCTTCAAATTACTTTCGGCCGTACAGTAAAATTCCGTGATGCTTTTTTTATCCCGAACAGTGCGAATGTGGAACAGCGTACCATCTTCTGTTTTTCCTCCGGCATACAATCTGCGGAAGTTTAAGGGCGACATACATCGGCACCTCCGGCACTCATAGGGAATCCCCTGAGCTTGGCTTAATAATATAAAAAAAAAAAAAAATAAATTCGTCGCCAAGATCGGGGCAATAACGTAGAGAAGTGAAGTTAAAGTCACTAGTAGAAACGGCACATTGAAGTGCTAAACCGAGTGAAAAAGGACTTGTGCAGGAATTATAGACTATGTTAGTATTGAGATACGCTAACTTAGCCATAGATCAAGATTAAAAACATTTCACTCATCCCCATAGAACAGCTAACGATCCGATTCGGAGTGCAGCAAGGCACCATTCTTGATCCACGTCTCGTTTCACTTTTTATATATGACCTTCAACATATTATAAAAAATGGGAATATCCTTTTATATGCACAAATTGTGCAAATGGCTTAATGGAGCACTTGACAGAGTCAACAATGATTTAAACAATATTTCCTCGTGGCCAGCTCGTAGTCAGCTCGTGTTAAATGTTGCTAAATTATCGCGGTTGTTTCTCTATAGAAGTAATTTAAGCGCGACCGATATTCCAAATATCTATTTGAACGGGATAATATTGCCTTACTCAAGCGTGGTGAAGAATCTAGTATAAATTTTTAATGGAAAACTGGAATATTATGACCAAGTGAACTATTCTCTGCGGAGGACTCAAACAGCTGCGGCTCTGAATGTGACCGCAAATTAAATGTATACGATTTATCTACAATTAAAGGTGTCACGATCATGTATCTGCCTACAACTATTCCGTCCTCCGATGCACGTTTAATCCTTACCTGGATGTGAGACTTCTACTGTTTTTCCATATCTAGTTGGACACCGTGTTTTTTGGGTTATAAGAACAAGATTAAATAATTCTAAATATTTAAACGAAATTTCCTTGGTAGCTTAGCTTGTGAAAGCATTAAGTGAACTCATTGTAGACTATAGTCCAGCGTTTCTATCTTACTAAGTATGATAATAGAGCTCCAGGGAAAAGAGTCGCTTAAATTAAGTCTGTTGGAGATTAGAAAGTCAGAAAAGAATTCAAAATTGGAGTTCTGTTCCCTTTCAATATTTTCCGGTATTAAAAAACATAGTTAGATATATTTAAAATCAAAGAGTACTAATTAGGTTCATGTAGTATTTTAAATTATTCACAAATGAAACATCTTATAATTTCGCGTGTCTCTTTCAGTTTTGTTGGTTTGATTCCACAATTTTAGATTGAACTTTGGGCGTTTTTATTCAGCAGCCATTCACAAGAGCACTTGTACGTCTCACTATTTAGAAGATATCTGTTCTTATGTCCCATTGCAGCATTCCTATTCTGAAAAGTTGTAGTTCTGCTTGTTATGTTTATCAAAGCACGTCCTTAACGCGAAGCCCAATTAAGGAAAACTTTCATTCTACTTGGCACGACCCCAAAAAATTGTCCGAAAGCTTCACAATTCCGAAGGTTTGCTAATTTCTTCAAGTGAAATTACTATGCAAATAGATATGTTCCTTTTCACCGAAAGGTATTGAAGATCCCCCAAACAAACTAGTCAAGAGCTGCCACTCACTAGAAGGTTTAGTTTACTTCATATACATGTACGTACTCGTATACATCTTTCATCCTTTGCACTGCTAGTGTGTGGGTGGTTCCAGATACTACGATTATATATGAGTAAAATTCTACAAAATCAGACAAAAGGAAATCAGAATGGGCCAAGAAATAAAGTTAATTTGCAACTTGCTGCTGATGGCGGCCAACAGAGAAATAGAGAAACAGAGCTTCAGTTAAATGAACG
The DNA here is from genome assembly GCA_963930735.1 of Dioctria linearis. NCBI lineage: Eukaryota > Metazoa > Arthropoda > Insecta > Diptera > Asilidae > Dioctria > Dioctria linearis. The sequence continues at coordinate 92,796,835 of OZ005740.1, read as the reverse complement.
CAATAGCAAAAAATTTTTTAGTTGGAGAAAATCGAATTTAAAAATTTTCCATTCTTCTGGTTTCAAGAGTTTTTACATATTTTGTTTTTGCTTAGTTCAAACAAACCAGGTATAAGAGAATAATGTTACAAAATTTGTCTATCTGTTTATAGCAGTAATTTAGCCAATTTTAGTCGATTATACGCTGAGAGAGAGACTTAGGAAAGAGGGGTAACAGAAAGTTACCCAATGAGATACAGTACTGTGTTAGTAAATATTAGGTAGTAGCAGTACTATCAGTTATGAGTAAGCCAGCTAAACCGAGTTAATTTCAACGTCATCAGTTTGAGACTCTGTGAACATAAGATGACTTTCATTCTATTAAAAGGATGTACGACTGTGCGAATGTATAAGTATATGTGCGTATATTAGCAAATTTAATATAAAAACAAACCTCGAAACCACTTGGGGCCTTGTTTATTTTTAGATATGCCACACAATGGGGCAGTATTGTAAGCATTATTCTTACCCAACTTGTTGCTTTCTTCTGAAAAGAAAATAAAGTTTTTCTACTCTAGAGAAGAAAATTTAGAGTGTCGAAGAGAGTTTTGCAAGCTCAAGTTATCCATCGAGACATCAACTCTTGCTTGAGAAAGCTGATGGCTAATAATCATTCAGCCATATCATACGCAACAATCAACAACTCAATTGCAGAGAGTTCAAAATGAAGTTAACTATTTCACTAAAGTGATATAAATTACAAGAGAAAAAGTCGTAGTAATTTATGGGGCGTCACCACTGAAATCTTAAAAAACACGAAATTTATTACAACTTTGCGTCAAATATGTGCATATTACCATGATCAAAACGGCTCATAATTAGAGGTGAAGGCTAAACTTAGATAATGATGTGTCAAAAACAAAGCCATCGGGATTTTGTATGTATGTAATTAGCTTTAGAAAAACCTACAATTCATGAAATTTGCAGACTTTGGTACAGAATTACGTAATAATTGTACATCTAGTAGATAAATTTGTACTTGAGTATGGAAGATATTGAGGTGGAAGAGGAAGTGACGGAAATAAAAGCAATAAAAAAGTTTTGGTTACTAATATATTTTCATCTGAATGTCATTATTTTCAGAGATAAATACAAACATCGAGCATTTTTCTGTTTATTTTGAAAAACTCAAAGTGTCTAATGTAATGATAAAGGGAATATGGTCAATAATTAGGCGTTTTTAATTCGTTTTATCACCGTCAGATGGAATGATGTGCTTTTGGCAAATTTTCACTTGTTTTAAAAGCTCTGTAGGCTGTAGCCTACATGTTCAACAGAGGGAGAATCGGGCCAAAAGCTCAGTTCAGAATTTATTTTCTACTCAGCTCTTAGCAGCCAGCCCGTGTCAACATGCGTTACAGAATCACAGCCCAGCCACATGTCATTAAGCAGGGTGAAGTCTGGTCATGCACATGTGTATATGGCAGCAGCAGCAGAGCCAGCCCGAGTCAGTGATCAAGGAGGGTGATGTTGTTTTGTTAGGTATTAGAAATGTATGCGCGATGAGCTCTGTGTGCACGCGGAAAAGGGTTGAAATTTGTCTTGGGAATGGGATGTCGGATGTCAAATACTTCTGTGAAATTTTTTGTTGTTTTTCTCTCAGGTGAATTAGAATTGGGATAGGTTTTTCGCTAAATATAATTCGTCGTATAAGAATAAGTATATTAGTTTTGGCAAATACAGTCAAACCTCTCTAAGTCGAAATCGCATTTGCTAGTGGAAAGAATCAATTCGAGTTAAGGAGGGTGGGGGAATTACGAGGTAACTAATTTTCATTAAAGAAATTCTGGTTTTGGTAATGAATTATTTATTATTATTAATAGAATTAGTGTTGAAAAAATCTGTAATTTTTGATTGTTTCTTCTGAGTATAATTGTTTTTATTGAAAAAACATTCAATGTTGTTTAAGGACATTTGAACCTTATCAGAACGTCCGTTATTGTTTCGATTGCATATTACAAAGTTTTGATGGCTTCCTCTAAGTGATGTTTCGTTGGTACAATCACGTTATTTTCTTCACTTTCCGCTATTTCGTCATCAGAATCTTCATCATTTGTGCATTCAAGACTTCCTCCTCAAAAAAAGGACTTGTTAACACGTCTTCATCGGCGGTAATGTTGTTTCAAAGTTTGAATAATCCCCATATCCTTCGGTGCAAGTTCTATACCTAATTCTTACCAACGAAACAAAAGAATCAAAAAACTTCCCCTAAGAATATTCAAACCATAAGCTAACAAATTACAAACTAAATTCGAACCCTGAATATTCCCCAAAACAAAATACCTATATAGCTATGTACTTACGACGATCTTCAAACTCTAAACCTAATTCTTATCAACGAAAAACAAAAGAGTATAAACTACATCAAACCATAAACTCGCGAAATAATTACAAACTACAGTCAAACCTCTCTAAGTCGATCTGCCTCTTACTCGAATTTCTCTTTAAGTCGAAATTTTTGCACTTAATTTGGCACTCCCTTGGATTTTTCACAGAAAACCCTTCTCCTAACTCGAATTTCCTTATCTCGAAAACCTCCCTAAGTCGAACTTATTTTCAGAAATTTTTGGTTTTTTTTCTTACTATTCGCCCTCCTCCAAGTGAACTGGTAGAAAATTAACAAAATGAAGAATTTTTTCTTCATAACTAATAAACCTATAAATTTTTAGAGAGACATGGCCAAAAGATAACTTAAATCTTTAGATCTCCAAACAAAAATAAAGTTGATAGTTGAAATTGAAAAAGGAGGGATTATTCAAACTTTGAAACAACATTACCGCCGATGAATTTTAAGAAAATTTTTGAATCACTGGGAAATTAAAAAAGAAAATTGTTCGTTAGCTTTCCTAGATTGTGTAAGAGAGGTATCCAAAGCATGGACTCAAGATGTTGGATCCTCGACTATAAGAAATTGCTTTCGTAAATGTGGTTTTAAAGTTCCTGAATTGGATTGGGATGAAGAAAATGAATTGACGCTCATTACATTTGTAGAACGTAACGTGGAGGACCAATTAGAAGAAAGATGGAAAATTCTGATTGAAAACGACTATAGTGCAGGCAATTGCAACTGGACAGATTATGTTGAAGTTGATGAAGACGTGTTAACAAGTCCTTTTCTTGCGGAGGATGCTCTTGAACCCACAAATGATGACGATTGTGATGACGAAATACCGAAAAGTGAAGAAAACAACGTGATTGTACCAACGAAACGCCACTTAGAGGAAGCCATTAAAACTTTGCAATATGCAATCGAAACAACAACGGACGTTCCTGATAAGGTTCAAATGTCCTTAACCAATATTGAATGTTTTTTCAAAAAAATTATACTCAGAAGAAACAATCAAAAATTACCGATTTTTTCAACACTAATTCTATTAATAATAATAAACAATTCATTAACAAAACCAGAACATCTTTAATGAAAATTGCTTACCTCGTAATTCCCCACCCTCACCAAACCTCCGGAGCTCTTGGCATCCCCGAAGCCAATTAGGTCACTCAGCCCATTACCACCAACGCTTCTAGCAGGACAGCACAATGGGCCGCTCTGGCCTCCGTACTTGGGATCTCTCGCTGCCGATAAAACCAATTAAAAAAGCTGGGGTATAAAAAAAAATATATTGTGTTTGCGAAGAGCCTTATGTTCGCGAAATTTTTCCCCTTAAAAAAAGCGTTCACAGCAGGCCACTAATGCATACGAAAGGAAGAACGGGAAAAATATATGCAAAATGAAGGAAGGGGTGTATATGATCCAAGTGCCCAAAAATCGTTTTTTAACGGTAAAATCTTCCGTATAAAATTTACGCGATCAAAAAAAAAAAACCAAAAACGCACCACTGGAGCAAACTCTCTTCCCTATTTAATTTGTTACTCCATGCGCCCTCATTTTGGATAACCTCTATGCGGAGTGGTACAACTCTCCAGCCCCCGAACCAGAAGACATATTTTAGTTCATACATCTTTTTCGCATGAATACCAGAAATACAACTAAAAAATGGCATTTCTCTGCGGTCTCCCACGGAAACTTAAATTTTTTATGAATTTTTAAAGTCACCGTATATCGTATATTCACGAAAGTTTTTTCTTCGTTGGGAGCTGCTATATCTCTTTATGGAAAATATAAAATATGGGGCTTCATTTGGCATTTGAATCAGAAAAATCGGCTGGTCCGTTCTCGAGATATGATTTTTTTGAAAATAACGTTTCATCACAAAATCACGAAATTTTTAACCCCCTGGGGGGTGGGTTGGGAGGGGGGTGGGAATAGGTTTGTATTCCATACAAACTGTGACAGTTTCATCCAAGTCCATTAACAAAACATACACATAAAATTGATTTCTGCCTTTGTACCACCAGCGGTACATGCCATCCCATAGGACAGTCCTTCGTGTACCACGCAGTGGCAAGAGCAATCAGATTATAATTTTGGAAAATAGTGAAATCGCCATGCGCTAAAGTTATTGCAGCGATTTTAATAAATAATAAATTACCTATACCCCTCTCGATAGCTGCTTCCTAAGCACTCCAGGAGTTATTTTTCGAATAAAATTAGCAACACAACACAACAGTGAACCGCGTGGACTGTGCGAAGAGGAAGGTGTAACTGCGAAGCATATCATATATAAGTGTCACGCGCCTACAACTTGAAGATTGAAAGTCACTGCACAAACATCTCTCCAAATAAGCTAATTCCAAGGCAATAATCGAGCTCGTAATAAGATAGATTTCGCTTTACCACTTCAGGGAAGGATAAAATAGATCAACTCTGGTCGCGTTGTCAGGAGGGTCTTAGTGGCCTAGTCTCCCTTACTCTCAACCTTAAGCTTAAGCATCCACAATCGAGGACATGAGAGTAGACATAAATTGCAATGCCCTAGCTCCTTGCTTTCAAGTTATAAAAATAAAAGGAATTGAAGTCAGGTCGCAATTTATTTGTATATTATGCACTACGATTCAATCAAAGGTGTAAATAAAACAGTAATTTTGCGTTTTTTTTGAAAACAAAGGCAGTGATAAATTGTTTTTAGAATATGGACTCTTCTAACGCACTGGATAAGTTGTCTGGTGATAACGGCATTTGAGCTCTATAAATCAAATTTCAAGGAATTTACAAAATACGAAAATGGAAAATTTTAAATTAGTTTATAACATGAAATATACTGAAATAGAGTGTATTATTCGTCGCCTTCATGAAACTGAGGAATTAATCTATTGAGATGTAGCAATTTGAGGAGTAAACGTTTTTCCAGTTTTTGAGCTCAGTCTTGACAACGAAAACTTGGAATATTTGATATAAGGGAGAGTAGTACGTAGAGATAAGGTTTTTATAAAATAATTGAATATAGATTAGATTTTCCTGAATTACATAAGTGTACGACAGATCTAAATAGCCAAAAAACCAGATTCGCGATTCTGGCAAGATAGTGACAAGTAAATTCTAAATAAGCTCTTAAGTATTATTCCCCTATCCAACTTGAAATTCCCCTCAATAATTTACAATTTCTCTCGCCAGCGTAGCTTGAACATATTTGCCTGCCGACTACTTAAATTATTCCGAAATAACCTCCCTACATGAAATTCATGGAAGCATAAATAAAATCACCTCCAGTTGAAAAAAATACAGCGTTAATCTATCATAAGAAAAACAATCATATAAATGAAATTAACTCCAATACATGCTAGCGGTACACGAGTGTTTGTAGGTCCCATATAAGCATTTTTCAATTGCATCCTTTAGGTTTAGAACAATTTCTTACTAAGTGTAGCTACCTACCTACACTATAGAGCAACAGAGATATATGACGTCATAAGTAGATCCCAGACGTGTTCGAATGCCATACATTTTGTTAGATGTTGCTCGATTGTTGATGGAATCAAAAATAAAACCACCTCCTCCTGGCAGTACTTTCCGTTGCATGTTCTTCGATTGATTTGTTTTTGATTGTTTTGTTTAGATGGAAGTGATTTTATTATTGCTTCTCGCTGATAGTTTACAGCGAAGGACGAATAAAAAGGCTTTAGAGAAAAAAATTGAATGAACATATTTGGAAAGCATTTTTGTCGTAAGTTTTTGTTTCCTTTCATATTCAGTTATTTTAATTAAATTAAATCCACCACTGGTAAATGGCGCCACATATGGCAGCCCAATGTAGAATTTTTGTATTAGTTATATAAATATCGGAGCTCTGCAAGGCAATAAATCTTAAGAACTTAAGGTGTCATAAGAAGACAGATTATTGTCTCACCGAAACCCAGCGGGTTCGACTAAATTCCTTTAGCGATATTGAGGAGCCATATCATGGTCTGGGAATAAAATTTAGTGTTGATATAGGTATAATAATTTCTATAATGTACTTATATCTTAATCTCATATTGATGCTCAGTGCTTATATATGTAGAAATTTAATGTTATGACATTATTGTAGGTTAACCTAAATTGGTCTAACTTCATTTATATAGGAATTAAATATATCCCTATTTGATAACTTATTTGTTCCTAAATTATCCTATATAGGAAAAAAGGTCCTAACGTAAAATCATTAAAAGACAATAGATCCTATTTGCGTCTGCAAAGTTAATATTCATGTGGACCTTATTATGCATGCGTGATTATACGATATTAGATACATATATAATTCTTAATATTAAAATTGATTTTTCACAAGGCATATGATAGAATTTAATAACGATTAAAGTTTAACTGTTATATCTTACACGCTAGATCGAAAAAAAAACAACAAAACGACTCAAAATGAACAAATAAATAGAAAGTTAAATAAATATGTTGATGTTATGTTCATTTGGCTCTCCAAATGAATGGAACTAATGTGTTTTTATATATTTTTCAATCAATTTATCAATATCTCATTATTTTCATGTTTCTAAACTAATATGTACCTAAATCTTTAACTCTAAAAAATGCGTCTTTTTTTTATTACAAATGGTGATATGACACCCGAGTTATTTCTTTAAGAAATACAAGATCTATGTGAGAACTTAAATGTTGTTCGAGATTTATATAGGAGCCATATAGGAAAAGTTCCAAATTTCTAGCGATTGAAGTCTTAACGATGTTCCTCTAGAACTAGTGGGTGCCGGTGGGAACATGCTAAACAGTGTATTGTCCGTTGTTAGAACGTTTGCGCAAATTTTGAATTTTAAACTGAAATGAATGCAATGGTAAATTTAGATCAGGATCAGTGGTCGACTCCCTTATCAAAACACTTCATTTTAACCTTCAATAAACTGTCAGACTTATTTTTTAGAATTTCCCACTAATTATATTAAGATCGGATTATTTAGATAAGTTATTAGGTCAAAGATCCACACACACTAGAAACACACTTATGGACACAAGCATACAAGTTTCAAGAACAGTGGTACTGGGATAAAACTCAATATAACAGAGTTGGCTCAGAGATTTTGGATCTTATTAAAGAACACACTAATTGGCAGAAGGTTGCAATATAAGATCGTCACGAATGTTATATATATGTATATATATGCCAAATAAATACAGAATAAAGTTAAGTTATGATATTTGATAGATATGCCGAAATGTATAATATGTACATATATATGTATACATATATAGAGAAGTAAAAATATAAGTAAATATATATATGAATAAATAATAAACAGTTACAACTGGCTGATACTCACCGATCTAATACTTGGCACTGGAGGAATTGGTTTTAAGCTAATGATAAGACCATTTGTTCTAATCATTGGTTAGAACTATTCTTTATACCTATCGAAACCATAAATAAAGTGTTAATGTTAGTAATATTATCTCAGTCGAGACCCGAGAAAATATTCTTTATCTCAGTCGAGATCCGGCTTAAAGTGTTATCTTAACTTCAGTCGGGACACGAAATAAGATTCTTTATTTGTGTCCAGAGAACAAATAAAGTATTTGTTAATTAAAGATTATCTGTGATTTTAGGCTACTAACAATTTGCGTAGCAACGAACAAAAATGCATAACAACAAGAAATTTAGAGCAACCTGCTCTGTTAAATTGAATTATATTGTTACGTGCAATAGAAAGAGACAACTGGTGACATCTACTGGCAGGAGCGTAAACGACTTCCGGTTCGGAGAATCGATGATGGAATCTTCGGGAAGGTTCAGGAGTAGAATGAATAGAATAGTCAAGAAGCTTCTGGAATAGAACACTCCAGAATAATCTGGAGAGTTTCTAGGATATAAATATAACAGTTGTCACCGCCAGAGAAATAGTCTTGTCTTAGACGTTGCAGAGTTAACAAGCGAAAGTAATAAACAGGCGGAAGTATTGCAATTGGATTGCGATAATTGAAAGTACAGTGTTAGCGATAATTAAAGTTGAGTTGATTAAATGAATGTTTGTGAATTTTATATGATGAAAGTGAGATGAAGAACTTGTATATTAATTATTTAATATTATGCTTTAAATAACGAACCAAAGGCCATGCTCGGAACAATATTTACAAAAAATGTTCTCTCTATCACGTAAGAAGAAATTCCCGTTCGATGGTACTTTTAATGATGATTGCAAATTGATGCCTTTGTAGGACGTTGTACCAGTTTGTGGGAAAATTGTAATTAGATTCAATTTTCTTTTCAAAGCTAAATGTTAGCAAGATATTTTTGTAGTATGTTTCCTTTTCAGGAATTGTTTTTAGCATCAAATATTTACCAGTCGACTTGGGTCGAACATACTGCCGCCTGTTGAAAGGCTGGATAACGAGCGAAAGCTTTGAGCGCAAATACGGAAGGGCTAACTTGTCGCGGGTTTACTCAGATCCACCATTGATTGTTTCCACAATAATAGGGAGAAAAACAAATTAAAAGGCCAAAAAGAAGTGAAAAGAACAAGAAAAAGCAAAGTGTTATTGTATGACTTTAATGCTATCAGCTAACAATTTTATTTTAATTCGAGACCCGTCTTTTGTTGCGAAGCGCTGGTTTTTCTCCTTTGGCCGTTTCGAGGCATCCCAGGATACGGTAATGTTCTCCGTCATCCTTGTCTGGTCGTTTATGATAGTAACAACGATGTCGTCATTTGGTAGGATTGTGGGTTGAACGGTTCGATCGTTTAAAATGGTCACCTGTAATGTCGCTGAGTGAGCGTTCAAGCTGGTGGCCTATACAGAATCGATTGCAGGCTCTCGTGGAGTTTGTGAATCACTGACTTATTTTTCGGGATTCGGGAACATGCAAGGCGAGTCCTCAATCACTGTAGTGGCTGTTGGCGGTTGGCTAAAGGTCATTTTATTGATCCCTTGGCTATCCTTCATTAGCTTGGAGCGGTGTTTCAAGCCCTCTAGTTGATTGGTTAGCTTCTCGATCTTCTCCTGTTCTTCATCTGCACATCTTTGTGGAGATGGTGGCAATATCTCCATTTCTGCATGAAGATCGCAGTCGTCTTCCACGGCTTGGTCCTGAACTTGATCTGGTGGTGGGGACCTCTCTGCCAGCTCGCGTCCCAGCTTTCAGCTCTTCCCAAATATTCCGACCAGGAGTGAAGGGCAGCTCTTCATCGAAATTGATCTGGTGATTTGGTGTCTCCATTTTAGGAGAAATATTTTGACTAATGAATCTATTGAGTTCGTAAACATAACGGGATTCTTGATTGATTCTTGTTCCCATTGCTTGGTTGCAGTATAGAATTTTGTGCAAATGTACTAACAAAAAAAATTGCCGTTATATTTTAAACTAGCTAATATTCTCTCAACGTGATGAATCCTTTGGTAGAGATATAACGGCATATGATTGCATTTTGTTAAAATTGCAATTTGATTCCTAATTTAGTAATTGAAGATAACGGCAAAGGATTGCAGCTCCAATTTGATTACTTCGTTCATAGAACTTTTGATATAGAGTCACACTTGTGTGTTTGAAAGTAATGAGAAATGAATATATTTATGATAATGTGTAACTTCAAATAAAAGGGCGGTCATAGCATGACTTTTTCTGTTAAAGAATTTAATATATATAGTTTTTTGCATTGGGTTTTTTTTTGTTTGTTTTTGCATGGTGCGTTAGATTATGTATTTTAAATGCTCAATTTAATTTTCTTGTATCGGTAAGATACATATTTTTGATGTTGGTCGTTTTACAATTCCATTGGCGGTTTTTATGCTGACTACAAGGATGTATTTATCAGCGCTTGGATATACGTTAATTATTCGTCCTAGTACCCAACCACACGCTACCAAATTCGGTTCTTTAATTATAACTAAATCTCTTATTTTAGGATTTGGGATTGGAATCTGCCATTTGGGTCGATTTTGTAATGAATTTAGATAATCGTTGGACCATTTCAATTCAATTTATTTAATTAATTCACGTGTACACAAGACTATTTTGTCTTCTTATTACTAGTATACAAAAATAGTGTATCTTCTGCAATTTTTTTTGGATTTTGGCTCATCAACAGCAAGCGGTAAAAATTACTTGTGTGTGGATATTGCGGTAAATTGCACTGTTTGGTGGCAAAATTTACTGCTGTTCCTGCGCAAGTCTTCGGCAACGTGCAAATAATTTTTTGTGTTTTTTCAGATTTTTGGCGATTTTTATTATTAATTTTTCTTCGATTTATTTGCGATCAGTTCATTATAATTTTTTGTTTTCCAATTTTAATTTTTGCTTGTTGATTTTTCTTGTTTTCCAATTTACTCGTTTCATTTCCTATGAATACAAGTGCCAAATATTTTTCAAAGTCAATTAATTTCTCACATTTTTATAAACAGTTTTTTGTTCTCATTGATAATGTTTCTGAATATTAAATTAGTTAGCATGGTCAATTTACATAAGCTAAATTTGTTAGCAACAAACAGTAAATAAATTGAAAGTTTCATACGATTTTTTTTGAGTTGTTATTCACAGAACCCAGCAGTTCATCCGCATCTTTTCTATTCTTTGTCAGAATCTAGGTGTGAAGATTTGTATACATACCTTTAATAAATCTTACAAATTTAAAAAGGTTACGTAAAATTAATTAATAACTAAAAGTAAACCTATAAAACAAAGAAAATAATAGAGAATGAAAGAAAATTTTGAAAGAATATAAAAATAAGAAAATATAAAAATAAAAGATTAAAAAGTTAAAGAAACGAAACAACGGTAAAAAAAATGATAGCAATGAAATTAATTTTGAATTTTGAACCAAAATTGTAAAAATGTTAACTTGATTTACAGATTGACCAATGAAGGCCCTACCTTGTCAACTACCGAACCAATCCCGGACATACTTCAGTTTACAAATTCCAATTTTCAATAAGCTCCTTGAATTTAACAATCGAACTAGTGCGCTGAACATTTGTCGGCAGACGATTCCATACACGCGAAGCTTGAACGAAGTAAGAGTCACTTTGAACAGAATAATGGAAAACAGGAATAAGTAGGTAAAAATGTTGTGCAGAATTCAAGAACTGCAGTTGATTACTAAGGTACTCTGGTTTGTCTGAATATATAATTTTATGGAGAGAGAATAATAGCCTTCTCTGACGGTGCTCATTGAGAGGACAACCCAGCAAGCTGTTACTCAGAGACGAGATGTGATCAAACCTTCTAAGTCCATACACAAATCTTACACAGTCATTAAAGGCTATATTCAGCCTTCTTTAGCAAATCGAGTCCAAATGTGGAAAAACTAAGCCATCATTCGTAAAATAAGGTAGAAGACGTGATCTGATCAACAATAATCTGGTGCCAATTGGCAGAATACTGGCCGATAATCATAACCGCCGAAGGCCACCATAGATTTTACCTATCATACTGCCAATATGGTTACAGCATTTCATACTCGTACCAATTAATACACCGAGATTTTTGACACGCCAAGAAAAAGGCAGAGTAAAATCATTTAAAGTGACAGCTGGAAGATCAGACAGCATAATATTATTCCGATAAAAGGCAATACACTGAGACTTGAGTGGATCCGGTTTTAAATTATTACTAACGAGAAATATTTTCCAGTTCGGAACTCATGTGCGATCTAAGCAATCTTCTAAGAGGCCGATAGGTCTGCTAATTTGAAGCTGCACGTCATCAGCAGATAAATGAATATTGCAATTGTCAATAGAATTCGGAAAATCATTTATAAGCATACAATAACGGACCCAGTATGGACCCATGTGGTACACCGCAACTTAGCGGACAAGCACTTGATACAAGATCACCGACTTTCACACGTTGAGATTTTCCTGATAGAACACTACCGATGAGGGCGAAAGACGGATTTGAGAAATTAAAGTAAAGCATTAGTTTAGACAGTAATTTTGGATGATTAGCTGAGTCAAAAGCTTTAGAGAAGTCGAGTAAAATTAACGCACATAGATAATTCATGACAGGTGATTTTCTGATGTTAGACGTGACTTCAATCACAGGACCTTATAGTATAATCGACTTTCAATGCGCCGAAATCTGCGAAACAAAAATCTCGTTCTGCAATAAGAGCATCCATCCTGATACTTCGTACATGTACAGGAACAAAGCGATCTTGGAGATAATTTATTACATCATAAAAAATTTGAATCTTATCGTTGACAGAGAGGCGAGCATTAATACGAGCCCAGGGCAATGATTGACATTCTTCATCATTTACCCCAAAACTGTTGTTGCAACAGTTGGAGATGTTTCCATCTGGTGAGTGATGAAACGTTTTTCAGTATAGGTTCTGGTTCTGGTGGAAGTAATAAGGAAGTACAAATTATAAAATGTCCCGGGGTTAGAACATTAAGATCGTCTGGATTTTCTGTGACAGGACACCGAGGCCACCAATTTAGACAGACTTCAATTTGCGCCAAAACAGTTGCGAATTCTTCAAATGACAATGAAGAATTTCTTAAAATTCGCTTTAAATGGAATTATATCGATTTAACTCCAGTCCAGTGGCGGATCTAGTATGCTTGTGAGGGGGGCGCAACTATGGTTTAAAAACGGTATGATCTAGAAACATGTCAAAAGATCAGAGACACTCGCCACCACTCGCAAGCATCAAATGCACAAAATATATCATTTTAAAAATTCGGGTCTAACAGATAAACGAGTGGCTACCACTTGTCACGAAGAGAGTTGTTCAAGCTTCAACTTTTGCCACTCCAGAAGGTCAAACGAGGTGTTAAATTATGTATTTTGTTTTGGTTTCTAAAAGGCGGTTTAGTTAGTAAAAATAAGGAAATATATTTTGTTCAAATTTATGAATTCGTCGTAAATTGTGACTTTGCAAAATACAAGATTTAAAGCGCTACGATTATACATTACGGCTATTTAAAATAGCAGCCACGGAACAGATGCAATACATACCTTGTACGAATATAGCTTCATGGAAACGTCACACTTAAATTTTTGCAGATTGTATGCCGGAGGAAAAGCAGAAGACGGTAGACTGTTCCACATTCGGACAGTTCAGGATGTAAAAGCATCGCAGATTTTTACCGTACGGCCAAACATAATTTAAATGGTAAATGGATCTCTCCCGTTTGCTGCGCGAGTACTGTGTGCGGGAATTATGCTACAAGAGATTAGACTAGATATTTCATCAGAACATTGCCCATGCATGTAGCGATAAAGGAGCGAAAGGCATCCAACATTGCGGCGGTGCTCAATGAGCTTGAAGGTTCTCTTTTGTACAATATCCAATGAAGCTTAGGCTGTGCGACCAGCCCCGGCCCAGATATGGGAATTGTATCCCATTCTAGGTCTGATATAGGACTAGTAGAGCACTAGATTCGATGGCCGGAAATATTTCTTACACCTTTTCAGAAATCAAAAACATTTCGATGCTTCTTTGGCAATAGAGAAACAATGATCTGTCCAGCTTAACGTACTGAAAATCTTAATGTCAAGAATGTATAAAGGCGGTGTATCGTAAATCAGTGCTCCATCAAAAGAAACGGAAGTGAAAAAACTATGAACTTACTTGAAACTAATAGGACAGCTTTGGGGCTTAGGTGTAAGTACTAAATTCGACACGATTCACTTAGTCCCAAGGTCGTTAATCATAGATTTAATCATTCAATCTAGTTTAACACATCTGGCACTCCCGCTGGAGTCTGGGGATTGTCATCGGCAAAACCATGGGTGGGATTCAAAGTAAGGGAAAGGATATCATTAATCAAAATTAGGAAGAAAAAGGGATAGATTACCGAGCGCTCGGGCACACCGGCATTTATAGGATGAAGCTCTGATGAAAGCCATCTAGCACAACCCATATTGGGCGAACAAAATAAAATCTTTCAATCTGTAATAGAAAAGGATGGGAGCGACCAAGTGCTTTCAGTTCGGCTAAAAGAGACTCTATGAAAGGCCTTTGAAATATGTGAATCAACGATTTTGGACTACAAAAATTGTTAAGGTCACGGTTCCAATGTTCCGTAAGAAAAGTCAACAAGTCTCCAGATGATCGTGCAGTCCGGAAGCCAAATTGGCGATGAGTTTGTTGATTTCTAGATGTTTCATCATTTTGGAGTTAATGATAGATTCAAAAATCTTTGAAAGAGTTAAAGTGATTGCAATTGGTCGATAATTTGAGGTATCACTACCCTCTCCTTTCTGCATGTAGACCTGTTTCAGTTCTGGACATGGATGCAATTGATAGGTGCGGAAAACATACTCTTTCGCTTTTATTTATTTTTCAAATGCGGGAATAGAACTCACAATTTTTAGAATCGGTCAAAGATAGAGAATAGAAGAATTTTAGGAATTTTTATTTTTAACGATTCTAAATTAAATCATAAATACAAGAGGAAAAAAACAGGGAAAGCATCTGTCTCGTTAGCTCAGAGATAAGAGCAGTCGCCCGGAAAGCGGTTGGTCCCGGTTTCAAACTCCAGACGGGGCGGTCGTTGTTTCCTCTTGTATTTATGATTTAATTGAGAATAGTTAAACATAAAATTTCTTAAAATTCTTCTATTCTGCATCTTTCGCTTTTATTGCTTGTTTGCACTTATCGTTAACCAAAGGGCAGTTTTACTGTTTTCCAGATTTGCTGTAGGAATGTTCTAATGTGCATTAATCAACAGCCCTTGAAACAAAAACGACCGACCAATCAATTTCTCTAAGATACTGATTGAGAATTTCCCAATCAGCAGTTTTATTTTGTTGTTATTTAACGTTTGATGGACTAAGTATTCTGGTAAAACTATTGCACATTTAAAGATATAATAATAAAAAAACTATCCCAAAATAAACTTCCTTCTTTAAATGTAATAACTCACTAGAACAATACACAATGTTTTGTTTGCCGTTTGTAGTTCGATGAATTTCCCCAATTACGTGTTATAAATAAAATAAATATTTGGTTTGAGAATGTTCTAACAAGCCGTTTTTACATCGATGACTTATCGACTTATCAATTAAAACAAACCTTCCATCCAAGGATTCTGAGATGGTATAACACTTGCTACATTTTTTCTTAGATTACGGAAAAAAAATATTTTTCTTCAAGAAACCCAGTTTCGAAAAATTTCTTTTCACCTACTAAAAATGATTCTAGGGTAACCAAAGCTTGCCGTAAGACCGTAACTTTCAGTTTTTAGTTTGACTGAGATGGAGAGTCATTACATGAAGTGTGAGTGAGACAGATAGTGACGCTCACTCGTCAAATCATTTAGTTTTTACAAATGTGGATCGTCTCCTCTCTCCGACTTCCAAACCAAGTACATGGTGAAGAAAGAGTTCCTTACCTTACGAACACGTAGTACTTCAAGCAATTGAAGAAGACCCAAGTACTTTGGTACGTGCAATCCAGGAAAGCACAGGAGTGCCTAAAAGTATATCTCATCGAATTTTACAAAAACATGAGCTCCAGAATTACGGAAGTAATTGAATTTGTCATCAATGGAAGATTTGCCCGTCTGATAACCCGATCCTTTTTAAGAAGATGTCGAACTTGTATTGCAGCTAAAGGAAGGCAGTTTGAACATCTTTTGTAAATAATAAATCTTGGCATCCAAATAATTAGTGTTTAAATTTAAACTTAAGGAAAATTTGTCTTAAATTCAAGAAACTAAACTAACTTGAAAGCATCACAATCTGTCTCACTCACACTTCATGTAATGACTCTCCGTCTTAGTCAAACTAGAACCTTAAAGTTACGGTCTTACGGCATTTTTAGTAGGTGGAAAGAAATTTTTCGAAACTGGGTTTCTTGAAGAAACAATTTTTTTTCCGTAACCTATGAAATATTGTAGCAAGTGTTATACCATTTTAGAATTCTTATTAAATGCGTCAACTTTTAAAGTTAACTTGCCAAACTGGCGTAGCACATTTTTTTTTCATTAAGTTAAAGTTGGGTGAAATATTAATCTTCTATTCTTGGTTCGGAAAAATGTGACATTTTCTTCCAAGTTGGAACAGTAGGCTTGAAATTTAAAGCAGCGGGTTACATAAGCACTATTCGGGATTACATAAGAAAAATAAAATAGAAAAAAAGTAAAGATTTGTAGCAACAGAAGCTAAAAAACCATCACAAGGTGTTTATTTTCTCGAAAACAAAAGAAATGTCTATAATTTGAAAAATACATGACCTAGAATTTTTTTTTATATTTTTCTGGTAACTGTTATGATTTGGTCTATCACCTGATTTCGGCTTGACGTCAACTTTCGGGACACCCTGTATATATAATTAAAAATATAATAGATATATGAATAAATAATAAAATGTTACAAGTGGCTGATACTCACCGATCTAATACTTGTCAGTTGAGGAATTGGTTTTAAGCTAATGGTTAGAACAATTCTTTATTCCCGTCGAGATCAGAAATTAAATGTAAATGTTAGTAATATTATCTCAGTCTACCCGGCTTAAAGTGTTATCTTACCTTCAGTCGAGACCCGAAGTAAGTTTCTTTATTTCCGTCGAGGGCCGATATAATATTCTTTGAGTCAGTCGAGACCTTAAGTAAGATTTTTTATTTCCGTCGAGACCAGAAATAAAATGTTAATATATTAGTGGATACCACTGTCATGTATAACATAGACCGCTGACACCCCTAAATTCCCTTACATTATCATGGGATCACTTTTATATAGCTACCTCTTTTTGGTTTAACGACTGGATTCCACTGAATTTGATATAATAAGTTCTATACGAAATCCATCATAGTTGAGTTTCAATTGAGTTTATTTTCCAAATGAATACATATATAGAATAGAAATAGATGGCAATATAACACTTGTAATCCTTTTTCTGTTCCCCATAGCTACTTTTAGGGATATTCAGACAAAAATTGCTTAATTTTATTTCTTTAAAACTCGAGTTTAAGGAATATTTGATGTTATAGGAGATAAGCTTAAAAAATAATAATAATTTTGAATATATTTGGAATTTGTTGAGCTTGTAACATGACTGTTAATGCGACAATGAAACTTGAAATTAAGATAGTTTTCACACCCCTGCCAACAAAACTGGACCCATATGAGATAGAAGATCAAGCAGTCTATGTTATACATGTCAGTGGTCGATACTCAATATATATTTGTTAGTAGTAGTTAGTAGTATATAAGTCGATACCCGATATATGTAAATGTAAGTCCCTAACAAGCCAAAGGCCAAATTACCCAAAGCGATTGCAAGTGCAAAAAGAGATCGAGACAAGGAAGCTTGTGGTTTATATAGCTCTTGCTTGTACACGATACCACTAATGAAGTAAAAGTGGGGCATGATCACAAGAATTGGCAGTATCTGTGTTTTTACGGTACTAACGATAAAATTTGCATAGCAACCAACAAAATTGGACAACAACAAAAAATTTAGAGGAACCTGCAGTGTTAAATGGAATTATATTTACAAAAAATGTTCTGTTATCACGTAAGAAGAAATTCCTGTTCGATGGTACCTGTAATGATGATTGCAAATTGATCTGCTTGATCTGATTGTTTTTGTGCCGTGTATTGTATGCTACATGATAAAACATACCTTTGTTGGATGTTGTACCTGTTTGTGGGAGAATTGTGATTAGATTGAATTTTTTTTTTCAGAACACAATTTTAGCATGATATTTAGTAGTATGTTCCTTTTCAGGAATTGTTTTTAGCATCAAACATTTGCCAGTCGACCTGGTTCGAACAAACAGGTCTCCGCTTTATTCAGGTTCTGCCTTATCATCAAAATTGGTCACAGTGTTTCGCCTAGTCGCCCCAACTCTTAACTTAAC
Organism: Dioctria linearis; assembly: GCA_963930735.1. Taxonomy (NCBI): domain Eukaryota; kingdom Metazoa; phylum Arthropoda; class Insecta; order Diptera; family Asilidae; genus Dioctria; species Dioctria linearis. The sequence goes on along the minus strand of OZ005740.1, from coordinate 92,778,651 downwards.
ATAACCTAAAAAAAAAAAAAAAATTAAATGATCATCCGATGGGGACTTTTTTCGACAAACTATTAAAATAAAATAATTTATAAATTGTATATCATTTTTATGAACATTTAAATAAACTTTGTGAATTTTTTAAGTCAATATAGTGAACATAATCAGAGATACACCGTCCAACTGCTGCCATGGTACCGGCTGTTCTGATTATCGGAAATCAAGAAATCAAACACCATTTTAATTGTGAGACTTGAGGCTCTACATGGAACTAAAATGAAGTCAGAATTCCAAAAAATAATTTTCTTTTTACGCTTTAGAAAAAAAAAAAAATTGTTCGCAATTATTTTGGGGTCTATTTAGCTGGTAAAAAGAACACTAACGAAGCAATCTTAATTATTTTAGTTCAACTTGTAGTTATATAGGTACTAAAGATGATGTATAAATTTGAGCAGAATCTATTATTTGGTTTTTGAGAGATCATGGCAGCAGTTTCAAAAATCGCGTTATGAGAAAAACGCGTTTGAAAGTTATTGTATGTATGCAATTCATAATAAAAAAATGGTATCAGCATCAATCTGCTATGCCTGGACCATATTTTACACCTTCGTCTTGTTCAAATAAGTCATGCAAGGCCGTTTTCTCTTCTCTGTTTGAAACCCGGCTTGTTTGGCGAAATCGCTCAAGCGTCTTTCTGCGCGGTCGATGCGAGAATTGTTGGAACGGATTTGTAAACAGTTCGCGCGCTCCGTAGACCTGCTGCAGTTTACGGCTACGGTTAAGCGGCTTCGAATTTCGAAAAATCCTTTTGCACACGTCTTCTACACATGCTTTAGATGTGATTTATATGAAAAAAAACGAACTTTTTTGACCTGGCACACTAGACGACGTTAAGTTATTCTACATATGTATGCCGATTAGATTTTGGTTTATTTTCTTTAAAATTGGCATACATATGTAGAATAAGTTAACATCGTCTAGTTTGTCAGGTCATGTTAAGACATGATTCGAGATTATCGTTCAATTTTCCTAATTAAAGAAATCATACAGAGAATTATTCGCAAAATTTATTTACATCCATAAGACATCATTTCGTTTGCTACTTACCACTATTTGACTTAATCACCTGCTTCAGCAATAAAGATATAAAGCTAATAAATCTGACACACATCTATTCGCTGTCAAGCTTTAATCACACATATGTAATCCTGCAGTTTTTATAACATCCCTTCTTATCATATTATCACAATCTATCAAAATTAGAGAGTGCTGGTCCCGAACGCTTAAGTAAATTCTAATAAAAACGAATGTCTGCCCCAATTTGGAGCACTTTGAGTGAAGCACAACCTCGACCCGGCAGGTGATAGTTCATAATTCAAAGTCTAAAGCTCCAAAGTCGCTTAACTGCACCTCACATATATCATAAGTTTTTGCAGACATTTTCTGGTTTGGCTATCCCTCTCCATGAATCCTCCACCATCTATAGCATCCTCCATTTATACACCTCCAGTAGTAGAAGTACGTACTAGCAGCAACCAGCATAGGACACTTTTTTCATGGAACACATTATGCCGCCTGACAGTTTTATTAAAAACTTTCCACGACACGAACATGGCAAGGGAACAATATGAGATTAGGGCGTGATGTATAGCATCGGACAAGATAATCCATGTGAGACTGCAGCTTCTTGTCTGCAACCAGCGGACGATTTTTATCGTGCAGTCCCCGGATACGGGTCGGAATGAGAATGAGGATGAGGATGGGGATGAGCCGCAGATCTAGAGTGGCTTCGGAGCACTTTCAATTGCTCCGCAGGATATACTACACATTTGAGTTTGAATTGACATCAAAGGATGACGGGGCAAGCTGGTGCAGTTGCTTGTACTGCTTCTACCGGTGCATGATGAAGAAAATTTAGTGGAGTGGATATTTCTGCATTTGCAGATTTATGCAACGTAGCATGAGTTAATACCTTGTCTATATTTAATTCTTATATACGTGCGCACGTATGCATGGATTATGTGGAGTTTTAGTGCCCGTGTGGAAAGTGGATAAACAGCAGCCTCGCCAATTAAAGAAAACGTCTATATTACTTTTGGAACGGCTTTTAATGTATTCCTTAATCAGTAGGTCCCTTTTAGGTACATACACCTTTAATTGTCTCACCTTACCGTAAAACATTGTCTTATACAACGTTTGTGTTTATCCCAATAGAACATTTTTGGGGAGTATGCATCTAGCCATCTCCGTATTGGAGGGGTACTTAAGCTAATAATAATTTGGTTTATAGGAGGATAGGCTTCATTTGTGTTGAATTTAATATGTCTGTATAGGGAATCCTATTACAGGGGATATTTGTCAAGGTTCAAAAACAATCGGCATTCAAGCTGATCAGATACTAGTATATGTATGTATAAAATTACAAGATACGAGAATACACAGCAAACAAAATTTATCTTTAAGAATATAGAATACGTCTCGCTTTTGAAGATACATAACTCCATCTTCTATGATATCGTATTGCTATTAAGGAAACTACTCCTTCCGGTAGAAAATGGTCCTCATATGCGATACCCCCAGAAGAGATTTTGGCGTGACGGCAAGCAAATAACAATTTGATTCTTGCTAATAATAAGAATATGAATCCCGGGGAGGATAAGAATTTGTGACGCATTCATAATACAAAATAGATACTTCTTCGTGATAGTTTATCGACTTGCTATCTTATCCTTCCAATGATTCGCATTTGCATTTGCTTCATATTCTTTTTACTCGTATTATATTATTCTCGATTTCTAGAAATTTAGTTGTGAAAGCCTCCAAATACTGATCGTTCATACGCACCAATTAAGAGAACTTGTGTTGGTGCCTAGGACTTTGAATAAAATTTAGCATAATTGCCTTTTGACGATTGGCAACCCATATTTATTGGAATTTTCAAGTGATGCTATGTTATTGCACATTTATTGCATTGAGGTAAATAAGGAGATATATTTGTTGCGGCTTTATGGAATGGAAGATATAACAGGTATACTTGTCTTCTTTTTGATATACTCACAACAAAATTATATCGACTCTTTATTAGAAGGAAGGAAAAAGTATCTTCCTTCTCGTTTTATTGTCCCCATCACGAAATTAATTCTTATTGAATTTTTATCATCCTTGTAATATTTCTCAAACAATAAAAATACAACAAAGCTACGACTAATTTCTCGTATGGAAGATATTGCTACCTGGAGACTTATCGTCAAAATGTTTGCTAGGTATACTTTGAGTCTTTTAGGACAGAAAAAGATTAGGGCAGAACCATCCAAATAAAATAAAATACGTAATACATTAAACTATCCTGCACATGGAAAAGGAAAGAAACTCTTACTGAAACATATTAGAGTGCCTTTTTCCATATTAGGAATGGCTGAAATTACAGATAAACAAAAACTGGAATGTAATTAAACAAATATATGGGATAAAATTTTTTGCGAGATTTCAAGTTGCTCTAATATCACCAGCTTCTTCGTATTCTTAGAGTATTTCGTACGTTAATTACTGATTCCCCGAGCTGTTATGTTATGCTGCCTTAATTTTAGCTCGCACCTCGCACTAAATTATTGACCACAACCACCACCAAACTTTTAGAATTAGTTAGTTAAGTATTAACAAATATTCCCTTCATTGTTTTTTGTTTAGCATACCGACCTGAGGTCTTGGATACAGGATGACTCAAATTTGAACATTTTCACTGTGGCGGTGTTTTTTAATTTGTGCTAATTAATTAGTTTGGATCGGGTTACTCGAAAGAAATATATCATATAAAAATTTGCCGATGTTCAACTCTTAGTTTAGAAAATTCATTCTTATACCCTAGATGAAATCTAAAGGGTATTGTTAAATCGTGCATGTTCATAACAGATGAATCTAATTTTATCTTAATTCTTATATAAAGAAATTTAATTTAAATTGTAAGAAAACAAGATATATATATATATATATATATATACCATTAATTCATAATTTTATATGTAGGTCAGGCATGAATAAAGGTTCATGTTATCATTGTAATAGGAAACCTAATTTCATTCACCTGGCGCGAAATTCATTCACCTCGCTTCATGCAAAAATAAATTCTTCGTCATTATAATCTAAAGAAAGTTGACACTCAGCAATAACTGAGGAATTTATTTTGCATGAAACTTGCAATTTCGCTAGATAAGCAGTATCGGAAATTCTTAATTGAATATTGCTTTCTTTTGTTTTTGGGGTAGAATAAGTGGTAATGTTAGCAAAATTTGAATATAAATTCACGGCGAGTAATAAATAAATTATCAGTTGTTAATAAAATTTAGAGCGTTTTATTCAGTATCGCGTAACCCTTCTAGTTTTCAGGCTTTTTGGTATTCGGTTAAAGTGCCGTTTATACCACCATCTATAACAACTAGCAAGCCAGGCAACTGTATTTAGCCTTGGTATATCGGTTCAAGTGCCGTTTATACCATCTGCGTTTTAAGGCTAAGAAAATATAGGCAAGACAAAAGAGCCTTGTCTCAACATTTGGTGACCCCGACGTGATACAAGTGAAACATTTGTATCACGTATTGAATCAAGTGGAATTAAATCAAAAAAAAAATGGCAAACGTATTTGAAAAATTAGCAGCGGAACAAACCTGCAATGGAAAAGAGATCCAAAGAATCATCGCAAACTACAGAAAGGACCCGATTGACAGAAAGGTCACTAAAGAGTATTATGCAGATCGCCTTCATCTATTGGAGGAGGCATGGGCACTGTTTGAAACAACGGATAATAAGATGAGAGTGATTCCTGATCTTCCTCGGAGTCATTCTTACTTTACGACAGATTACTACAATACAATCATGGCACTGTATAGCCAATATCAGGTTTATTTTGCTGAGAAGGTAGAGCACTTCACTCATCAAGAGGCAGAGACATCCTCCAAGGCTTCAACTGTTGAAAGCGAAGGCACGGAAGGACCTGGTCCAAAATCACCAGACATAATGAAACAAGCTAGTGCTACAGGAGCATTACCAAGGGCACCCAAAATTCCTAAATTCGAAGAGAAAAATGGTCATCTATCTCCGTCTGAAACTCAGCTACGACAATTAGCTGGAATCATAAGAAGACAAAGACGAATTATTGGTGTGCTAAGGAATGTACTTTACGTAATCGAGACTGATGGTGAAGATCATTCAAGACAATACTACGAACTAAAACTGAGGTCAATTAATCAGCACTGGTCACAAATCGAAGAGTGTGATCATTAAATATGGGAACTGACTGAGGACCCAATCAAGGAGGGTTATGATGCAGAAGAATTCATGAAGATGCAAGAGGAAGTGGATAACTGCTTAATATTATTAGCAACCAAACGTGACAGCCTTAATGCAACAGCAATACAATCATCCCAGTTCTCAAATGTCGACTCAAGTGCAATACTAAAACTGCCCAAGTTAACACTCCCACGATTCGATGGTGATTACTTGAAGTGGACCCAGTTTCACGACTTGTTCACTCAGATGGTGCACAATCAACCAATGCCAAATTGTCAGAAGTTATGGTACCTCAAGGCCAACTTAGCTGGAGAAGCAGAAAGATTAATAAGGCACTTTACGGCCTCAGAAGAAAACTATACAGCTGCTTGGCAGACCTTAAAGGATCGTTATAACAATCGCAGACTGTTGGTAAGAGCACTCATTAACAAGTTATTATCTCAGTCAGCACATGTGAACGATAATCCTTCAGCTGCTACAATAAAATCGCTACATGATACTACACAAGAGTGTCTGTTAGGATTGCAGAATTTAAGCGTTTCAACGGCAGATTGGGATCCACTCTTGCTTCATATCTTAACAAAGAAGCTTGACAGAAGCACGTACACTCTATATGAGCAATCACTATCAAGGCCTAGAGAAATACAGAGTATAAAGGTATTTCTATCATTTCTGGAAACCAGATTTCAAGCGCTCGAAGCACTCGGCACTAAGTATAAATTTGACGATTACCAAAGAAGACATAGCAGCTCCAAGGCACTAACTTCGATAATATCATCCACTTCAAATCGGGCATCATGTATGTCATGTAAAGGGAACCATCCTCTTTTTGCATGCCCCCAGTTTTTGAAATTGACACCAGCTAGTCGACTGAGCTTTGTACGCAGTCATAACTTGTGTTTTAATTGTCTCAAGCCTGGTCACAGCAGCAACCAGTGCATACTTCGAGGATGTACAAAATGCACCAAAAAACACAACACGCTTGTACATCTAGAACCATCAGGGAAGGCAGAAAAATCTGATGTCAAATCACCAAGAACCTCATCTTCAGTAGATGTACTGTTACAAAAGGCTGATACACCAGGTTATCAACCAGCCATAGTAGCAACACTGACAAACCAAAAACCAAGAGGTTATGTTCTCCTGGGCACAGCCATTGTCAAACTCATATCTGACAAGGGAGACACAATAGAATGTAGAGCCATTCTTGATTCAGGCTCTCAAGTTAATATAATAACAGAAAGGGTTATTAAGAAACTAAACTTGACACCAAGTTCAGAAAGAATTACCATACATGGTGTCGGAAATAAGAAAGGAAGAATCCAACATAAGGTTAATTTGCGGTTAGAGTCCACAATGAACAAATATGCAACAAGAGTAGAAGCCTTTGTGCTGCCAAAAATAATCGCGCCACAACCAACGCAGTCATTTGACATCTCTAAGTGGGACATACCTAAAAATATCAGACTAGCAGATTCTAAATTCAACATAACCGACTCAATTGATTTGCTTTTGGGAGCAGAGTTTTATTACAACCTACTGTCCATTGGACAAATCAAGTTAGCAAATAATCTTCCAATGCTACAAAATACTGTTCTTGGATGGGTATTGACAGGCAAGATCGATCAGATTGAAACATCTGCCGCTACATGTGGTATATGTTCAGAGGACGAACAAACAGATCAACTTGTTCAAAGATTTTGGAAACTTGAAGAAGTTGCTGCAGCAAAGGACAAATTCACTCAAGAAGAAAGGCGATGTGAAACCCACTTCACGCAAACAGTCCGTAGAGATGACAGCGGACGATTTATTGTTAATTTACCATTTCGTGAGGAATCAACAAAATTGGGCGAGTCCAGAAGCATGGCATTGAACAGATTTCTCCTCGCTTTAGAAAGAAGATTGGCCAAAGATGCAGCCTTAAGGTCTCAGTATGTGGAATTCATAACAGAGTATATTGATCTCGGACACATGAAGGAAATAAATGGCGATAGTATCCAATCGCCCCATTACTTCCTTCCGCACCATTGCGTTTTAAAACCCGATAGTAGCACCACTAAATTAAGAGTGGTGTTCGATGCATCGATGAAGACGTCATCTCAATTGTCTTTAAATGATATCTTGTGCGCAGGACCAACAGTTCAAAGTGATTTATTTTCACTACTGCTGCGGTTTCGGCTACCACGATTCGTATTCACTGCAGACATTCAAAAGATGTACCGACAGATACTGCTGGACGAAGCCGACCAGAAATATCAGCTAATTTTCTGGAGAAATGACCCAAGAGAATCATTAAAAATTTACCGACTATGTACAGTCACATATGGTACTCGACCGGCACCTTATCTGGCAACAAAATGCCTTCAGAAATTGGCTCAAGAAAATACCGTTAGATATCCATATGGTGCCGAGATCCTGAAAAATGACTTCTATGTGGATGATTGCATTACAGGATCAGACAGTTTGCCGACAGCCATAATAATGCAGAAGGAACTTACAAAACTTCTACAAGGCGCAGGTTTTCGATTGAGAAAATGGTGTGCCAATCACGCCCAATTGTTGCAAGGCGTTCCACCAGAGGATCAAGAAATAGACCTTGACTTCGAAAACAGCACAGAAGAAAAGATAAAGACGTTAGGACTAACATGGCTGCCCAAGTCAGATCAATTCAGAATTAAAGCAGTCTCTAACCAAGGATCCAGGATCACTAAAAGAATAGTCACTTCTGACATCGCCAAACTTTTCGACCCTTTAGGTGTATTGGCACCAGTAGTAGTCACCGCTAAGATCTTTACACAACAACTTTGGCAACTAAAAATTGACTGGGATGCAGCCTTACCAATGGAACTTCATACAAGATGGCTTAATTTCAGGACCACTCTGTCAACCTTAAATAACGTCACATTTCCCAGGCACGTATTTGCAAAGGAAGTTCCAAGGCATATGCAAGTCCATGTGTTCTCAGATGCCTCAGAAAAGGCCTATGGCGCTGCACTTTATATCCGATCGACCAGTAAAGATGGCAGAATTATTGTGAGACTATTATGCGCTAAATCTCGCGTAGCACCACTACAAAAACAAACTGTTCCTCGTTTGGAACTATGTGCAGCTCTAGTAGCAGCCGAACTTGCAAACCGTGTAAGGAAGGAACTGAAGTGGGAAGAAGTACCAACCTATTTCTGGTCAGATTCGGAAATAGTGTTATCATGGATAACTTCATCATCCACATCATATCAAACATTTGTTGCTAATCGGATTGGTGCAATTCAAGAATTAACCATAGCGGCACAATGGTATCATGTGAGATCAAAGGATAATCCAGCCGATGTACTCTCCAGAGGACTGGAGCCAGACAAATTAGAAACATGTCATCTTTGGTTCTACGGGCCAACATTCCTGCACGGAAGTGAAACCGTATGGCCTACAGCTTATCAAACCAAGATTGAGTGTCAGTTAGAAAGAAAGCGTATAGCCTTGCCCGCAATAACTACAGCAGAAGATATATCTAGTGTGATATACAAAATCAATCATGAGGGATCATTTCGGAAGCTACAACGCATCATTGCTTATATGATTCGATTTGTAAGGAATGCCAAAATTCCCGTTAAATCACGGCCAAACCATCGCTTCATCACTTGTCGAGAATTAAATGAAGCCTTATACATCATAATAAGAGCCATACAAGAAGATGAGTTCAAGGAAGAAATAAAACAATTAAAGAAAGATCATGAATTAAACAAGGGAAGTTGTCTAAAAGGTCTTACACCATTTGTTGATGACAAAGGCATCATCAGAGTGGGCGGTCGTTTAAAGGAATCAGTACTAGAATATGATGCAAAATATCCTATGATTTTGCCCTATTCAGATCCGTTAACGAAACTATTGATGTTAACAATTCATAAAGAGAATCTGCACTCTGGCCCGCTAGCATTGCTGGCCGATACAAGACAACGCTTCTGGCCAATAAAGGGAAAGTCAATCGCGAGATCAATTGTTCAGCATTGTGTAACATGTGCAAGAGCCAAACCAAAAATGTTGACGCAGATCATGGGCAATTTGCCTCCCGCAAGAGTTCAACCAGCACGACCATTCGTTAACTCCGGTGTTGACTTTTGTGGGCCAACCTGGGTGCATTACAAAATTCGAGGAAAGAGACCTCACAAGGCATACATCGCTGTTTTCTGCTGTTTTGCAACAAAGGCCGTCCACTTAGAAATAGTCAGCGACTTGTCAACAGAAGCCTTTATTGGGGCATTAAGGCGATTTATGGGCCGCAGAGGAAGTTGTAGGAACTTATACTGCGACAACGCAACCAATTTCGTTGGCGCAAGAAACCAACTACGCGAATTGTCTGAGGCCATCCATTCTGAAGCAGCGAGGGAAACCATAGCAGGAACTTGCAGTAAAAGAGGAATCGATTTCCACTTCATTCCTCCGAGAGCACCACACTTCGGTGGGCTATGGGAAGCTGCTGTAAAATCCGCAAAGCATTTACTTATAAAGACAACTTCAGCCGGATCTCTAACTTATGAGGAGCTGGAGACACTAATGATCGAAATAGAAGCAATTTTGAACTCTAGGCCACTAACACAGATGTCAAATGACCCTAATGACCTGACTGCTATCACTCCTGGTCATTTCCTGGTAGGTGAACCATTAACGGCACCCATAGATGCAAGTGCCAAGCAATTGAAAATTAGTCTGCTAGCTAGATGGAGGCTAGTGTCTGATATGAAACACGAATTTTGGAGACGATGGTCCCGAGAATATTTAAATGAACTGCAATATCGACTCAAGTGGAAAAAGCGCTGCCAGAACATAGATCCTGGCACTATAGTGGTTATACAAGATGATAATCTTCCAGTCATGAAATGGCCACTAGGCAGAATTCTTCAAACACATAAGGGAAACGATGGTTATGTTAGAGTTGCTGACGTAAAAACAGCTAAAGGTATACTTCGCAAACCTATTCACAAGCTGTCACCATTGCCGTGTGAGGAGGTAGATCATAACGAGACTCCAATGAACAATAATGATATGGGCGAAGAAATTACAGGAACAGAAGAGTCGCCTCAAGGGACAAGCAATGTCGACAAGGATCAAGTGCCCACGAAACGACGACGACAGTCTTATGGCGCTGCAATTGCAACACTATTATTGGCTTGTTTGGTTCTACCGCCCGGACTTGGAGCAAGCATCGATATCGAAAGCTTCGATCCTAAACCGGGGATATATTTCGAAAATATCGGCAAAATAAATTTCATATCAACCGAATGGAATTTAATAGTTTATTACGATTTGAAACCATATTGGATGGAGCTTTCGGTATTATCAAATGGGACGAGGGCGTTACATAACTTGTGCCAGTAAAGTAAAACAAGGAGCACATGCATCCAGATAGTGACACAACTTCAGCAGATTGAAGAAGAGTTACAGGCCGACAACATACTCATGTCCACCAGAAGACAAAAACGAGGTGCTATTGACATTGTCGGAAACCTGGCCAATTCACTTTTTGGGGTCCTTGACTCTGAATATGCAAAAAAAATGTCTGAAACCATAGATACCATCAATGAAAATGAAGAACATCTTCTAACGCTACTGAAAAATCAGACGTCAATAATTGACGCAACGGTTAACGTCTTGAAAAAGGAACAACTAGCTGCAGAGAAGAAATTTAAGGAATTAGACGTCCAAATCACCCACTTGATAAACCACATAAACCACACCGGAGAAGAAACGTATGAGCTAAAAATCAGCCAATTATTTACAACCCTATCCATCCAAATGATGTTCATAGTATCCCATCTTCAGAGAATGCAGTCTTCAATAATCGACGTGTTAACAGACATACACCACGGCAGAATCAGTCCATTACTTGTGACGCCTCAACAATTACGTAACGAACTCATCATGGTCAAGAATCACCTACCACCAGGATTGCAATTACCCGCAGATCAGAATGATATTGTGGAACTATACAAAACCATGTCCGCAGAATCAGGAGTAACCAACAACCACGTAATAGTTAAAATCAGAATGCCGCTGGTCACTCTGGAAAGGTTTGACGTGTTCCAGATGATACCGATACCTGTATCAACTAATGAAGTGCTTGTAGCTGTACGGCCTTGCGCTACATACATCGCTCTCAGTCCACACAGAGATCAATATTACCCAATGACAAAACAGGAACTGTCATCCTGTATGTCGACGGAGGAGCTCAATCATGTATGCCCTCTGAACCATCCCATATATCACAAGGGGGCGGCCGCTTGCTCCTGCGAAGTGAATCTGTTTAACAATTCAACATATAGAAAATGTGAAATGGAAAAAATAGAGAACAGTCCTGCTTGGATTCAGCTCAATAATCCAAACCAATGGATCTACGCAGTCAAGGAACCCACCACTGCAAATGCTTGGTGTAACGAGGAAACCATCCCGCTGACCTTAACAGGTTCTGGTCTTTTAAGGATGATGCCAGATTGCGTCATCAAGCATGACTTACTGACAATTCGAGGAATACATACATATCCTAGCAGCATTAGGACATCCTACAAGAGGTTAAGTGAGTTAAGCAAAATCACCACACCAGAAGAGCTACATCCAGTCATCGGTAACCTAACTCCCTACGAAGCCCAAGAAGAACAACTGGAAGAATTGATGAGATTGGTCTCATCACAGCTCCAAGAGGAAACAATATAGAAGACTCATTCCCACAACCATTGGCTATCTTTCGCTCGGACTAATTTTATTTTTCATCGCCATCCTGATATTCAAGAATCGAGATGATTGTAGGCGAAAATCGAAACGGCCTAAGCCCGCACCCAGGCAATCTACGGAAGTTGACTTCAGTATCAACGTTTAGTCATTTGAATCTTCGAACGAAGGTTCAACGCGGGGAGAATGGTAAATCGTGCATGTTCATAACAGATGAATCTAATTTTATCTTAATTCTTATATAAAGAAATTTAATTTAAATTGTAAGAAAACAAGATATATATATATACCATTAATTCATAATTTTATATGTAGGTCAGGCATGAATAAAGGTTCATGTTATCATTGTAATAGGAAACCTAATTTCATTCACCTGGCGCGAAATTCATTCACCTCGCTTCATGCAAAAATAAATTCTTCGTCATTATAATCTAAAGAAAGTTGACACTCAGCAATAACTGAGGAATTTATTTTGCATGAAACTTGCAATTTCGCTAGATAAGCAGTATCGGAAATTCTTAATTGAATATTGCTTGCTTTTGTTTTTGGGGTAGAATAAGTGGTAATGTTAGCAAAATTTGAATATAAATTCACGGCGAGTAATAAATAAATTATCAGTTGTGAATAAAATTTAGAGCGTTTCATTCAGTATCGCGTAACCCTTCTAGTTTTCAGGCTTTTTGGTATTCGGTTAAAGTGCCGTTTATACCACCATCTATAACAACTAGCAAGCCAGGCAACTGTATTTAGCCTTGGTATATCGGTTCAAGTGCCGTTTATACCATCTGCGTTTTAAGGCTAAGAAAATATAGGCAAGACAAAAGAGCCTTGTCTCAACAGGTATACTAAGTTTGTCATTCCGTTTGTGAAACCTAGAAATAATGATGGTAGAGCAATATGGATTGGACACCCACGCATAATATTAAAAGTTATTTTGATTTTTGCATGTCCGTCTGCCCGTCTGTTTGTAACTCCTTTGTAAGGCTGTCATACAAAATTTTCGTTTTTCACTACATATTTGGATGCTACTTAAGAACGCGTCAATGTAGAAAGCTGAAATTTTGTACATAGCGTTTCCGTAGCGTAAGTATAATTGCAAAAAGGGACTAAATCGGGCAACCATTTCTATGTGTTGCTATATAACAATTTAGGATTTTGTGAAAACGATAAGTCCTATACGGTTTTAATGTACTGGTCAGTTTTCAGAATATGAAATCCTATAAAATTAGTTATTATCATTTTTTCTGATCGACGAGCCATTCTAGAAATATATGCGAAAAACAACTTCAAAAATTAAACTTGCATAAATGGATGACCATAAAAAATGACATACGTGCAGTCAACTAGGGTATCAAAAGAATTGGTCTTAGACCGATTCAAGTTTTTTTACTTGTTTTTATTAGCGGCTCTGCAAAATTTCATATGAACATTTTAGAACTCACTCCGGAAGAATTATTTTGTTTTTTTATTGTTTTTACTTTTTAGATACTTAATGATGTAGGCGTTTAAAAAATATAATAATCATAGTTCTGTCTTATTATTTCATAAATTTTATAATTTTAGTTTTATTACAGAACGAATATTTTTTAACCCTAACACTAATCTAATTTACAGGTATAAAACTGTGTCATAGTTTACCTTTGAATCTTTTTGTAAAACAGCCGTTGATGTATCTTAGTCACAAAATTGTCTCAGTAATAATGTGCTTAGAATTTTGTATTTACAATCAAAATCCAAACAAATTGATATCGATAATAGTACTGCTGTTATACATATATATGTTCATATGTTTGCTTTAGATATTTCATAAAAAAAAAAATGTAACGTTACAATTGTTTAGAATTTTAGAATCAACCAGTTGTGTATACTACGAGTATATGTATCTACAGAATTCCTATCAGTTCTTATTTTTTTGCTTGCATTGCATCTCGATATAATTGAATTCTCTTATCTCATTTCGATGTTAACTAGTTAGTTGTTTCAACTTGCATTTCTGGGTTCAGAGAATTTTATATTCACCTGTTAGTTAGTAATCCATCCATAAGATTGTTCGTTAGTATCGGCAATGAAGAATTAGTAAGTGTAATTGAAGCTGTTGTAATTTTACTTCTATACTACCCTTGTGAATTCTTCTGCTCAATCGTGTAGGTGTTTCGTTTCGATGTTTGAACTTCATTATTTTGCGAGCTAGCCTTTTCCGCATTTTTTTAGCTCCTCTGTCAGTATCGCAAGGTCCTTTCCCATAGCAGGTTGCAAATATGTATCATTCAGCCTCACTATTGAATTCTGTGTTCATATGACATATGTTATACTAGGTCATCCTATTTTGTATTGAGTTTCAGCGCTATCCGAAAAATGAATATTTCTTTTTAACAAAAGGTTTGTCCTTTATAAACTGTTCCAAAAATAAACGAACTGTGACATAGTTGTGTATTAATGATTCCACTATTTTTTGGCTTGTAAATTGCAGCATTATGGTGCATTACGCATTTGCCCAGTGAAATTTTTGAACAGTATCCTGAACCACTAAAGAATCATTTTTTGAAAAATCGCAGATAATGATGCATTCGTCTCTCTTTAAGTTTACTTTGGTTTGCAATGCTTTAAATAGTTTGCTTGTTCTTTGGCAATAAAATGATGTAAAACTAAGGTACAAATTGCTGGGTCTCCATTTGTATCGTCTCAATAGTAGACCCGTCTACTTGTTGCCAATTATCGGAATATCCTTTTTAAGAAGTTCTACAAGTAAAGCAATTAGCACATTGTACGCGATATTGGGGAATTGTGAGTCATGCGGAACTGTGAGTCACGTCAATATTTCACCAGAATTGCAAAGTCTGACTCATGCATATGGCTGTCATTGTCTTGTATTTGAACAAAGTCATTTTCCATTAGCTATCGTTGCCTGTACAAGTACTCGTTCGTTCCGTGCGGCAACCACTTGGAAATTTTTCTCAAAATATTTATTCCGAGCGTTTGTGTTTGCATTGTTCTAAGAACGATTTTCGAAGAAACGTTTCAGGTAAATAAATATATTCATAATTATCGTATGACATCGATATTTTAACTTTTTAGACGTTACACCTAGTTGGGGGCCGAAAAAAGGCATTTTTTTGTGAATATTTTGTGGGAAAATGATTGTAGGTCTCGAACTATTTCTTTTCATAGTAAAGTGTATATTTTTGACTATATTTCATAATTTTTTTATTTGAAAAGATTCACAAATGTAGTAGACATACCTAATATATGCATCGCATGCATCGAAAAAAATCCTTCGATTAAGAACTGCCACAAAAAAATGAAAAATTTCTAATAAATCGGTCTACTCGTTTTTGAGATGTCGTGGTCACCGATTTTGAAAAAGCTGTTTCGAGAAAAACGCGTTTAAAGTCTGAAGTCGGGTAAGAAGTCAACTACTGTACTGTGACGGTTTGCGATTTCGAATACATATACCTCTCGTGGTTATAACCACCACCATCCTAAATTTGGGTCCTTTATATAGAAGTATAAATGATTTGAGTAGAGCAGCGATGGACAGCCGCTTTTCGGAGCGCGTTCCTGCTCCTTTATACCTGCATCGCACAGCTCGTAACTCGCTCAATTTTGAACAGATCGACTTGAAATTTTCAGGAAATATTTTTGAAAAGTTGTACTTTAAGAATCCGTCGAAAAAGAAAAATCGATTTTCTCGAAAATTCTGACTAGATTTAACCCATTAAAAGGAATTTCGCATAAACATGCAATGAGCGAATCATACACAGTCCTATTGTCAACCAAAACATTTCGGGAATTGTGAGTCACTTTTTTTGGGCGCACAAAACGAAATGCTTCTTCTTCTGAAGACGAAGATCTTGATTTCCGTATACTTAGTATGGAGGATTTGCCAAAGAAATTGAACCGGAACATTTCATTCTGCGATTTATGCGATCGGGCTGTTCATTTGAAATGCGTCAGTACTGGAACCTATTTCACATTCAGGAATTTCGAATCCGAATAATTACAATATCTTCCTCTTTATATTTTTTCTAACTAATTTTTATTAATTTCCAACCATACAATAAACATTTTACAACGATATGTTTAATTTTCGATTTAATTCAGACGGTCACTCACAATTCCCCAACATTTTTAAAAATTTCAGAAACGTATGTTTTTTGCCAACGCTCAAATTTTTTCAGCAGATAATAATTTCAAGAAACTGCTTGAGCAAAAAGTTAGGGCTTCCTTCCTAGTAACATAAACCATTATGAAATTTAATTTTTTTTTGATTTTTGTGGTAGTTATCGAGCGTGGAAAAAGGGTGACTCACAATTCCCCAATGTTCCATACATATTGTTGCAATAACATTGACTATTGTAATTGTCTCAAATTACTTGGAAGATAAGGTCGTGGTAGGTGGTTTTAGAATCAGGAAGCAGGAACTACATGAACGCTTGAACTAGAAGACAGATTACATTTCGTTGAATTATCATCAGGCCTATATTTCTGGTTTAAAGGATTTGATTTGATGGTTTAACGGATTGAAAATACAATTGGATGCAATTAGATGCCAATTGAGCAATAAGAAGTCGATAACTGAGCAAAACAATTCGAGCATGATTTATCTATTAAATGATAGATCGGCATATAGGAACGGTAGGACAAGATAGAAAGGTTGTTTGCTATCGCTAACGAGCTGTGGAAGCATTTACAATGCTACAATGTTATATACATATTTATATGTAATCGTTTTTAATTTTGGTTTAAACAGTTATTATTTATTCCGTATCTATTTGAAAAAGTAAATGTTCTGAAAATAACAATTTTATTTAAAAATTACAAAAAATAAAATCATCCTCAGTGATGGCACCTACTTTAAATTGAATGCAACAAAACAAAATAGTATATACGTATAACGAGTATATAGGTAGATACACATACAATATATATTTACATGGCTCTAATACATAATTATGTATAACCATTTTATATACATAGCAATGGAAGGAACTGTTTTTGTTCGGTGGTTTTATCCATGTCAAGAAGAGACCTACATTATGCACCCTCAATTTTATGTTTCCTCAAATTGCATTCATGATTTTATTGGAGTGTCTGAATCTGAAATTAAAATTCATTTCAACATGCGCTGTTTAATGTCCTCCATAAACATGAAACCTTTCATGTAAGATGTCAGTATACATAGCTCTTCCTAATCATCGTCTCTCCTTTTGTCGCTTTACTTAAGTACCTACTTCTGAGGAATAATAAATTAATGCTTCCCACACTGCCACATGAGAGCAAATCACCCTAACTGCGCTAACATGAGTGCAAACATATTTAAATCTCAGTAAAATCGAAAAAATCGTTAACATTCCTCCAATTGGATTACAGTGCATATGCAATTGCGAAGCGAAGATGAAGGACACGTTAATAGGGAATTTCTGCGAATCTATCTGAGTGAAAGGAGTCAACGACAAGAAAGGTGAAGCCAACGAACCTACCTACATATATTCATTAAATATTCCGGAAATCGAGACAGTTGGGATGATTGGTGGCGAAGGTAAATTCGACGTAGACGGGAACGTAGATGGGCCGACAGAACATGTTTATTTATTGCCGCCGGTGTGCCTCTGGTGGAAAGTTAGTGGACCCATCCACTATTTTGATATAAATTCGTTGAATGTGTTTTACTTCAATGTTTGGTTTGCATAGCAAAAAGCTGTTTGCATCACAAGATGAATGCCTAATAGCAGGTTTCGTATATGTGACATCCGAATGGATGCTTCCATTCCTCTGAATAATTATTGTCGGCAGCAAAGCCCATTAATATTCACATTCATTTCGTGGACGGCGTAATTCCCTTCAAGTTGGCAAGGAAAGTACTACATAGCGTACACAGCATGGCATTATCCGAGGATTTTTCAGGATCGATAAGTCAATTGTTAGCCTACTGACCCAGTTAGTTTTAGTATGGAAAGACTGAATAAGATATAAGATAAAAACAGCGGCTACATTTCTGAGAAAGGTACAGCTAAAATCAAGGCTCATATGCGGAAAATTCCCGTTAGAGGGAACCACAAAAATTTCAATCACTATTTGTTTTTTGTTTTTTTTTTAAAGAGGCAAGGGAATAGGAGAAAACCATCCCAAGCACGGAGGCCATACCGGCCCATTGTGCTGTCCTGCTAGAAGCCCATTCATCAAAACCTTCTTGTCCTCTTATTGAAGCGCATCAGGTCTTGGTGGGAAAGGTTTTATAGCTAATCTACAGATAGAAGGGCAGACCCTAGAGTATCCAGTTTGCTCCGGGTGATGGCCGGACACTCACACAAAAAGTGTTCGGTTATCTTAGGCCCTCCTTCCAGGCAGGACAGACACCCAGGGCTGTCAACAACTCCCATCCTTAATAGATGATCATGAAGTGAGCTGTGGCTGGTGATGATGCCAACCACAGTTCTACATTGTTTTCTTTCGAGCTTCATGAAAAAATCGGAGATATTGGACCCAGCTAGAAACAGTACAAGTACTCAGGTTCTCCCATCTCTGCTGATGCTTCCTATGAACATCCGCTTTGATGAGAGACCCGATACTCGAGGTGGCATCGCTTACGGCGGATTCCGGTCCGAGGTACAGAGAATCAGAGCCAGCCCTAGCTAAAAGCTCAGCCCTTTCATTCCCCATGATCCTCATGTGACCAGGAAACCACAGGAGTGACACTTTGCTCTGAATACACAACTTATCCGCTGACGACCTGCAATCCCCCAGTAACTTAAACGTTATCCGAGGGCCACTCAGAGCCATCAAGGCTGCCTCACTATCCGAAATGTCGTTCCCCTTGATTTGCATATCAAGGGGTAACTTCGCTGCCATTGAGATGGCGAACACTTCAGCCTGGAATACAGTGGTGTATCTTCCAAGTGAGTACTCCATTCCAAAATCAGACTCAGGAAAGTAGACACCCGTCCCAGTAGCCGTAGATCGCATGGAACCCGTAATTCCAAAGCAGGCAAGCCTTTGTAGGCCCCCCCCCCAGGTTCCGGATCTCAGTCCATACAAGCGTCCTGGGCCACCATACACACGAGGAATACACTAGCATGGGTCTGACGATCGAGGTGTACATCCAATACGCAACCCCCTCACTGTTAGTCTGAAGGGTGGTAGTGGCAACGAACAACAATTCTTAACAAGAAGCAAGGCTTGATATCATGCAATTAAAAATCTCCACTGACCACGAAATCAGCTGATTCCCCAAGGATATAAAAAATGTTTGTTGTATCTTTGAGACCATACAAAGCGAGAAATAAATTAAGAAAGTTTAAAAACTATAACAAAATATAGCAATTATTGTGTAAAAAAGTCTTTCCTATAATCATTTCACTGCAGTCGTACTTCTTAAATTAAGACAACAAATTTGGAACGATTGGGACCTGCTTGTTAACCTTGGAACCGTCCATGCCTTTAAAAACTTAATACTTTACTTTAGGGCACTAAGTGCCCGCAGTGTATTTGGTATGATATTATTTTATTTGGTATTACGGGTATAAATGGAAAAATTATAAATCACAAATTTTACAAACTAATTGGTTACGAGACCTTTTTGATGGCGATTCACCACTGTCGTCATCGTCTTCTTCATTAGTTTCTGAATAGGGTCTCTTGAACTTATTTAGGTAGCATGTTACACAAGCACGAATATAGTATTTAGTACACGTTGGCTTCAAACACAGTCGTACATAGCAGTCGTTTTATTGTCTTACGTTCCCTGTTCGTTTTATACATGTCACATCTTCGTTTCGCATTGTTTACCTGAAGAGAAAAAGTGAAAGAACAATCACCGATCACCTTGGCGCGGTAGAAGCAACAGATTTTATTCCGATCAAGCCCATAGCGAACTTCATTGGATTTTTGCTGCGATTTTGCAAATGTTTCTGCGGTGATTCCAATTCCAGTTCTGTTAGAAACACTTTTCTTTTCCCGAGTTGTTTTTGTTCCATGCTGCATGGCATGATTCGCACAAACGACAAGCAGCAAATGCAGCAACATCGATCATGTTAGGCCAAACTACCATGGGTCAGCGGTTGGTTTTTCTTTTATATGTGTAACCACCACTGACATAATAAGAATGGACTAAGCGATCTTGCTTCAAAAATGGCACAATTGTTGAACAGGCTGTGAAAACCATAAATTGCGTACAATAGCACACCGATTTATAATTTATTGTTATTTGTCGATTAGAAACACTAAAAATGTTGAAAAATAGTATTGCATTAAATTAAAATTATTTAGGAAGTTAAAATTGTTTTAATAAACACAAAAATTAATTTTTAATGTTACTGAAAATGTGCTCCTCTGCAGACTTGATGTAAAACTTTATTGAGCTTATAACAGGTAGACGTATATAAGCAATATATTTGTCTCAATTCCAATGCATTCCAAATAATACAGCCGTACTGTTTCCAAAATTGGGTACAGTTCAGTGTACATTTTGAGCTCGAAAGAGACAAAAAGATTTTAGCCAAAATTTGTGCCATTTTTGACTATAGGAATTAGATAGTCCATTCTAATTATATGTCAGTGGTAATCATGCAACAATTTATCCAATGTGTCGACACTACCTTTCTTCTCGCGGTAATTATGTATTATCACCGGTTTACGCATTGTAGGATTTATCTCTTCAGTGGCATGTGCAGCCAACAAAAGCACCACAATTTTTTTGTGTCGTTTGTGAAGCTCATAAGTTCACAAACGTCTGAAAAACACACAGACTTCAATAATATAGACTGACAGCTGCAGGCCTTTCCCATACAAAATTTTTGAAGCCAAAAAACCTATGGGGGCAGATGGGCAAACATCACAAATTACTGTCATTGTTCGGTCAACCACCGAACCATAATTGTCTCGATGGATCCAGTCCAAATTTAAGTATTAATTCCTAAAAAGATAGAAGGGAAACACAAAGTAACATATTCCCAGAAAATCACTAACAACAAAAATGCTTATCTAATTAAGTATACCAGCTCTTGCGGCATCCCACGATTATCCTAAAAGTTGCCCTGGATATGGTTCTTCTGAAAATGGAAACAAAAAACTAACAAATATTTAATTAAAATAATAAATAACTTAAAACTTACATTCAACACACAATTCTCCGGGTATGTACAATTTACATGTCAGTCAATTGACATTATGTCAACCAGATGATCTCGCTGCAGCAATTGGTATAAACGTCGCTATGGCAGCGCCATGAGGAGTACATCACATGACCAACGTCAGCAGCTATAAAAAGGCGGCGAACGATAGCAAAACCACCCATGTCCAAAGCAGAGATGATCTCATCAAGTCCTAAGCCTTGGAGTCTGTACAAGAAGTTAATTCTGAAATCCTATATAGAAGTGAATTCTACACCAAAAAATTGGGGTTGACTCAATCCTACAAACAGAAGTTAATTCTGGCCGTCCTAAATACTTGAGGTTGACTCAATTCTAAAACAGAAGTTAATTCTGGCCGTCACAAATCTTTGAGGTTAACTCAATCCTAAAACAGAAGTTAATTCTGGCCAAAGAAATATTTGAAGTTAACTCAATCCATATACAGAAGTTGATTCTGGAGTTACAATTGAGGTTAACTCCAATTATCATATAGGAGTTGATCCTAAAACAAATACATTACTTCAGGTTGACTCAAAGGACTAAGGATTGCAAAGTGAGGTTAACTCAAGTAATTTCACCCAGAAGTTAATCCGAAGGTCTAGACAACTTTATACAAAAGTGAGTCCAGATCTATTTTCAGAGCTTAACTCTGCAATAAATACATTCAGAAATTAAATCTGATCAAAGTGGAAGGAACGTCCATCCCACACGTAGCAGTACTCAATACGCTGCACTCATAAAAGCGCACAAGACTAAACGTCACGAGTGCCATCATTGCTATCCCATACGCAGCAACATTCCAGTTTGCTGCAGCTAAAAAGGTACGCATACGATAAACGTAATCAGTGCTGCCTTCATACCCTCACGTACCAGCACGCTAAAAACTGCTCTCCAGAAGCAGAGTAGTTGGTTACGTCATTATAGCAGCAATACTAGTTGCTATATTCGTGAGAACATACACTCCATTATCACAACTCGACTGCCCTCACGTAGCAGTTCGAGCAAAAAATTACCCAACTGCCCTCACCTAGCAGTTCGAGATAAATGTACTAATATTTGAGAACAGAGTAAAACTTCTCTCATAAAAACATCCATCTCGTGCCAACATAGTAACATAGACTCTTCTTCTTCATTACAGGAGTAAGGCAAGAGCAACGCAGAATGGACCAATGCTACACCGCCATTTTTATTGAATTTAATTGAATTTGTTTTATTTGAAAGAACTGTTGAATTTTAAATTAGTATTAAGTCTGAATGAATTGTGATATAGCTGTAAGAAAAATTGAATTAGCACGATGAGAAAATAAAACTTTATACTTTGAATTTAAAAACTGAGTTATCTGTCAAAACCGGCACTCAGTCAAACACAATAATAATACAGTCCACTAGAGAGAATTTTCAGGTAAAATGGAAATTTTCAATTTTATTTTAAAAATTAATTCTGTATGCAGTTCTTAATTAAGTTGTTGCTAAATATATAGAAAATAGTTTCTGTACTTACTTTTTTTCCGCTTTAAATTTGAAACAATGCTTCATATGTAATTTACCACTACAATGCTGTAATAAGTTTGATATTTCATGAGAAAACTAAGAATCGTATGAATTGATAAATCTGTGGTGTATAAAAATCGTAAATGTTTTGATGTTTCTTCACGAATTTTTATTTCATGTTATAACCTTGAAATTAGATAAATAAATACTGCAAAAATTCTCTCTATTCTGGGTAGTTTTCTTGAATTTGTAGTAAGATTGCTTCGCGATATGTTCTGATGAGTATGAATAGCTAAGAAGCCACTGTTTTAGCTGAAAACCTTAATGGCTGGATGTACCAATTTATAAATGCTGTGGCAGAGTATGCCGATATTTATATTAGATGCAGAGTATGCCGCTCTATTCTAGATGGCAGAGTATACCGCTGTTTTTGTAGGCAGAATATGCCAATGTGATAAAGATGGCAGAGTATGCCGATGTTTTAGAGAACTAAAACCACTCGTTAAAGTTGAAATTAAATCTGAATTCTATTGATTAGTCCCTGCTTATTTATACAAATTGGTTACAAAGGAATCAGTCCTTCTTCATAGTTCTAGAGAAGTACATAAAATTAAAAATTAGTATTGTAGTGTCAGCATTTCTGAGCACACAATTTCTGAATGATTCACAATGTATTGATATGGTAAAGCAATGACCTCAGGTGTGCATATGTTCTTAATCAAGAATTATGCTTGCATAGAGGAATTTGCTTCCGTTGCAAATTCTTCTTGAGGTCGAGCAAACTTACCCCAGATTCAACATATGAGATAAGAGCTCTTATCCTCTTAACTTTGCTGTCAAAGCCTATTAGCAGACATTGGTATTCTACGTGAAGAGTTAAGAGATGTCAGACGTCAGCTGATCTCTTATATTTTGTGGAGATTTGTTTTTAAGAGATTTTGAATTCTAGCAAACGAAAATATCTGTCAAATATCTCTTAACATAAGAGCTCCTCACCGAGGTACGCTTAAATTTCTTATCATGATAGTTGCAGAAATTGTTTTGCTTTAATATAATGAAATGTTGGATAAAAATGCTGTAAAATAAGTACATATTTATAAATTATATAATTTATATAAATATGTACATGTGAAATATGAAATAATTATGCAATTTGAGCCATGCACAGAGGATAGTTCTGAGCAACATGACAGATTACTTGGATCACTTTGCTATTTCTGAGGCTGTATAGAATTTCAGTATGCTAAAATATTTTGGCTTTAAAGTGATAGAAATGACATAGCCTTACGAAAATCTCCATTACTCGACAATATTATCATCACTTTAAAGTTTTGGTAATAATTAATTTTTTTTGATACAGCTTTATACGAAAATCCTGTTGGACGTACCGACGGCTGTGGAACTCTTTACCTGCGATTTAGGTATTAAATTA
Source organism: Dioctria linearis (assembly GCA_963930735.1). Classification (NCBI taxonomy): domain Eukaryota; kingdom Metazoa; phylum Arthropoda; class Insecta; order Diptera; family Asilidae; genus Dioctria; species Dioctria linearis. The sequence goes on along the minus strand of OZ005740.1, from coordinate 92,754,612 downwards.
TCATACAATTATTATTTATGTCGATAATTGTAACTTAATTAAAGACGCACACAATTATAGCTATGGGCGGGTGGTTATATTGCCACCATCGCTTCGCCAAAAACATTACTTGATCTTCTTCCTTCTTGAAAAGTAAACGTCTTTAATAGCTGGGCTCTTAACCTCTTAAAGTTAATATTTCTGCACTAAAATTTATGTAGATTACTAATTCTGCTAAAATCTTACTTGCTAAATTTAAGAGGGAGAGATCTCTTAAAAGTCTCTTATGTAGAATCGAGGGGTTAGTTTATTTTTATTTGTTTATTGTTTCGATTTTTGTTTATATCTGTTGACTGTGGTCATGGATTTACAAATCAAAGTAAGAAGTGCAACAATTTATGTGGAGGGCATAGAGTGTCAAAGTTATTAATTCCTACCACTTTTTAAACTTTCTGCATAAGCGAAAAAAAAACATTCTTCTCAGTGACGATATTGCCAACCTTGATCGATTATTATATCATTAGATTGTCAGAAAAACGAAGGTAAGCAGAGGTACTGTAAGATTCTTAATTTTTCTTGAGGAGCGACAGTTGTGGCATCATAAAAAATGAATAAAAGAGTATTTCAATAATGTAAAATAATATTATTGGGATAATTCTAAAACTGTCGACGACGAATACATTATAATTTCCTAAGTAAAGGAGCAGAATACCTAAACCATTGTTTCGCTTTGTTATAAATTTAGTCCCAATAGCCAGAATAAATCCACTACCTTCAAATCCCAGGTTGGAAGGTGAATTATCTACCATATCGGTCAATTATCTATGTGCTAAGATCATAATATTTTAATCTTATATAATATACTTTTTTAAATTAATAAAAATCAATTTCGTGTTAAAAATAAATGTTAAAGCATACAATTTTTGTTACTAGCTTGAAATATTACTATAAATTATCTAGCTAATAAAATATTATTGCAACAAATACTTAATTTCCTTTTATACATATATATTTCCCTTCTGGAAATATTTGCTAAATCCTATTAGTAACGATAGAGAGGTAATTGACCACTACGTGCATATTTTGAACTCTTTCACTGGAAATATATTCTGCATAAGCTTTCAAGAACAAAACGATAGCTTCAGTTGCGGCGTTCTTGTAGTCATGCATGCCGAGGCATTTTTGAGAGCTAAATCTTTATGTGACCTAGGAGTTCGCAATGGCTTGCATCATACTATAAAAGGAATTTTTCTGGAGATGTCTGATGGATTGGTTGAAGTGACCAATATGTTTGTATTGCACAGCGGCAAAATCAGGAAATGGCTAATTGTAAGTTGAATGTGTAAAATGCCGAAGTATAGTTTGTGGTCGCTGCTACGTTAGTTGTCTTGTGTCTTAGCAATTCAAATGTGAACTGTGCGGGCTCTATGAAGGAAATACGAGTAAAGAAGGGAAGGGACAGAGAATAGAGTAGGTTTTAGCCCGGAAAAGGGTGGTTTAGCCAGAAGTCGTCCGAAGAAGTTAGTATTAGCCAGATATGTATAAAAAAGGAGGGTTTAGCGATGAGTTGGAAGAAGGCATAGTTATTGCGGGAAAAAGGAAAGGTTGATTTTAGTCAGGAGCGACCACTTTCAACCGAAATATAAGAAGCTGCTAACGAAGCGGTCTTCCGAATATGCAAAAAATCTAACGATGGAAAGATGTATATCCAATGTGACTGCTGGGAGGGGTGGTACAACCTGGACTGGGTCAATGTCAGTAGGGCGTAGGCGATGTTCACGGCGGAATGCTGTGAATATTGCATCAATACCCAAATATAAAAGGTATATGATATCATAAAATATAAAAAATATTTGACTTTAATAAAATACTTGAAATGAAAATTTTCAGAGCCTTTTAGGTGAACAATTATAGTTTATAGTAGTATGGATTCTTGGTTTAACACCTTCTTCTGTTGTTGGTGTTTTGGTAGCCGAAATAGTTAAAGGAAGACAAAAAAATATGAAAAAGGTTGTGTGCAAATGCATGGCTACTTCAATGAGGTTTGAAAAAGGGCATTGGTCAAATGGTGTTCAACGAATTACAAGTTGAAGATTTATCAAGTTTTCCCTCTTTCTATATTACCCATTCGTGTAAACAAATTTTTTTTATAGACAGCAAAGAAAGAACAGCGAAGGCAGCTTGCTGGTAGCACTTCAACATAAAAGGTGTGGGGTCCTTCCGCGGGATCTTACATCGGAGGCTTATACCAAGCCTTGTGAAAAATTGGTAGCCACCACTACAACGCATGTGTTTGCATTCAATTTACAAGTGGTTACAGGTTGCCGGTAAAATAAAAGTGCAGCACAATTAGGTGAGGAAACTGATACTAGTTTAGGAGGGATTTTCTCTTAGGGAAACTGCTGCCAACGTAGTAATAGATGCAAGTGGAGAAATTGATGCTCATATTAGCGTAGATAGGACATTAGAAAAAACCGCTACTAGCGTAGGTGTAGAAGGTAGATTTACTGTTAGAAAGCGAAACTGCTGCTAGTAAAGATATAGTGTTCCTACAATCACGCAGTAACCACTTGCTCAATTATACAGAATTACATATAAGTATTGAGGAAGTTACTGGTCTCAAAACCAGTTATACTAAGTTCGATGGCAACAACGTGATGGTCGACCTTGAAGTCGACAGCGAGCAGAAAGCATTCTTTAAGGAGAGTAACGAGATGGTGTTCTGTGATGATCGAAAAGCACGGCCAGCAAAGCTTCTATTAGGTAATTTCATTGTAGAAACAAAATACATATATTCAAAAACTTCTCGAGCTGTCGTCGGAGAAAAACGGTGACTACAAATGTATGCTCAGCTCAACTTTTAGATGGAAATATAGTGTTTTGGTTAACGTGTGCACTATAGACGTAGACGATTTCTGATGAAATTTTTGTCCCCCCTAAACACCCCCTGAAATGATACCTTTTTGTTTTGTTTTGGCATGAAAAAAATTGCGTAAAATCGCTAATATCTCGGAAACCGTTGCCCGTAGATGATTTCTGATGAAATTTTTCTCGGTTGAGTGTGATCTTTTTAAATATCCATTGTTTTTTCCACTTTGATTTGATTTTTCTATGATTACCGTACTCTCTGATGGTATTCCTTTAGTGCAATTTTCATCAATCATCAAATGTTTTGCCATATTTTATTTTAGGCACAGACAAGTTAGTTAAAAAAAAATTTAATTTATTTAATTTACACTTTTGATTGTAATAAATAGAAGTCGATTTTCAAAGTTTAAATGATTTTAAATGGGATTCTAATTTGTTCTTGCGAACGAAATTAATGAGGAAAAAATTTAAACTTTTAACATAGTATTTGAGTATTTTCTTTTTAAACCCCTGTTATAGTCTTTGTAAAGAATTTAAAGGAATTCGAGTAGTTTAACGATTGCTATTATTAGCAACATAGTGATTATTTGACTATTTTCGAATTTTACCGTGTCCTCAATAGTGACATTATTGAAAATTGGCCCGATATAAGCCGAATTCTTAGACTGGGTTTTCCCATGATAGTATCGATTCTGTTGTATCATTTGTTCATTTATCAAAAAGTTTTTTTTTTATATATAATATACAACCACAATTCTAGAACCTTAACATGTTATAATTTTTTTACCCTTTCCTATCCTTATAAAAATTTTACTTAATTTATTTGATTATTACTATTATTATATTATATTATTTGATTAAACTATTTATAAATTTATTGTTTTGTTTTGTTTTTATTAATTTCTTTATGCTTCTCCCGTGCTACTTAGTTCTTCATATTGCCTTTTTCGACTTCTATTGCTGCTGTTCTAGCTTCGTTCGCCTGCCTCCCCTTTTTGGTGTTAGTTTTTGGTGTATACTCTGGTGCCTTCTCGTTTGTTCCTGTAGTTTGCCTGAGAATGTATGGTTCAACCAGTTTTCCTGCTGGGTACAGCGCTGGGATGTACTGTTTTCTTCCGGTTTTCGGTATGCTTCAGCTTTTGCTAATAGTTTAACGAATGCCCTGCTGATGTCGCTGTCCATTATTCTGTTTTATTACACGAGGACGGGTTTTTCCACTCGCTCTATGTAGTTTGAATACTTGTTTCTTTAGCAATCCAAGCTCGTCTTTTGATGATGTTGCTACTAAATTACGGTCTTTGTAGATGTTATACATACAGGTTCTTGTGTAGTGGTTACTACAACATCACGGTATTTTCGAAGATTGTTTATTCGATGTAACGTAAATGCTACGAAGTTATGGTCTTCACAGGTACTATTCGAAGATTTTAGGTTCGTGAATGCTAATAAGTCACGGTATTCTCATTCACGTAATATTTTTGATAATTGTTCAAAGAGTTTATTACTCTTTAATTTTCGCGGTCGCCATGTAATAACACATTAGTGGGAGTAGCTTGTGAAAGCATAACTCCACAAAATATGTAATAATGAGTAGCATATTTAAGCATAACTCCAAGGTACATTGCTGGGAGTGGCTTAATTAGCATAACTCCACAGAATAAAGGAAAGTTTTTTTTTATTGTTCGTATCCAGCGAAGAACGTCATAGTGGGGTCTCTAACTTAGGCATAATATCATCGACAGTTTGTCGACTGCCTTTTTGCAAACTCATTCTAAGGCTCCAATTTAGCCGCTACTACCCAGACTTGAACCAAACAAGCATACTGCCACAAGACAAAATCTACGAGTTACGTGTCCGAAAGCTTTTGGCGCCAATATAATTGCTCCTTCACCTCGGTTCGGTCAGGGCAATTAATATTTAGAGCGCACTCTATAGAAATATTTAATAAGGGCGCACATAATAATGTGTTACAGTATGATGTAGTGAGCCATGTAGGCCTGTTGCATTAAAATTGCTCACGCTATATTTAATTATAAAAGCATGTGTATGTAAGTACATCCTCTCAATATTAAGAAAATAAGTAAGCCTTAACTTCTTAAACCTAGTATCTAGTTTGGGCAAAGTAAAGCATGACGCAGTGGCGTTGTCGTTACCGCGAAAATAGTTTAGTTTCAGGGTTCCGTACCCAAAGGGAAACAATGGGAACCTTATTACTAATACTTCACTGTCCGTCCGTCACCAGGTTGTATCTCATGAACGGTAATAGGTTATTACATTTCGCTGAAGGATTTTTAAGCGGAGAATTGAAGTTTGGAAAAGGTTGGACGCTGAACCCTTCTTGTGTGGCTCCGACCTTCTATCACCGTTAAGGGTGCTAAGTTAAGCCTAAATATATGTTGTTAGAAGATCAGTAATTATGTTCAAGTAAGACTAATATTTAATTGCTTTTGTAGTACTATAAGAAAGAGACCGATTTTGGAATTGTTTTGGTCAATATTCGTACCTTTTTTTTTATCTATCATAGGAAAACTTGATCTTTAGCTTACTTAATATCGATCATGTAATCTTATTTCTTTCTAGTTAAAGGGGGCCCCCATACAAGCAACGTGATTTTTTCGGCGTGTTTTTCCTCGTTTTATTCTCTTTCATTATTATTATTATAACTAGGATTTTTTTTTCAAATGACAGCATTATAAATTCACATGACGCCTACTCTCATTTAAAAAAATAAATAAAAAGTACATACTGTTAAATTTTGTACGATAGAACAGAACACTACTTGCGCGAGTCCGACTCGCACTTGGCCGGTTATTATATGTTGATAATCAATAGAAAAACAACCTGCAAATTGTCACAGAAAAGAAAATATCAAAACCTGCTTCGAATTAAAATGCCTAGTAAAACATATGTATTTTATAAAGGGGAGCCTTTAATTTTTCCGTCGAGCTCCGTGCTGCACTACTGAAATGTTTGCTTGCGATTTTACCACCGCTATACTTTATATGGAAATTTTAAATTTTTACTCGAACACGATACTATGCTTTAAGATAAAATCATACCATATCAGCTTTAACTTTAATTTTATTTATTAATTATTAGTACAAAAAGATTAATATTCCACTTCCAAGTAATTTAGAATACTTAAACAAGCTTTAAGAAAACATGCGAGATGCTGAGCTCTTGTAAAATTATTACTAAGAATTCTCATGCATTCTTAAAGTATATTGGTTTCTTCAGGATCATGAAAAACAACAGTAAATTCATCTTGAATGGAAAAATTACTTTGACGAAGAGCAACAAAAACAACAATTACTAAAACGAGAATGAAAAAAATTCCCATGTTCCCAACGGCCAAATTATTTTTTCATGGCCAAGAAAAATCAATTACTTTAACGAAGCTTAGAGGGTATGTGTGCGTGCGATAAAAAATATTGGAAAGAAACCCCAGGGGCCATTTTCCTCATTTTTTCAATTTTATACGCAATTTAACTTTTCTGAAAAGAAAAATTGTTTGAGTGCGTTGTATATAGGACTACTATGTATATGCACATAGTACTCTAAAAGTGATTCAATCCATTGAATATGAAGTTAGCACAAATACAATGGCCTTTAATCTTGATGTTAATAAATTCAAAAAATTAGACAAATTTTATTTAAACCTAGAAGCAAGGCGATCGTTTGGTTTTGTTTATCTGTTCTGTAAGTCTGAATAATATTTTATTTCCTGTTTCGATTTGATTCAATAAAATTTTCGAAATACATATATATGTAAGTAGGAGCACCTCATAATTGTATCATACATTTTTATGTTGTATTGGTAAACGCATTGATTATTTATATATTGAATTTATCCCAGAATCAGTGTCGTATCAGAAATGAATGATGTATGACAGAAACTTTTATTTAATGGTACAAATCAAGTGTATCCAGCAACAAAAACTGCACAAATCTTCAAAACCTCTTTTTGGGAATGTTTCGATAAAGTTGCTTTTACTGAAACTTGACTGCGTCATGACTTTTTCCAAGGCCGTATATATAGATCATGAATGGGAGGATTTTAGGCCAGTAAGGTAGTAAGAAACAAAAAAATATCTCAGAATTAACCTGAACTCAATACTTTGAATTTTATGTAATTTTATCTATAAAGGAAAAAAGTTCTTCATTCATTTCAATTTTAAAATTTCGATGAACACTTAGTAGAGCGATTTTATTGGCGGGGCCAAAAAAACAATTTAAAAAAATTAATAAGATAGCAAATTATATTTTTTTATGGCATTTTAGATATGACTATGTAATTATCTAAAATGCCATAAAAAGTAAACAAAACATTTTTTAAGCTATTCAAATAAAATCATGGAAAATTGTAGTTACCATATTTGAATAAAGTTTGTGTTTTAATGACGAAAACAAATTAAACTCAGAATTAATATTCCCTTTAACATGTGAACAAAATTTATAATACAACTGCGATTAAGCTACGATATATCAAAGTAAGCTACCCTGGTAGACAAATCACGAAGAGCTCATCAATGAGCTCCTCATGAGAAATGAGATTAACGTCCTGATGAATTATTCACGTTTGAATCAAAACCGGGGAAAAAATTATTTATTAACTTTTTCACAGATAGTGTACATGAGATATTGCATCTTTTTCATTCATATAGAAATGTATACTTTGCTTCCCTTTCGTGCATTTTACAATATTCTATGAGCACTTCATGAGTACATAATGAGTGTCACGATGAGCTTATTATAATGAGCATATCAATGAGTGTCTCGATGTAATTATTAATGAGCATGTAAATGAGTGTCATGATGAGTTAATAAATGAGAATTTGATTTTAAGATTGATTTAATATATTTTTCCAAATTTAAACTCCGGCTGCCAACCTGGACGACTTCAATTACACTTCACTTTAAATCATATTTCACCTTCGCTTCTCACAAATGAAAGAAGAAGATAGATAAAATTTAGTCCGCACTCCGAAGGTGCATAGCAAAATACAAAGAAAATTTTTAGCGCAACACCATTTATCCAGCTATCACTCGTACATTAGACCTACATATCAGTATCCATACCAATTTATTGATGAGCTGACAGATGAGTTGGCTAAGAACCTCATCGAGGCGCTCAGTAAAAAAGTTAGCTGTCGTACGCCCACATAATGTACACTCAGTTTGTCGCACTTGACTAATAAGTTGTGTTAGTGAATATAAGAGCCCCCGCCCGCACCGGGACTAAAATTTTGTAAACTGATGAGCGTTGTCTACCAGGGAAGAACTAAGGTAAAACTATGTGCAATTTCTACCAGGATACCATCTACTGATGTGTATATACATACATACATACTGGACTGCTTATTTTCTTTCTCTATTTAGCACACGTTTTTCCTAAAGTTGCTTTATCTGAACGGGCCACGGAGAAAAGATATAAAATGACAAAACCAATTGTTGTGAGCTGCTACATTATAATGAATTGTGGGTAAAAAGTAGGCTTATCAGATTAACGAAAGTGTAGGCCATACCGATGGTGGGGGTTTGAGCCCCTCAACCCACACCATATACACGGCCTTGGCTTTTGCCATGCTGAAATCTTTGACAATTCTCATCAAATTTTTAGAGGAGATAGACATACTGATTCTTAAGTTCCTGGTAGTGGAGTACCCTTCGCCTGTAAGAAGTAGTTTAATTGCAGCCATATTGAGCTTCCCAGTTTCTCAAACACTCTCGACATTGAACTTATAGCTCTCAAAGCTGTCTCTCTTAAAATATAATTAATACATACTTTGTTGCTATATTCCGCCAGACTCCATAAATATTGTTCATGACAAAGGTTAGAATATTTACGATCTTCTCATTTTATTATCTAATTTTATCCATTGTAAGACGAATTACTAATTAATTATGATTTTAACTTACCCAATACAGAATGTGTACTAAATGAAGATGACGACGACTATCTTCCTCTTAATAACTTGACAACAAGGTATTCACTGTTCCTGGACACTATTTCACTTCTTGGTCTCAGCCAAATCATAATGTTAAGAATGTCAACCGAGCCCAGTTATAATGTCTACACAATTTTGAATCTGCACTCTCATAGGTCACATGTGTTATCCATAACACTCTTGACTATGATCATTTAGCAGTATTTGTCCCTATCGATTTCAGTAAGGGCTTTGATTCGGTGAATCACGTCAAGTTGATCTGTAAACTTGGCACAAAATATGGCTTCTCCGCATCGGCCGTTGGGATAATATCCGCTATCCTTTCGAATCGTCCACAAGTTGTAAAAGTGCAGAACTCTATTTCTATTCCGTTGCTCCCTTCCAGTGGTGGTCCTCAAGGTTCGGTCTTAGGCCCTATTCTCTTCTCCCTCTATATAAATGACATTCCTTTTGTTGTGAATGACGCTTCTGTGCACTTGTATTTCGTTGACGTTCAGTTGTACCTTAGCAGACCCATCGGCGCGGTTAACGATTGTATTGCTCGGATTAATGACGACGTCCAGCACGTACACCAATAGGCAATGGATAATGAGTTTGCAATTAATCCAAACAAGTCTTACTTTCTGCCGGTATATAAAGCGTTTTCCCAATATCTGATTTGCCATTAGTTCTGTTGAATAATTCCACGCTTGAATATGTTGAGTCAGTTAAGAACTTAGGAATTCAACTCAATTCTAAATTTAGTTCTTGCGACTACATCAGAGCTTTTATGGGGAAAATTCATGGTAGGCTTAGTCTTCGTCAACTATATACTTCTCTTAGTTGTCTTTCTGTGGATTTTCGAAGCAAATTGACGATGACTTTTATTGTCCCTCATTTTAACCATGAGAATTTTTATTTTTAGCAGACTAGACTCAATTTGTCAAAGAAGAGTTACCTTTAAAGAGATCATACGTTTTATTTATAGACTTCTTCGGAGCGCTTATGCTCTTGCTACGTCCTTACTCTGAAGCTGTGTACATGCCTTTTTGGCTCACGGTAGACTTATCTTCGTTCATAGTTCAATTTCTATTAAATCCCCTAATATCTTCGAGGTCTTCAACTTCTTGTCTCGAAATGTACATCTATGTACGGTGAACGCTCTTACTTCGCCAAGTTGCCCGAAAATGGAACCCTCTTCCAAACTGTTTTTGATTTAGCGCACAGGTTCTGGCCTCACCTTTGCTAAAATAATCAAAGATTACCTTAATTAGTATGAGGTTATGATTGGTATTGATTCTCAGACCTTCAAATTCTTGCTGCATTGTCTTAATTAATTTTTAATTTTTTTACTTTTTGTCTTCTCCTTTCTTTTAAATTTTTTATTTGCTGTATTTTTTTTCTTTTCGTTCTTTTCTTCGGGCTCTTTATCTTTCTTTTCTTTTTGATTTTTGGATTTTTTAAATTATTTCTTTATTTATATATTATTATATTTATTTTTTTATTTTTATCTTATTTTTGTTTTTATTTTAAAGTAACTTATGTTTTATTCCACCTAATTGTACGTTATAAGATTTTGCAATCTTCTGTATCTAATGGACGCAGTATATTGTATTGTATTGTGCACTTGACGAAAATACCACTCTTTCCCAATTACATGTTCCTATGAAACTGAAAACCTTACAAATTGTGACGAATTACAATACTTTTTAAATTTTAGAAAGGCTAACATTTCGGAACTTAGACTTACCTCTATTGATTTCCACACATTCCTGTCTTGCAAGACGTTCCTGAGTTTTACATATTTTTTTTTATTTGTGTGATTGTGTGATACCAGAAGGAAATATTTTTACGATAATTGTGATATATGTGATAAAATGAAAGTTTTAGGTAATAGCTATTACTTATCAGGGATGTGTTCATATAGTAGGTTGCAACCTCAACCGCAGCCAATCGCAGCTAACTTGTATCCAAAACTACTGTAAGCTGCTCCTGACTTATACCGATTTCCGTTGATCACGTTTTCTATAAGAAGTGTTACACTTTTCATGCACGGCACTGAAATTATTCCATTGACCTGAGCTGCTAGAAAAACTGTACGTCAAAATGACCCTGGTGCTACACTAAAAAAATTGGGGTGTTACACCCGAAAACAAGATGTGAGAAATGTGTCCGCTGAATGTCAAAACAAATATCAAGTGAAATTAATTTTAAAGCAAGGTAAAGTTGTAATAACTCATTTAATAAATAAAATAAAATAAAAAATCCTGTTCAAAATTTAATTTCTGCGCTTATAATTATAATGTGCCATACTTCGCTCGGTGTTGTTTTTTCAGAAAATATCAAGCTGACAAATTACACGGATATGAGCTACTATCAGGGGCGGTTGGGCAACATCTTATCGGCCCGGGAAATAATATTTGTCGGCCCTTTTTTAATTTCCGGATATGACTTAAATATACATTTATAGGGTGTTACGCATTTTTCATTTAAAATTAAATAGAGCATAGATTTATTACAGATTTATCAGATTACATTTACTATTCAAAAAACATTCTTTTAGTAAAAAATGCTGGACTCCCAGTCAAGTACATACATATAAACATAAAAAAAAAAAGTAAATCAAAGTTTAAAGTCTTTTTATTCCAAGTGTAGAAATTAGGTTTGTTATAAACGATTAGAGAGCTTACAACTTCAAAAAAATTCTTTAAACGCAATAATTTAAGAAAAACTTATTATATGAAAACTTTACTCTTTTAACAATCTATTTAATAACTTGCTTTGTTGCATAAGCATATCTATAATGTTAGCAGAGTCAACATTATATAAAATATCATTTTCGCAAGCCGTTAACATAAAGGCATCCAAATTATTATTCGACATTGAATTCCGCAATCTATTTTTAGTGTATTTTAACTTGGAAAAACTTCTTTCACATTGAACTTGATTTATTGATAATGTTAATAAATATTTGTAAAAATTTCCTAGGGCAGAATATGCCTCACTATACATATTGTACTTTGAATGACAGAATAACAGCAAATTGCACATTTAAAACAAGAGTTACATTTTTTTCATTAAGCCTAGTACGGAGTTCGAGTAAAACAGTACGGAGTTCAGGTAAAAAGTGACATTTCTATACAAATTTTACCGCTGGTAAAATCCCAAGCGAAAATTTTACTGAAGTCTTTACTAGTCCAGTACGGAGTTCACTGGTAAAAAGTGCCATTTTTTCTATGATAAGGTAGATGGCGTTTTGAAAGTCTCCACTCATTTTACTGATCATTTTAATGTACGGAGCATTAAAATGCTGGTAAAACTTTGACATTTCTTTGATTGTTCACAAAGCGAGTTTATTTAATTTTTCCCATCCATTTCCTTGATGACGATACACATTTAGACCTGCCGCAGCAACAATCTCGACGTTGCTATGATGATATATATCGTTTATAAATAATAATCACTTAACATTTTTAAAAATATTTCCCATTAATTATGATCTTAACAGCTGACACTTCGGGTTCTCCACATAAAACTTACGTCAACTTTTTACCAGCATTAAAATGCTATTTTTTGGAGACCGCGTTAAATTTTACCAATACCCGAACTCCATACTAGGCTTTAACATCAAAACCACCATCTCTTTCAAAATCATCGTTGTCTTCTTCATCAGTTTCATCTATATCTATAACTGTAACATTACTCTGAAATTGTTGATTACTCTCCGCATTTGTTGTTGCCGAAACTTTAAATTTATCCCCATTTTCGCGAAACTAACCAATTCTTCTTGCAGATTTTCTTTTATAATATTTAGATTATAATTTCACACAATTTTTTAAAGCTATTTGATGGTACTCATTGTTTAACTTCATCGAAATTTATATTTTTTTAGGCAATATACTTACTTATAAAGCTCATCATTATTCTTAAATCTACATTCTATAGAATTTATAATTTTATTTAAAATTCTATTATGGGTTTCAACCTCATAGTTTTGTAGGCTATCTTTTATTCCGCCAATTCTCCAGCTATTTTCTTTCGTTTTCTTATTCTCTTTTTGGGAAAAGAAATTGGTATGTCGGTGTCGATATCTTCACGGCTGTCAATTTCATCTTGTGCCCATGCAATGATGATTCGATATCACTCATGTCGCGACTTACGGACTATAATTGTGATGTACAATTCATAATCATTTCGTGGCATCTTAGTAAGTCTAATCCGCAAGTATGCAAATATTTCGAGACAGGACCAATAATTGAAAATAATTTTGTAAAAATTTGAGCCGCTAGTAGCATTTCATAATCTATAAATTGTATAAGCATGGTAGAGGCGTTCACACGGATATCTGGTGACATGCCTTCAGACAATTTTATATCGTGTAATGCTAATAATACATCGATGTAAAGAGCATTGGCGTGATTTTTGTAATTTCCAAATATTTTTTTCAAAGCTGCTTCTTTTGCCCACCAACAGTTTCTCCAATTACTTGTAATTGCTTTTTTTTGCCTCTAAGCATGTGCTTTTCCAAATATTCTTTGGCAGGATTCTTTGAAGAAAATTGCAATAGAATTTAATAAGGTAAATAACGAGGCTGTATTTATTGTTATTTTGACCACACATGTAATTGACTAGGTATATTTTCAGACATCCATTTAGAGAAACCATTATAAGCCTCTTGCAATTTTTTAGTGGAATATTTAAAGATGAAAATTCTTTTTGAATGAGGTTAAACATAACTTTCCCGCTAGAGTCTGTACAACTCACAACGGAAACCAGTCTTTCATAAATTTCACATCCCAAAACCTACCTTATTACAATTGAACATTGATCTTGAACTGAAATATCCTGTGTAGTGTCCACAGAAGGTTTCGAGAATTTAAGGTTCGAGAGTGGCTATAAGCAACGCTCTAACAATCACATTCCTTTCCCAGCCATCCTTGGTATCGCATTAAACTGCCAAATTCCTTTCCACTTTCCTTTACTTCATTGTTTAAAACAACCTGACCGCAGGTTCGTACACAATATTAATTCCAAAAAGTTACCACGGTCCAATGTGGGATCAGCTAAAGTATATGCAGCTTCATATTTCTTTCCTCTATAACTTAATGCGCGTTTTTCAATAAGTTTTATAATGTCTATAATCACTTCTAATACCAGTCGTTTTTTCTTTATTTGCTGCTGTCTGATATTTAATGTAGGTGAAATAAGCAAATTGGAAATGTCCTTTTGATTCTTGCACATAAAGTATGCTCTAACGGAATGTTCATGCTCACTGCTTACTTCATGCTCCTGAATTCCTTAATAAGTGTGCGAAAAGTCATTCATACCAAGAACAAACAAGAACAAATCCATTTTCGTGCTTTGCGTATACTAGACTTACAGTACAAAACAACTTAAAAGTTTTTTCATTGTATGTTAGCCAGTTCCTTACTGTTCTATTTTTCATTCTGAAGGCTTTTTCGTGGCTAAAAACCTCAATTAAAGCTGGCTGTCTCGGATGAAATGAAAAAAAAACTGAATGTCGTACAAATTTGGCATTTTAAACTAACTATCATAGTGACTATCAGTAATATTAATTTCGGATTGAAAGCTTGATTTTGCTTCGTTGGTTTTTGCAATTCTTTGAAAATAACAAGATATTGTTAAAGCAGTAGACGTGGACGGTTGTTTTTCACATTCGTTTTGTATTCTTGTTTCAACTTGAGAACTTACGGATCCAGGAAACGAAAAATTTTTTTCCGATAATTCTTAAGATGGCTGCGGATGACTAATAATAGAATAAGAAGCTAGTTTTTCAAACATAAATTTAATGTTTTTTGACTTGTGTGCCTCAGCTTCCATTGCCTTCTTTCTCTTTTCGCGTAACTTCTCCGCTCCTCCTTTCAGTTTTTCTTTGTCCATTTTTTAATGATTTATTATATATATATATCAGTGGCGGTTCGTGGGATTCAGAAGAAAGGAAGCAATACATTTTATGTAAATTATAGCTCCACTTTTCAGACTATTTCATTGCTACTATAAGTGTACTGTCCGTTAGTAGAACGTACACGCAAATTTGAACTTAGTGAAACTGAAATGGATGCACTGGTAAATTTGGATCAAGGTCAGAGATCGAATCTCTTATCAAAATAAACACTATTCACTACGTTTTAACTTCCAATAGATTTTCACACCTTTTTTCTTAAGATGGCCCACTAATTATATTAAGCTCAGATTGTGTAATGAGATATTAGGTCAGAGATCAACACACACTAGAAAACACTTATTATCACAGATTTAGAATATACGATTATCAAGAAAAGTTGTATTGGGATGAAACTCAATATATAAGTTTTAGGTCAGAGAATTTTGTAACACACTGAAAACACGTCAAGAGCGTAATACATATAAATATATATATATATATGTAAAATTAATATAGAATGAAGATAAGATATGATATTTAATAAATATGCACAAGAAATGTAGAATATGTAAATATATATATGAGTAAAAATGTATAATAAAATAGATATATGATTAAATATTAATTTGTTACAAGTGACTGGTACTCACCAATCTACAACTTGACCCTTGAGGGTTGGCTTTAAGCTAATGTTAAGACCCTTTGTTCTAACCATTGGTTAGAACAATTCTTTATTCCCGTCGAGACCAGAAATAAAGTGTTAATGTTAGTAAGATACTATCTCAGTCGAGACCCGAGATAATATTTTTAAGTCAGTCGAGACCCGGCTTAAAGTGTTATGCTATCTTCAGTCGAGACCCGAAATAAGATGCGTTTATTTCCGTCGAGACCAGAAATGATTGTTAGTAAAAATCTTATCTTCAGTCGAGACCCGAAATAAGATGCGTTTATTTCCGTCGAGACCAGAAATGATTGTTAATTATTAAAAGTGAAATATCAGTCGATACCCGATATAAATGTTAGTCCCTACACAGCCAACTTACCCCAAGCGATGCCAAGCACAAAATGAGATCGAGATCAAGTCAAGTCAAGTGTGTTTTGCGCCGAGTTTTGTTTGCTTTGTCGTAGTTCCCTCGATGATTTCTCTAATTTGTCCTCATTTGTTCGTTGGGGCTCATCTTTAGCCCTCAGTTCAGTTTGATGTCGTCTTTTTTCCTCTTGTTGCCAGTTGTCCATTGTGACTTTCGAACTTTCAGTTTTGTTGTCTTTCTTCAATTACAGCTGATGCGCCTTATCAGTTGTACCTCATGTCGTTCTCCTTATGGAGTTAGTGAGATCGAGATCAGTCAGCTTGTCGTTTATATAGCCCTTGCTTGCACGCAACACCACTGATGGAGTAGCAGAGGCGCATGATTACAAGAATTGGCAGTGCAGCTGTGATCTTACGGTTCTAGCGATAAAATTTGCATAACAACGAACAAAAATGCATAGCAACAAGAAATTTAGAGCAACACATGCTGTTGTGTTAAATTAAATTATATTTGCAAAAATTTTATCTCGTATCACGTAGATAAGAAATTCCCGTTCGATGGTACTTATAATGATAATAATGATAGAGTTGCAAATTGATCTGTTTGATCTGATCGTATTTGTGCCATGCATTGTATGCTACATGACAACACAAGCTTTTAATAGATGTTGTACCTATTTTTGGGAAAATTGTAATTAAATTGAATTTGTTTTCTTCTCAGAACTCAACTTTAGCATGGTATATTTTAATATGGTCCCTTTTCAGGATTTGTTTTTATCACGAATCTAACTGGTTTAAACAAATGGAAATAATTTTTATTTGATCTGCTCGTTGAGGTTATAATTTTGTATTGTATTCGTGCAATGTGTTATGTAAATAACAAATACATGGCTTTGTTATGTTGTATACCTGCTTTTTGATTAAGAGTAATTAAATTAGAGATAAGTTTACTAAAAATTTGACGCTTTGTTTTCAACATGCTTTCTTTCAGAAGTTTTCTGTTTATGAAAATATATTCGAATCAATTTGGTTCGAACAATATGTAATTATACATGTATCAAAGTCAATGATGTCAATAATACACAATATGAATATTCACAATTATTCTTGCTCTTGAAAGAAAAGGAAGCCATTATCATCGTTAAATAAATCAGCGATGCAATCATATCTTTCATTTAATCCATTCACTGCAAATACTGCATGCCCCATAATTAAGCAAATACAAAAATTTCACTCAATATCCCCTTTCACAACGTACGCAAAAAATCTAATCATCTAATTCATTCTTTTGAATTCAATTACCATTATTATTGTACTTAGGTAGGTATACTCGTTCGCCGGAATACTCAAATAAAAGCAAGAATTCTACATTGTCTCGCAATTAAACAGAAACGTACGTAATATTATAGATAGTCAATATCTTATTTTTGCATAATATGAATAAAATATGTGTAAAAAAAATGTATAATAAAAAACATTCAAACATTTATAGTCAAACGAGATAATATAATTTTAAAATATTGTTATTGTGTAGATTCAGCTGTGCAATGAATCTTTTCTTGGGTGAAAAAAAAAATAATTTTTTACTTAGCCTATAATTTATTTATGAAAGTTATTTATTTAAAAAGTTTTTTAATATACATAGTTTATTTTCTAATCCTTACATTTGCTAAAAACTCATATAACAATTAACAGGACATACAGTAGGTTTACATGAATACTTTAGTACTTGGCTTGAAATCCACTTGAAGCTCAGGTAGGGCGGTTGATTGAATTAATTCCAATTACTTGAGTTGAATTTTTCTTGAATTTAATATTCCAATTACTTAAGTTGAAATTTACGCATTGAATGAGCGTTTTCCTGATATTTTGATTACTTCAAGCGTACTTCAAGAATACTTCAAGTATTTATGTAAACGTACTGATAATTTATCTAATATATGCATATTAACTCGCATCTACGTTCTTTTGCGAATATTGCGATGTAATTTTTTACCTCTGCGGTAAGTATAGTTTAGAAGATTATCGCACTTTAATGTAAATACGTCCATGTAAAAACGTTTTACACGAAAAAACTGGAAAATTTATTTCACATCAAAACCCTTCGGTTAATCATATAAAATTTAAATGTTCACATGAAAAATGTAAAATATTATGCTGAAGCGTTTAAAAGAAGAATCATCCCCCCGCAAGAACTTAACCGCCCGTTTGTACACAAATTCGAAAATCACGCATTTTAAAGATATTCGGGTGAAAAAACTCGGTTATAAAGTTTCTTACAGAACAAAAGAAAATATGCCATTTAAGAAATCTCAGCAAAAGCTTCAATTTGGTATTACACACGGCCAAATTTGGACAACGCCATGAGTGTAGTTACCACTCTCCCACCAAAACCTCCAAAAACGTAAAAAATTAAGCCCACTGACTAATTCTAAAACAAAAAATCCCATGTAAATCCATCCACGTTTACTATTCTAAAACGATTCCTATAATTTCACAATATTCGTCACGAAGTTCGGATAAATGTTATTTAAAAAAGCTACGAATTTATTATTAATATCTGGCAGCATTTAAATAAATCGTGAGCAAGCCCGACACCCACCCGCACCCGCATATACTTCAGAAATTATCAATGAAAGTTACTATCGGGGGGTTAAATCAATTGCCAAACGCTACGCTGCGGCTAGCGTACCATAGCAATGTACGGATGCAAACTCTTGAGTGAATGTGCGTCTATCTAAAAAGTTAAATGTATTTAACTTTTTACATTGACTTTGTTGTTGTAAATACGCTGTAGGGATTTCCGCGTCACTGCGATGCCAGTGGCAACGGTGATTGATTCTAATGCCGTTTCATCTATACCAGGGGTGGCCAAACTTTCGAAGTATGGGGTCTACTTTACAACTTAGAATATCGTAGCGGTCTACCGTCAGCAACGGATTTAAATAAAACCCACAATCTTCTTCAAAAAATCTGTAGGTACTTTCGAATGCTCCAGATTTGAAAAATACTTATGTTGCACCAATCCATTAATTGGCCGATGTTACTAAATGCTCTGTAAATGTTATGCCTTCGTTAAAAGGGAACACCATGAAACTGAAAACTTCTTCCCGAGTTCCAAATACTTCGAACTCCTCGTGTAAATTCTCCAACTGTTTGGCGAAACTTTGGAATCCCCGATTTAAATTATGTGTCCTCTCGCTCCAAATTGTTGGTAATTCTTCTATCCGCCTAATCTTAGTTGGGATGCATGCACCAGCATCTTTTCTTTGAATGTTTTAACTAAGCTTTTCATATCAAAGTTGTCTTTCCTGGTAGACATAGCTGGCGCATGACAGCGTTTCATGGCAATGAAATGCCGTTGATTTACAAAAGAATTTCCTCTTTATTTTTACCATACCAATGTCGCTGCTTGTGATTTTGTGCCTGGCATCGTAAAAAAAGGTTGCTGTGCACTCACGTACCTACTTCTATTTTTTAATGCTTTTCGACACTTGTTTTTTTTTTAGTGCTACACCTGAGTTACAAATAAAGCAAACACATTTATCATTTATCTTTGAACATACCGATAAAGAGCACTCTGATAATGATAACCTTTTCCGCACTTCACAACCTTGCTCGCTCATTTTAGCGGACTATACTGACTGAGAGCACAAAGGCGCATTTTATTATTATAGTACGGGAGATAAAGAGAGAGAGAGAGAGAGCTATCCGTTACTCCCCCACGTGAGGCGGCGCAATTATCTGAAAATGGCAATATATTGTAATTTTTGTTCAATTGATTTTACTCTCGCGGGCTACCAAAAACGTCTACGCGATCGACTGGTCGACCGCGTCCGACGTCTTGGCCATCCCTGATCTATACCACGCGAATATTATGTAGCTTGCTTGACGACAAGCCAATTCGGGGTGTATCTGGTGTTGGGTAGAATGATGGTGGGTGGGTCATACGCTAAATTTTGGACAGCGTACCATACAGAATGTTAGTAGCGATATAATGACATTGGGCTGGGTGGTATGTTCTTAGTTTGTAGGAGAAAATTGGGCGTTACTTATAAAATATTTCAGGTTGTATCTAGTGATGCCAGAGGAGTAAACTTCTTTGAATTTTATACATTTTTTAAATATTCTAAGAATATTTTAAAGCAAAATGTTGTTTGGATTTTTTTATTTTGTCAAGGGAAGCAGTGCTTCCTTTGCTTCCAATGAGGAACCGCCCCTGATATATATATATATATACATATATATATTTTTATTAAATTATTTTTACAAATTTCGTTATTTTAATTACCTTAAGTCCGATTCGAATATTCAGGGTAAAAACCACACGCAAAACACAAAGCACTTTAAGCCTGCTCTTACACAGTTTTATACGTTAAATTTCTGTGAGCGAATGATTCCGTAGCCGTATGAAAACTAAATATTTCTAATCGCTGTGAACCTTACTTCTTTCTTTTTCAGTCAAAAATTGAATTTGTCCCTCTCATTTCATAAAATCGAATAGTAAGCAATCCACAGCGCGTGTCGCGTGACTTATCTTAATTACCACAAAATAAATAAAACATAAAAGTTTGAGAAGTTTGGAAGAAGAAATATAAAACATTTTTTGCTCATTAATTATATAGGCAAATAATAGTGTAAAATACAGAAAAAATGTACAAAAATCCTACAAAAATTTGTTAAGAAAATGAAAAATTCATTCCGGTTCTTTATTTTCGGCAATTACATGATTATGAAGATAGGTTGGTAGATCACTTAGACGTACTTTCAGCCACCGATCCTGCGGACCTCTGAACAGCCGGGCCACCGGGAAATTTCCCGGTTCGTCTTATGGCCCATCCGCCCCTGGCTCTATATACATTCACATCGCGTTAATAGCTGTTTCATTGAAGTCGTTTGTCATTAATTGGGATGCAGTTTTTGTAAAATATCAATGGAAATCGACATTAAAGAATATATTCAGTTATTGCTGCTGCCAGTCAGATAAGTCAACTGTCAAAGTAATACAACAAACATTGTAAAATGCCTTGATTTGAAAGAAAAGTTTGAACTGCTGTTGTTATTATAGCAGGAAATATTCAGAAAAAAAAATAAAAGAGTTGATGGTAAAAAATTTAACTAACTACGCTAATACTTTTCGCGAAGATATCTCTAGCTTTGAATTCCAGGTGCCGTTAAATAATGCAAATCCAAGAGATACTAATGGCAATTCTGGGGAGGCTAAAGCCATTCAAAAGAAAATGTTGAGTTGTATGTCACCAAAATTTTCGAATACCACGAAAAGCGTGTAAATGTTTGTTGTAACTGATCTGACACAGACGAACTTGACAATCCACCTATACCTCTTGAAACTACTTTTAGCCATTGTATGGCTCTTAGCTAATTAAGCAGGTGATAAGTGCAAAAGTATTTCTTTTTCATATTTCTACCGCATAATAAACCCACTAAATAAAATGGTTTCTTCAATCATAACTTGACTAAAAGTTGAGGAATAAAACAAAATTACGCATGGATTCCAGGGGATGTCTGGGTTTTCTAATGTAAACGGAGCTATAGATGGAACGTATATCACAATTTTAGCATCAATTATAATGTTATGTTATAACTCAAAGAATATTCTCTATAACTCCATTTCTCGTCATAAGTGACACAAAAATTGGTCTTAGGGTACTTGCACCACGAGGCGAGGCTATATCAAGAGTTGAAGAAATAAAACGATTGTACGCTGTACTATGAGAGGATGAGATTTTTCATTTTTTCGCAAGGTGCAATGCGCTAATTTTGATGACTGGCATATTCTTATAGGTTTTTTCTTTGATATAATTGAAGGGTTCTTTACGCATTCTCATATACTGGAAGAATCAGTATGTATGTACATCTTCATATATGTGAACGATGAAATTCTCCAAATTTTAATCGTTTGTTATTGTGACCACATATGCACGCAAAACTGCAGAAAAGGCTGGACAAACATAAAATGATTAATTTTTTATGATTAGAATGGAAATGTTGACAGTTTTTTTTAGTTTATATTGAAATCTTTCATATAATCAAAGGTTTGTATACTTCTTCTCGTACACTGGAAGGATCTATCAGCAGCAGTCCGTAAATTAAATTAAAAAAATATATTTTCTTTTGCCCAAGTGATATTTTAATCGCTTATAAGGAAATAAACTCATGCCGACTTTATTTTTCAAACGTTAATCTTACCTGAATCCTGCGTATAGGCAAGAGAGACGCAGCACGGTAAACACTATCTTTACCTTATTCTCTCTGCGGTGATTGCATTTGTAGCCATCATAAACACATCAAATGGCATAAGAAAACGTTCAGTAAGCAATATTTTGTGTTGGTAGCTCGAGATCGAGAGGTTTCGAAAACTGATTTCATGCCGGGGAAAACTTTTATTTTGAAAGACAAAGTTTATACACTGTTCATTTCTCCATTCATACACAACGCGAGGCTAATGAAAATGGAAATAAATTTTAATAAAGCTCATTCCAAAGTTGTAGAAAGGAGTTTCGCGCTTCTTTCTGCATACTGGCGAATATATAGATTGTCCCAGGCTAATATTACTATATCTTGCCAAATAATTCCTCTCGTCCAGACAAGTAAAAAAGGGTATTGCTGGGGTGGGAGGAGGGGCGGGGGAGGGGTTAAATGTCACCCTACCGAGTTACAGTGTGATTAGTAAAGTATGCTCCTTTTTCATTAAATACCCTATATCTTGAATAGTATAGGGTAGACGGTCTATTTTAAGACGGGCAGAACTTTGGGATCTTTCCCATGAATGCTAAATGCTTCAATTTCAAAACTTAAGTTATTTTTTTTCTTTTTATGAAAATACCCCCACTAACATACAATTTTGTTTTAAAATTTCGGAAGCCCAGTCTTGTTTTTAACCTTATGTCTTATCTGTGACGGTCAAGGAGTTATTAGCTCTTAACCTATTCAGGTTATACAGAAATTAGAGCATATATTTTTTAAATGGCGTGTTTTTAAGGGAACATACTATCTGTTACCTGAATAAGTTAAAAGCTAATAACTCCTTAATCAGAACAGATAGAACATAAGTACTTAGTTCAGTTAAAGAGAAGAATCTGGGCTTTCTAAATTTTGTAACAAAAATGTATGTTAGTGAGGGTATCTTTTAAAACATGACGGAAAAATAAGAAAATAAAAAATTTAAAAACCGACATTATGAATTTGAAGCGTCATAACTCCGGATTGGGGAAGGGTACGGGAGTGATTTAACATATTGTTACGCGCTACAAAGTGACACAAGCGACATCTGTTGGAAATAGAAACACCTTTAGGTTAGTGACATCCTAGTAAACTTTGGGTTTAGAGAACGGAATATTCAGGAAGGTTCTAGGATAATTCGTTGAGTATAAATACGGCGCTTCTCACATCCAGGAGGCAGTCTTATTTCAGACAGTGAAATGAACAAAGTAAACTATTGCAATAATTAGAAGTACAGTACTAACGATAACTATAAAGAGTTGATTTGATAATTGTTTGTAAATGTATAAAAGTAAATAGTGAAGTTAAATAAAAGAAAGAACTTGTTAATGATATCTGGAATATTGTGTTTTAAATAACGAAATAAGGCCACGCTCGTAACAATATGTATACGTAAGCTGTTAGGTCAGTGGCTTATGCCCACGGCACACCCCGTCTTCATTTCCTGTCAACAAAATCATCAAATTGCTATTTGTCAGAAATAACCATTTTTGTATTTTTGCATTTTTACTAATGTAAGCAATTTTGTGAATTCGTTTATCGAATGCTTCTTAAAATATTGTAAAAAGATTTTAGAATACAAAATTTGTTAACTTGTATATGTATGTGGAGTTCTAGGGAAATTAAAAAGCCGTAAAATGGGTTATTTTAATAAATAACGCTATTTAATCCGGGTAATTGAATTAGATATTAACAAACGTAAAGTTCTTTTGTTCCTCGCTATTCAATTCAAAATTTAATGTCTATTTTAAATAGTTTAACCACATCTTTAAGAAAACGCGATGATGCAATGTACAGCTTTTGGTTTAAGGGATAGCGGATAATTGGACAGTGCACGCCGGTGTACGTTCCGCTTAAAATCCAAAGGTCTACATAAAGGATAAAAATGTATATAAGATAGAAAGTTGTTCTACAACCATACATCAGATTACAAAGGAAATACGGAATTTCACGGTATGGTCACAGCTATAGTCCGCGCCACTAAAAGTGAGCTATCAAGGTGACTAGAGCGAAATTTATAAGTTTGTATCAATGTTTATATTCCCAACATTACAAGATTTCAAAGCCCAGTTAGCTTTTATAAGGACTTGACTTGAGGACAGGTCACCAATCAGTTATTTCATCCCTATCCAAATCGCAGCCTACTCAATTTTTATATGCTGAGGAATATCGCATCATATGCCCATGATGTGTCTTTCGCTACAATAGTGGAGAACGTGGCAATTATGTGTTCCTGATAGTGGCAGATTCATGTCGTGCGATGTTTCCGTCCATAAAGTTCGAAACTTAATTCCTAAGGAGCATATTTTGTTGTTCTTCCGTGTTGGTATTCTTTAAAGTTTTTATACCCTAGGATATAATAGGGTTGTCATTCCGTTTGTAACACCTGGAAATAATGACGATAGAGCAAAATGGATTGGACATTGTAGCACGTAGCATAATATTAAAGTTATTTTGTTTTTGCATATCCGTCCACCCGTCCGTCCGTCCGTCCGTCTGTCCACCCGTCCGTCCGTCCGTCCGTCTGTCCGTCCGTCCGTCCGTCCGTCCGTCCGTCTGTCCGTCCGTCCGTCTGTCCGTCCGTCCGTCTGTCCGTCCGTCCGTCTGTCCGTCCGTCCGCCTGTCCGTACAACTTCACGATAAGTCGAGAAGACGTTCACTTAGAGTGCTGAAATTTTACACACGGGCTTTTTAAAAATAAAATAAAGTTTAAGTTAGAAAATGGAAGCAATCGAGGAGCTCCTTCGTAGGGTTGCCCTACAAAAATTTCGTTTTTTACTATATATTTGGACACTAACTGAGAACGCGTCAACGTAGAAAACTGAAATTTGGTACATAGCGCTTTCATATCAATAGTAAATAAAGTTTTAAAAACGGACGAAATCGACCAACCCCTTTTTGGTTTGCCATATAAAAATTTTGGTTTTTTACGTAATACTGCGACAACAGTCAGTCCCATACGTTTTTACTGCAGTGAATAGGTGGATTTGGATGCTAAGTGGTTGTTGAAATGTCAGATAGATTAAATTTGAGAGAAAATGTTTATAAAGAAACAATGAACTCATCGAGAACAGAAGAATTAATCAAATTTATATATTATCGTTATGAAATTAAATACGGTAATAACTTTTAGTATAATAAATATCGAACGGAGACGAATTTTTATCCTTAAATTTTCTAGGTAGTAGGTACTGCTCGAGGAAAGTAGCTCGAATATAGGTCCAGTTTCTCATAATTTTATTTTCAGTTGCCTTTAATGAAATTAATTTGAGTAATATAGTTAATAATCCTAACTATTTTCATAAGAAACTTGATATAACAGAAACATAACAGAAATGTTTGAAATTGGACAACACAAACTTGCGTTCCATTCGGAAAGTGCTCGCGAGTACTTTACACAGCCCAATGGAACACAGCTATTGTGAGACCAATTCTAGCTCTTTTACTTGTTATACATATGTATTAACTTAGCTAGTCTTAGATTATAAGTATATGTGAAGAACTTGTTTTTATAAATATAAATTTTAGATATGGTAGAATGAAATTAATGTGAGATTCATTTTTCATATTTATATTTCTGGCAGCCTCTTAACCCGCTAGCCAGTCATGTGAGTGAGACAGATGACTTACTTTAGCCACTTTTTGCCCCTTTAATAAAATATGGGTATATACATACATGGTTAATAAGAAAACAAAATTATGTATATATGTTTATCGCTAATTAATGCAATTTTTATGTACATATGTAACTAGCTACGAGGATAATTATGAATATATGTACATATATAACTAAAAAACAAAAAAAAAGGTAATGGAAATATGACGCTAAAATATATATATCTACACGTAAGATCATTCCGCCAAGAGAGAAAAAACTAGATTATTATTTGATTAATTACGTACATGCTAATAAGAATGGAAAACTATGTATATATGTTTATCGCTAGTGCAAACTTTAAGTACATATGTATCTAGCTGTGAGCAAAAATAAAAACAAACTGCAAAAAAGGAAGATCGAAATATGGTTTTTCACAACTATCGCCCAGTCACCAGAACGTGGGAGAAAACCAAACGAGAAAAAAAATTAAAAAAGAAAAGGAAAGCAAATGTACTTACATATTAATCCCAGCGTTGAAGTGCTTCCTTCAGCGACCCGGTGATTAATCTGTAAAGAAAAGAAACGAGCGAAAAAAAATTGTGTTCCTCCACCTGTTTTTTTTTTTTCAATTATCACCCTTGATCTATCTTGTTAATTATTATTTTTTCTGTATCTTTAAGGCAGTGTGTTTTCCTTTATATTTTTTGAAATTTTGCGCGTGATTACACACAGTGCGGGTCCAGACTCAAGATAAGTAGAAAAATATTATAGGATCACTCTTTACTATCTGAGAGTAATCTCTACTCACCTCGTACAAAAACAAACGGAAACACGCTCGAACTACTACTTGGTGACCAAAGTGAACTGTTGACTCAGGATGCACCCACAAGAGAAGGAACTTTCTGCAAAGCACTTTAGTTTTTTTTTTTAAATATATTAATATATATATATAAACTAGTTGTGATCACTAAATTTTAAATGATTAATAATGTAAATATGAATGTTTGAACAAGGTAAACACAGTTTCCGATTAGCGCGGCACTCCGATTTTACTCAGAGTTACTTGCTTTCAATGATCAGGCAACAACCTGACCGCCCCGATCGACACAATGCTTTAATTCCTCCCCAAAGAAGCGATACGAGGGAAAAGCTCTCAAGTGCTTTGCACTTTATCGACCAACACCTTTTGTTGAGTGATCGAAAATCTCTCTCGAATTGCATTTTGTTAAGCGTAGTTTTTCTTATCAAAACCCATTTAATGGGTAGTTTCTGATGGACAGAAAAAATTTTTTTTTTAGTTTTAATTTTAATTTCCGCATGCGACCATATTACTGAGGCCATACAGTTTAATTTCATTTACATGCAAGAATTAATATGAAATAAGTCTTTATAAAGTATAAGTTTTTAAGTTATATCCAATGTTCATCCATAAAGCGGCCATTTTCACAATGTTCCAGTCACTTAAATAAAAGGCAATTCATTTTGTGAGATCTAGTCTCGAACGTAGGACGGAGGATTGCCGGTATAAAGGACAACTCAGTCGTTAATTTAATAATATTTCATAATCCAATATGCCTAACCTAATATCACAAAATTCATTTAAAACTTAAGACTATGACTATAAAATTTAATATAAAATTCAAACAACAAACGAAAAATAAAAACAAGCAAATTAAAAATTCAAATTAAAACTTAATGCCGTTTGAATCTGGTGCCTCCGTCGTTCCGTCAGTTCTGCAAAAAGAAAGAGAAGACCAGAATTGATTATCTGTCATCAGAATGAGTGAAAAAATGTTGATGCTGCTATTACGTGTAAGCACCAGGATAGCACAACCACTCCTTGCTAGTGCGTGAGAGCACAAGGGTAGCAAAATGCTCAGTGCTATGGCGTGACAGCACAAGGGTAGCAAAATGCTCGGCGCTATTGCGTGACAGCACAAGGGTGGCAAAATGCTCGATACTAGTTCTTGACAGCACACGGGTAGCAAGTTGCTCGGTGCTAGTGCGTGACAGCAAAATGGTAGCCAAATGCTCGTTGAGAGTGCATGAGAGCACAAGTATACTAAAATGATGTAAATGATGAAAATGTCGCAGATTAATCTCTGGGAAGAATTATTCTTCTGCTTAGGTGTGGGTAGGAGTATTGGAAATGATAGGAATTTGAAGTGATTTGAAATCTCCGAAACTTAGAATTAATCTTCTATAATGGAGGTTGGAAGCATTATTCACATGAATTCTGACTTTTGAGCCAAGAATGATGTTCTGTTGCGGCTCGTCGGCTTTATATATCCGCCGTATTCAGTTATGAGTTCAGGCCTCTCGATGTTGCCCTAGCAACGATTGTTGCATTTGCTTGAACTGATTGCGGCGAGAACATCTAATTTGTCGTAATGACAATTTGACATGAAATATGTAAATATATCTACTTGAGGAAAGTGTCTTTTGAGGTAAGTTGGTGATATTTTTGTACAATTTTGTTATAAATAATAATAATTTTATATGTTTTCCGTGTTATATAATGTCTTTATATTAAGGTAATTCACGATAAGTTCGATTAAAAATAAAATACAAATCTAGTCTTTAATTCACGCACGATCTTTATAAAAGGCTTGAAAAAATACGGCTTCTTTTTATATGGTAATCATAGTTCAGTCAACTAGATAGAAACCGGCAATAATGTTCTAATTCTACAGCTTGTATGGCTTAAAGATTCGGCTGCATCTAATAACCAATTATCGGGTTGCTTCAATTTCAGCTAGCATTAAAAATATAGCGGTAAGTTATTGTTCTCAATTTTTGCAATTCTTGCAGCTGCATGAAATTTTTGAAATTTATTGAAATGTTGCTATGTCTTTTTTTCAGATCTCTGACGCAGAATCCTACATGTATATTTGATATATGTACATATACTACGAGCTAAAAGCTGCTAGCTAAATAAGGTTAATTAAGAACAAACTACCAGTTTAATAATCTTAAGTACTGCGAAATTTGAGTTTTTAATAATGGTACACCTCCGGCAATTATTCACACTATTTCAGGCAGTTTATTCATTGTCTCGTGCAAGCCATCTGTTACGCGCTGTTTTCGTGCGTAAAGGCGCTAGCTCAGCTTGGACGTCGGGAACAAAAAAAAACTAAATTTTATGATAGCACCAAAGGGGAGCCACATTAGAGCCTGACAAAAGAAGAAAATTCATATTGGGCGCCACGCGGTTTGTTTTTTTGAGGTACCACGAACCTCTATTAGATCATGGAAACGATAATGTTTTTTTCTTTTAACACTTCTTAATTAATA
The DNA here is from genome assembly GCA_963930735.1 of Dioctria linearis. NCBI lineage: Eukaryota > Metazoa > Arthropoda > Insecta > Diptera > Asilidae > Dioctria > Dioctria linearis. The sequence goes on along the minus strand of OZ005740.1, from coordinate 92,725,768 downwards.
TTTATTCCAAATTGTAGGTACTGATTATTACAAGACTAAACATGCAAAAAAAAAGATAAAGAAATATAAAATAATTACGAAAGACATTAAAGTGTACCTTGACTTACGGGACACCCATGGTACCGCTTGCGCTAATCCAAGTCACATTATGATAATGCCCGTCAGCCACGCAAAACCCTTAAATTCCGTCTTTTTGATTTTCCTTGGGAGTCGCGAAGTTATCTAATAACCATATATAAATACAAAATCCATAATTACGTTAAATGAGATACTGAAATATTCATTAATTATTTTAAATGGAACACAACGATAAAATAAACCCTAGCGATCTAAATAGGAAGTCTGAAAGTTCGTGAGACCTCGTTATGCTATATTGTTACTGACAAGTTAGAATGAATATTAAAGAAAACTAGTAACTCTATGGAAATGCTTAGCTATTGATTAAATATAATAATATATCCTTATTCTAGGTGTTAGTAGGATGATGCTGCCTTGTTGGAGTATGTGTAAATCATTTATATGTAGTTGACCTTTTAGTACGTGTAGCTGACCCTGTACATGTGTAGCTAATTTTTGTGTATGTTTAGTTCCGAAGATAGTGTGCTGATTTTAAAATTGTGTGACGTGTGAATGTTAGCAAAGAAATGAAGCGAGTGGTGTTTGCGTGTGGTGAATTTCTGGGCCATTATGGGTTTGTGTATGTTTAAGTGAAATTTCCCAGAGGAAGCTTTTGTCTTACGTTTGATGAAAGATGTGACTTTATGTATATTTTCCTGAAATAAAGTAAAACTCCAGCAGCATCAACAGTTCTACCACTCTCTAACTGTTGTGGTAGCATCCATCCATTGCCTCTGCAACTGCGATTGCTTTTTGGACGTCAATCTTGTCTTCGCCAAAGACTCGTTTCTCCTCATCGTTTCTCTTCGTGCGCTTTACTCTCTCTTCACGTGCTATAGTTAAGCGCTGAGCTGATGCTGCAGCAAATGCTCTCCTCGGTTTCTTCTATTCGATTGTCCTTGTTATATCCTATATGATGAAATCATATGGTATACTGAGTTAGTCATTCCTTTTGTAACGTATAGAAATATTTCTAGTAGAGCAAAATGGATTGGACACCCACTCATAGTATTAAAAGTTATCTTGGTTTTTGCATGTCCGTCCTCCTTTTCATCCGTCTATCCATCCGTCCTCACGTTAACTTGATAACGCTATACTTCAGGGCAGAAATTTTACAAATGGGACAAATCGGGTAACTCCATCGTAGAGTTGCCATACAAAAATTTCGTTTTTTACTATATATTTGGACACTGCTTGAGAACGCGTCAACGAAGAGAGCTGAAATTTTGTACACAGTGTTCCCATAAAAATAGTAAATATAATTTGAACAAGTAAAAAATCTAGAATTGGTCTAAGACCAATTATTATGATAACCTAAATGAATGCCCGTGTTTAAATTTCGTATGGTCACCGAACTATGCAATTTTGATTTATGAAGTGGTTTTTCGCATATATTTCTAGAACAGTTTGTCACACAAAAAGAATTTTATAGGAATTTGATAGGATTTCGTATTCTGAAGATGTGTTTAGTGCAATAAAAATGTCTTGGACTGATCGTTTTCAAAGTATACATAAAAAACATAAATTTTTATATGGCAACACCAAGAATTTTTGACGTTTTATTTGCTAGTACAGTGAAAACACCATGTACCTAATTTCAGTTCTCTACGTTGACGCGTTCTCAGGTAGTGTCCAAATATATGGTGGAAAACGAATTTTTTTTATGGCAACCCCACGAAGGAGTTGCCCGATTTATCTCATTTTCAAACCTAATTTTACTTTTTTTTAGAAGCCTGTGTACAAAATTTCAGCTCTTTAAGTATACGCCGTTCTCGAGTTATCGTGCGCACAGACGGACAGAAGGCCAGACGGACGGACATGCAAAAATCAAAATAACTTTTAATAATGTGCGTGGGTGTCCAATCCATTTTGCTCTACGATCATTATTTCGAGGTGTTACAAACGGAATAGTTTGTCATTCTTATTGATTGCTTCTAGGGTATAAAAATGGACTTAATCGGACGACCCGTTGTTGGTGTTGCTAGATAAAAGTTAAGGAATTTTACGTATACTGTGAAAACGACCGGTACTAGACATTTTTATTGTACTGAAAAGTTCTTCGGAATACAAAATCCTATGAAATTATTTTACTATTCGACGAACTATTCTAGAAATATATACGGAGAAATTAACTCTTACAGATGGGTGACCATGCGAAATTACATACGTGAATTCATACAGGGTATTATAAAAATTTACCAATGCCAGCTTTTTTACTTGTACAATGTTATTTTTAACCAACAGCATTTTCCTCATCCTTATTTACGCCATTTGGCACTTCTCTTAGTATGGTTGTACATACAGGAAAGAGTCAACAGTTCATATGGGCTCAACAGTATGTTTTGTACCGAAAATTTTCCTAGAAATTATCCGACAATGTCCACGTCATGAAAACTGCGGCGTCTGTTTTTCTGCAGCTTGAACTTCTATTGGTGACCTGCACTCTGAAGGCGTTGCGTTGAATATACTAGGCATTTATTTTCAAATCATTATCATTTCTTAAAGAAGTTCATTAGTCCTAGATTTTCTATATATGATATCAGCATACATTTTATCTCACCGTCGGTTCACGGTTTTCTGACTGAAATAATAACTATTTTCAATTAAGTATTCCTTAATTTAATTGTATTTTCTTCATCAAGAAATTCGTACCCTTCCTTTGCCCGTGTAAGGCAAATAGCTTCAGAGAATTCATCCTCTACTCCAGTACGAGTTAAATTTTCTGTAAATGTTGCATTAATTCCATATACAAGTAAGTGCAATCTTGAATATGTAATTAATTCAATATAACAATTTGACTTCTGCTTCGTCTGTAATATCAATGAATCGTTTTCTATGTTCATTCATGTAAATTGTTATAGTTTCCATAATTAAGATAACTTTTATTTTACTTCCTGCAATATCAAATGACAACTGATAACAGTCCCAAAAGTATATTGTATTTGTTTTAGTTAGCTGTTCTGGGCAGTGGCGGTTCGTGGGATTCAAAAGAAGGGAAGCAATACATTTTGTGTAAATTATAGCTTCGCTTTTCAGACTATCTTATTGCAACTACATATAAGTAGTTATACATCTATCAAAGTCAATGATGTCAATAATACACAATATAAATATTCATATGTATTCTTGCTCTAGAAAGAGAAGGCAGCCATTATCATCGTTAAATAAATCAGCTATGCAATCATATCTTTCATTTAATCCATTCACAGTAAATATTGCCGCCCCATAATTAAGCAAATATGAAAATTACACTGAATATCCCCTTTCACAACGTAAGAAACGTACGTAAAAAAATCTAATCATGTACTTAATTCATTCTTTTCAATTCAATTACCATTATTATTGAACATAGGTATACTCGTCCGCCGAAATCCTCAAATAAAAGCAAGAATCCTACATTCTCTCGCAATTAAACAGAAACGAACATAATATTATAGATAGTCGTTATCTTATTTTTGCACAATATGAATAAAAAATGTTAAAAAAAACTTTTAAAATAAAAAACATTCAAACATTTAAGGCCGTAAACACCAAAGAGGATACCTATTTCCTGTGTAAAGATTATTCCTATCCGAGAATAATGCTGCTTGCTTTGGTCGTAAACACCAACTCTTGTAAAACAATGAGTTTTTTGCTTATGTAACATTACTTTCGGATATTTTCAGTATTATGTTTTAATTTCAATTTTACCCACAGAAATTATCGGATCTTGGTTGGTGTTTGTGCATTACACCTGAATATGGATTATTCTGGTTGGTGTTTACGGTCCTTAAAGTCAAACGAGATAATATAATTTAAAATATTGTTACGCGCCACAAAGTGATACAAGCGACATCTATTGGAAATGGAAACAACTTTAGGTTAGTGAAATCGTAGTAAACTATGGGTTCGGAGAATGGAATATTCAGGAAAGTTCTAGGTTAATTCGTAGAGTATAAATACGGCGCTTCTCACATCAGGAGGCGAGTATTATTTCAGACAGCGAAGTGAACGAAGTAAACTATTTGGATTGCGATAATTAGAAGTACAGTACTAGCGATAAATAAAGAGTTGCTTTGATAATTATTTGTGAATTTGTGAGAGTAAACAGTAAAGTTAAATAAAGAAAGAACTTTTGAATTATATCTGAAATATTGTGTTTTAAATAACGAATTAAGGCCACGCTCGTAGCAATATTGTTACTGGTTTGATCAAGTTTTGCAATGAAACTTTTCTTGGGTGAAAGAAAAAATTATTTTTTACTTAGTAGGTACCTATAATTTATTTATGAAAGCTATTTATTTCAAAAGTTTTTTTTAATATATTCTATTTTCTAATCATTACATATTGAGTACTTGAGTACTTGACTTGAAATCCACTTGAAGCTCAGGTAGGGCGGTTGATTGAATTAATTCCAATTACTTGACTTGAATTTTTCTTGAATTTAATTTTCCAATTACTTAAGTTGAAATTTACGCATTCAATGAGCGTTTTCATGATATTTTGATTGCATCTATCTAATGTATGCATATTAACTCGCATCTACATTCTTTTGCGAGTGTTGTAATGTAATTTTTTTCCTCTGCGGTGAGTATAGTTTAGAAGATTATCGCACTTTAATGTAAGTACTTCCATGTAAAAACATTTTACACGAAAAAACTGGAAACATTTGTTTCACATCGGTTAAACATAAAATTTAAATGTTCACATGAAATATGTAAAACATTATGCTGAAGCGTTTAGAAGAAAAATCAGTCCCCCGCAAGAACTTACACCCCCTTTTTACACAAATTCGAAAATCACGCATTTTAAAGACATTCGGGTGAAAAAAGTCGGTTATAAAGTTTCTTACAGAACAAAAGAAAATATTCCATTTAACAAATCTCAGCAAAAGCTTCAATTTGGTATTACACACGGCCAAAATTGGACACTCCATGAGCGTAGTTGCGAAACTCCCCCCAAAACACCCAAAAACGTAAAAAATTAAGTCCACTGACTAATTCTAAAACAAAAAATCCCATAATCCATCCACGTTTACTATTCTAAAACTATTCCTAATATTTCACAATATTCGTCACGAAGGTCGGATAAAAGTTATTTAAAAAATGCTACGAATTTATTATTAACATCTGGCAGCAGTTAAATAAATCGTGAGCAAGACCGACACCCACCCGCACCTGCATATACCTCTGAATTAACAATAAAAATTACTATCGGGGGGTGTTAATCAATTGCCAAACGCTACGCTACGGCCAGCGTACCATAGCAATGTACGCATGCAAACTCTTGAGTGAATATGAGTCTAAAAAGTTAAATGTATTTAACTTTTTACATTGGCTTTGTTGTTGTAAATACGCTGTAAGGATTTCAGCGTGACTGCGATGCCAGTGGCAACGGTGTTTGATTCTAATGCCGTTCCATCCATACCACGCGAATATTATTTAGCTTGCTTGACAAGACAAATCGGGGTGGATCTGGTGTTAAGTGGAATGATGGTGGGTGGGTCATACGCTACATTTTGGACAGCGTACCATATAGAATGTTAGTAGCGATATAATGACATTGGGCTGGGTGGTATGTTATTAGTTCGTAGGATAAAATTGGGGAGTTACTTATAAAATATTTCAGGTTTTATCTAGTGATGCCAGGGGAGTAAATTTGTTTGAATTTTATTAATTTTTGTTTTAAATCTTCTAAGAATATTTTAAAACAAAATGATTTGTCATTTATGTTTGGATTTTTTTATTTTGTCAAGGGAAGCCGTGCTTCCTGTGCTTCCAATGAGGAGCCACCCTTGGTTCTGGGTAGCATTTTTAAGTATGTACCAACCATAGTCGGCAACTGTCATTTAGCCAAGCTATTGTATTTATCTATAAACTAGATTTTGCTTTTTTAAGTGGATTAAAGAATACATTTTGCACGAAAAAAAATATCTATAGTTGTTATACATATGTACAAAATTATACTGACTCTCCATCTAAATAATATACTTCATCTGAAAACTGCTCATTTGAACACCCTTCATTTGAGCACTCTTCTTCAGCTTCGCTCTGAAGACTCAGGAATAATCATTTCTAGAGTTTCCTTTTTATATGTCCTGTATTTTTTGGACCTGTACGTCTCATGCTGGTTGTAAGGAGACCAGAGCTTAAAGAAAGCCTGATAAGAGCATCCATATTACAGTCCTTTCTCGGAAACTATCTCAAATAATTCAAAGCGATATAAACAGAAATATTTATTTTTGGCTTCTGTCGCTTCCTCCGATAACCATCCAATTCACAATATGGTATTTTCTATAATGACAGAGCCGTGTATCACAATCTTGCGTAGTATCGGAGTCATAGGATATCATGAACATACTAGATCACGTTTCCAAAATGTTTGATTTTTAATCGGTAAATCAATTAAATGTTAATACCCGTTATTTTGGTGGCAAGCTCTGGATTGCTAAAAAAGCACCGACTGGTATTACGGTCAGTCGTATGTCCGAATCCAAGTTTGGTAATCCACAATGAGGCCCCTTTTGTTTTAGAACTCTTCTAGGTTGACAGTTTTCCTTTATTTAATTGTACTTTTATCACCCTTCAATCTAAGTTGCGATTTGTTGATGGACAGTTTGTATGCTAAGTCTAGTGCCTATCAAATAATCGGATTCGCGTATATAGAATTGATAACCAAACTGTAACACACTTACATTAATTTCCTTTGTTTTCTTCAATTGTTGAAGTCTTTCGATGTACTTCACCAGATGTAACATTTCATTGTTGATCTTGTATCAGTCACTAGGTTACATACTTTGCCATCAACCATAGTAAAAGTCAAAATATGTTTCACTTCTATTGGTTTTGATCGGTTTCCTTCAATTTTGGTTTTGTTAAGTGACATGATTTTATAATATACATATGGTATATCCTACGTTAAAATTATTTAATACATAATGTAATACACGCCTGCAATAGAAGAATGCATAATGTAAATCTTGGCACTGAATATAAAAATTGTAAAAATCACTTTTTAAACTTGGATATTCGCAAGAATAGCCGATAAGGAGTTTTAAGTGTCTAAATGAAACTTTTATAAATCTGCTTTTGGCTGACTTTTTGATGGAAATAAGACGGCAGGTAAATCTACAGCTGCGTAGCCGTTAGTTAGTTTAAAAGCTTTCATTTAATATTTCAACTATATGGTCGGTAATGGAAATAGATCTTGTCACCCCCCCCCCCCCCCCTGAAAATAAACGTTTTCCAAAATTATTACATTTGAAGCATCTGTAGGTAAAATAAATGTGATTTGACGGTGACAATGTTTCTTTCTTCAACAATCGACCACGAAACATAAATACACAAAATGTATATTTAAAAAGTATAAATATATCCGAGATAACAAAATGGAACATGTTCTAGAAAGATACTCTTCATAAACTTCATTGAATTTCGGTAAAAGTATTCCACTTGATATGAATTGAATTTTCGTTCCTGCCTCGGTACAGTAGCGCGCGTTTGTTACGCTCCCCCGTAATGTGTAACGGCCAGCTCAGGAGATCGGGGTGGATCTAAACAAGGCTGAGTGGAATGCTCAACCTACACTAATAGGGCGCTACGTGATCTCTTACTCGTAGAAGGATAGATCACGAACCCTACAGAAATAACGCTAAAAAAATGCAAAAAAAAGGCTTTCAGTTCCACACTTATTATATCCTCTTTATTTAATATTGTGAAGTCCCAATGTGGGCTTTACATAAAAAAAGGAGGTGCCGGTAGAAAGCACAATACTGGTGAAGATTTAAATATATTTTTTATTTCTTCACAAACTATGCCTTAACCTATAAATTCTATAAATTACTCGCTACTTGAAAATTAAGAAAAGAAAAAATTGAAATTATAAAGAAAATAAAACACAACAAATAATTCAAATAATAATTCAATAAAAACTGGCAAACATAAAATCCAAAAAAATAATAAGATCCGTTGATATTCCCAGCCGTTTTTTAGAAAGAATTTCTAACTAGGGTGAAAACAGAATGAGCTTCATTCACTGCTCATAAATTCTGCCAGGTTCAATTCTACCTTATCCAAAGGGTGCTGAAAAATATAATTTAATTAATAAATTTAGTTAGTAATTAATAGGTTTCAATTCTTCCCTTATTGGCCAGTGGAGACTTAATGCCGGTTTATCGTTTCCGATCTGTCTTGTTAACCGCTCAATTTGCAAGTGATTTGCTACTCCCAATAGCTCGCTATTTATAGCCGGGAATACAATGGGAGCTGTCCGTCTGTCGGTCGCCGTCGCCTTGATGCTATGTAACAGAAGCGCGTCGTCATGGGGATTTTTTGTTAACTTGATGCAGTGCAACTATCCATTAATTCATGGAAGAAGAAGACAGTAATACAACTGTCATTGGATATTGACGGCGGCTGTCGTAAATTGTAAGACTTTCTCTATTTTTGTTTATTTATTTTTATTAATGAACCTTTATATCTTTATTTTCAGATCATGGACTTGAGAGCTCCTTGGTGCACCGTGTGGGGCAATTTGGTGAGCCTGAAGTATAATTTTCATGTAAAAGTCTCAGATCATTGTAATGATCTGAGACTTTTACTTTTATTTACCTTTGGTAACTTTGTCTTTTATTTATTTTTTATGTGATAAAAGGCCAAAGGCCTAAAAGAATACAATGCGATGCAGGTAGTGCCAGAAATTGGTTAAAAGCCTTTTATATGAGGCCAAAGGCCTAAATGCGAAATGCCGTTTATAGTGCGCTTTTTTAAAATTTAATTTTTATATTTTAAAGAACAAATATATTCTAACATAGCCAATCAGTACGGGCTTATAATACCCAAAAGGTGTTGACTATTAATCAAGACACATATATAATGCTACCCTACTTAATAACATACCACCACCAAATAGGTAGTATGGATTCGGCCCTACGATATGACCTGTAAGTAGTTACTTTATAAATGATACGTAAATTCGGCTTTGTAATCTAGCCTGTGAATGGTCACAGTGAAATAATTTCAATTTTAATATGTGTATGTACATGTATTACAACTATTGTGCATGTATGATATCAAGGAACGGCTTGTTATCTAGCACATAAGTAGTTGCACTAATATGATTCCAACCGAAATATACGTATCGTAACTAGTATTAATGATAACGCCTTTTCGGCTTCGTAATGTAACCTCACTAAAATAAAACAATTTCAACTCTGATAGAATACGAACAATTTATAAGTAATACCAATACAAAAATGCCTTCCCGGCTTTGCAGTTCATTCTGTAAACTACTAAGTATAATACGATAATTGGAACACTAATATAATATAAATAGTATCAATTCAATAACGCCTTCCCGGCTTTGCAATATGTATACCGTAAATTTCTATAACATATATGTATAATAGAGATATTTCACCCCTGTAAAAGTATACAAGTATATAATAAAATAATTTGGCAATGCTACACAATATATATATAATATATAATGAAATAATCTGCCAGTTCTAACAATACACACAATTAAGGAAACCAAAGGGGATACTTGGCTTAGGGGGCCCTGACTCGGGCGACCTCCATTCCTTGTAGGGAGCCTTCTTCCGCTCAGGCGGTATATTTCTTTTGTGGGAAATTCCTTGATCTAATTCGTCTCCAAACTCCTTTATCTTCTCTCTCCCCAAGTAGCGTTATCCTTTCGTATTTTTTTCCTTTTGGTTTCCTCGTTTCCATCGGTTGCGCTTAAATTTTAGTTAGACTTTCCACTTTATCATTCTCCAATTTTCTTTCGCTTTACGATGTATGGCTATTGTTACTGATATCACTTTCCACATTCCGGATTGTTTTGGATTTCTGCGATCAGATGGATACACAATAATCTCTCCAAAAAAAACTTGCCACCTTGCCGGAGAAGAGATAATCAGGAAATAGTCTTTTTTACTTGTGTCTTTTTTTGTGCTGTCAGAGCGCTCAGCTCGTAGTTGAAACCACTGTTGATGATTTGGCGCGACTGCTCACTTCATTGGTTCTGGGTGCATACTGGCGCCCCCCTTTCCGATATTGAAAGGTTTCGGATTTATTAATTTTAATTTACAAATTTATTAATAATGTTTTTTTGTTTGATTATTTAACTATACTGTTTTGTTGTTTATTTTATACTATTTATACTCTCGTTCGTTTGTTTATTTGATCACACTTTATTTGTCTTATGTTGCTTAATAGAATTTTGTGGACATGCCATGTTTTATTTTAACCGACGTTCATAATTATGGGTCGAATCTCGATTGACGAGTCTGAAGTACGGTCCGGTACCTAGTGGACTTCTTCCACGTTTATGAAGTGACCCCAAAAGGAAGGAAGGTTCATATGTCTGTACCTTCCCTTTGGTTTATCTTTGATGTACTATTCGCTTGTTTTCAACTTAAATATATGGTTAACAATTCCTAAAGAGATTTGACTACTGCAAACGCTATTGATACATGAATACTTACTGAGTAAGAAGAGGAATACCATAGTTAACAATAATTTTAGTATTGGGCATATAATAAGTAGTTAGGATGATATCGCCTTCTTGGTGATACATAGTTCAATTTCCGACGGTAAAAGAAGAGTGTAGGTTTAATGGTGAAGTTAATAGAAGTTAATAGTGAGTAATTTTGGTAGTTAGTTTATGCTTTTTTCAATTTTATTGTCATTTGAATACGTTCCGAATATGTGTTTCATCCATATCTATTTAATATCGTTTTGAATACATTTTGAATATGTTTCTGTGGATTTTTATCGATTTTATATCCTTTAGAATACGTTCTGGATATGGTCCTTTGGATACGCGCTATTACCACGGATTGTCACACGATCGTTTTTGGACCAAACGTCCGAAAATTTCGCGGACATGAGTCTTATAAAAAGCATATGGAAAGAATATGTATTTTGATATATATCAATTCGTGTAGTCAGAGAACATGTTTTCATATCCTGTGGAGCATATCGAGAAGATGGTCAGAACATGTTCTGTGCTATCTGGGATGTATACCTCTATATTATGAGAAAAAGTGTTGTATTATTTCTTGCCTGATTCTGTAAAGAATGTGATTAGATTTTGCAATAAAAGTCGTATAAACTCGGTGTCCAGACATAGGTCTCGTTAAGTTGGTCAAAAATTGTATGGGAGCGAGTGTATTAAATCTGAGCGATACACGCTCTCATAATAATTTAAGATTTATTAGAAAGATTATTAATGAAGCTCTCTAATGCCCCAAATTGTTTTTTTTTCTTCCACTTTTCCGTTTCGCATTTATCGGTAGACAACTATTTTTTGAAAAATACTTTCAAATTGAGAAGTCGAAAGTCATATGCTGTCTAAAAACACACTCTTTTTGGGTGTTTTGCATCTTTTCTTAAGAATATACAGTGAAAGTCGCCAACAAATGCCCGATTTTCTTCCGTGGATAATTTTTTTTAGATATTTGCAGTAGATTTGCCTAAGAAGTAATGCGAAAAATGTAAAAAGGATTGTATTTTGAGTACAGAATCTGAACAGCATATTTGGAGCTTCTTATACTTGGTGTGAAAAATTTGGATATAGAATTTTTGAAAAAAAAACATAGTAGTTAAATATGAAGGCAACTGAAATTAAAGTCCGAAATATCGACTTTGTTGAGCCCTAACTTTGAAATAGAGGGGCGGAAGAGATAAATAGTACAGTAAAGCTTTAATGATTGTTCATCAAAGAAATTTTAAATCATTGTAATGGGTTATATCGTTCAGAAAATCACATTCATAAAAATGAATCAAGTTTTTTGTTTACGTTTATCAAGACTTATATGCACTGTTTTACAAATCTATTTTCATATATACATAGGTACATTCCTGTCCATTAAAATATTAACTATTTCTCGATATATTTTAGTTTTTTGTCTGCATACTACATAAAAATTTACATAATTTTACAACTGAGTTTTACTGTAAGACTTTTACACTTTACTCAATACTTTAGACTATAATTTATATCAGAGAGATGTTCTACTAGCAATATGGACAAGAGATCGCTAAAATCGCTATATCTGAGCATTACACGAATGTTAGAAAATAAAGGTACCACATCAAAAGACACCATTCTTTGATTATCTATTTTACTTTTTATGAAAATATCAGATAAATTGTTCTAACTTGTATATAACAATGTCACTGTTTCCGGTATAGAGGCAAGATACTTTGAGAGTTTATGGTTGGTGAATTAATATAAATTGTAATATTGTTGCACGCACAAGAGAGAGATAAGTGACGTCTATTGGAAATGAAAACTTCATGTTAAACGAGCAAGAAGGTGCGGACACTAAACAATTTTAGGTGTGAAGAATCGGTGATTCTAGAATAGAATTGTCGCCAGAAGCGACGGTGGAGTGAAATTCTATGAATAGGCAGAAGTGTTCTATTTGTATTGCGATAATTTGAAGTAGCAAGTGATATTTAAAGTAGAACTGATAAGTAATTGATTGTGAATTAGTAAGAGTAAACAGTGAACTAATAATAGTATAATAAAATATAATATAAAATAATACCGAACCAAAGCCATGCGTGCAACAATCATTGTGAAATTTGGGCAGGCCAATTTCGAAGGTGAAATTATCGCGATCAGATATAAAATTGTTATACATATTGTGAATTTAACTTGCTCATTATTTTTCATATGTAATTTATTCGTCGTGTCTGATATTAAAATGTATTTAATTAGGCGAGTCAATCTCCGCAGATGATGATCTGATAAAATAATGGCTTCGGTTAAAATTATTGATTGATTTTGATATAACTACGTTAGTGCCACTATTAATTTAGTTTTTGTGAAATTTTTTAAATAATTGGTTTTAAATCGTTTTTAAACTCTTCATTCTTCTCTCCCCTTGGGAGCATAGCCTGTCTACCAGACTCTGTTATCAATTCATATCTGAGGTTATCTGTTCGGATAAGTTGCTTTCTTCTCTTGCCTGGACGGTAATCTGGGCGAATTATATTCCTGATACCGACCAAGTAGAAAAATAAATATAATCCGCAACTTTAAGACGAGTCAGTACTCAGCAAAAGTTTCAATTTACATACCAGCGAGCTTGTAGCCAATAAAATTCACTACATGTAGGTTTGTTTCCTGAAAGTGAGAAAATTAATATAAAATTAGCCTAGATCTAAACCACAGACCACATTAGAGACATCTAGCGTAAAAACAGAAACCCAACATGCGACAAAATTATACAATTTAAGACGAAAAGTGAATATTTGCAGTTTAAATTTTTTGCACATAATTGTTAAATATACTATTTTGCTTTGTATTTTAACAACTTTCAACGAAATATTGCAATTTTTCGTCGAAGAAATATCGGGAGAAAAAACAAGTGTATAGGTACTATGTATTAGAGTCAAATAATTAAAGAAGTGCAACAAAAACTAAGAACTCGACGTTTTTTGCTAGGTCTAGGCTTTATCTTTCTAAAATAGTCACAATATAAAGATATGAGAAAACCTATTAGCAGGAATTTGATTTAAAAAACGTTATTTACTAGACCTGTTCGTTACCTTTAATTTAAGATATAAATCATTATTCTACTACAAATAGTTTGCCAGAAATTAGCATTGAAAAATGTACGAAACTAGCAAATCTTGGTACTGACTCCTCTTAAGCTACAGCTTTTTATTTGGACACAACAACTTACACAACTCACGATGAACAATCTTAATTCTGAATTTTTGAAAGACTATAAGTTGACAAAATATTGAACTGTAATTCTCACAAAAACATAAATTGAAAACAAGTGCATTCCGGTATATTTTATGGGAAAATACACGTTTGTGCAATTATGATAAAATATGTTTTCACAATCTTAATTGAAATTACACGCACGAAGCAAATGACTTGCGTAATTTTATAGTCGTTATATGATTAAATGAATTTATTAGGATGCCAATTGAAGAAAAATAAAAGATCGTTGATAACATTGATAAGAAATCGACGAGTATAGATATTTTTTCTTTTCTATAGGTTGTCTGTAGTTTCAATCGTAACTCGCACTTAATAACTGAGCTACCGAGCTACTGAGATTTAATAAATTATTATGAAATATTGGGTCTTATTCTGCAAATTTTTATAAAATAATGTTTTATGTTATTTGGTGGTGATAAAATTTCTTCCGCATAAAATGAAAATAAAATATTTTAAAAAGTCGTATTTTGTCGTGGTTCCATCCATATAATTATTTTATGAATTTTTTTACGAACGTAACATAAAATATTTAATACATTCGTCGATTGCCATGTGTCCGAAATATAACTTCCTTAATAGCTCCAGAAACACTGATGCCGTAGAAATTCAATGCACCTAGTAATCTGAAAGTAAACGGAACGGGCATGAGCCTCTAGTCTCTTGATGAATATTTTAACTCGAACCAATTAAAACTAGACACATTTATTAATAATTTGCTTTTATCATACAAAGTGAGTAATTGGTTTGGATGTGAATTCCAGACTGCCAGCATGAGCTGACAGATCACTCGGTAGACACCGTTGATATGCAGGGCGGCAGGCTAGCTCGCCTCGGCTATTGGCGGAGAGTGTGGGGAGGTTACACGAAAACCTGCCGCTGCCACCTGCTATATACAAAAAAAAATCGTGCAAACAAAAGCCGTCGAAGACATCCGGTCCAGAAGGGACCCTTCCACTACTTTCCAATTCTTACGTGAAGGCGCAGGTGACGTACCTTCGCCTGCTTTGCCCCATCCACCCATTTGACACTGAGGGCAGCAAATTATTTCAGTATCCCTGTAACTGGTATTCATGTTTGAAAAACAATGGAAAAATAAAACACTTGTTTCCGTTCCACAAAAAATGTTTCTTTAATTTTATTGAATTATTAAAGTTATGCGACGCGTTTCGCCCTATTTAGGCATCCTCAAGCGATGGAAAATATTGTGAGACTGACTCAGTAGCAAATTCAATAAATCAACCAGTAATCATTAATACATACATAAGAGGTGTTACAATGTATCTTTTTAATACAGTATAAGTAAGAACCATAATTTTTATTACTTTGTGAAATTTCTTTTAATTAAAGGACTGTTATTACGAAAGTCTAACTGATCATTCACCACAAATGAGCCTTTATTTTTCTCTTTTTTAATTTCTAGGATTTTATATTTATCTAGAACTTTGCCTCCATATAAATTACGTAATAATTTTACGTTATCAATTGATGTAGTGTGACCTAGGTCAATTAAATGCTTACATAAACCAGACGTTGTTCTATTGTTTCTGGCTGCAGAAACGTGTTCTAAAAATCTGGTTTTTAGTGAGCTCTTAGTTTTTCTTATGTAAATCGCATCGCAATCGTTACCTTATACTATACGCGCCACTTCTTTCAATATCCTGAACTATAGGCTTTATTTTATTATTTATTAATAATTTACCCAGTGTTCTATTAGTGAAATAAGCCGGCTGAACATTGCGAGATGATAACGTTTACTGACCTGAAACGAGAGCAGAGGAGCGTACCTTTTCCACCCCTACATATAGAGGGCTCCAGGAGAGTGGAAGGAGAAATGAAAAGTATTCAGTAATCCATAATTACGTTATAATCGTTCCTATAATTTAAAAAAAATATACGATCTAGCCAGTGGTTTTTTTTCTTATAACCTATCTGCTAGTGAATAGAATATTTGAAAATTACTACATACATTACACTTAATGAAATGCCTAGTCTTAATGGTAAACAAAATTTTGTTAATCTTTTGCTTTTTTAATGCCATGCTTTCACTATAAACCCATTTTTGTTTTTTTTTCTTACAAAATATTTACACGCACACACACACCCATTCACACACCATGTAAAAACCTCTTTATCCTATAGAGCCTTATTAACCAATTCGTGTTTGAAAATAATTTAGTATTTAAGTTTTTTTTCTACTAAACAAATATATTTTGTACTTGAAATTTTTTTATAAAAGTTCAATTGCTCTGTGGGAACTAATGTAATCGATTTTCTACTGTGAGGGAAAAACTTTAACCAACAAGTGGGAACACTGTGTGTTCTACGGTTGCTTAGTATTCAAACTTATACCTGCCATCTTTTTTACATGCAGTCGTATCTTTCCCACACAGATCTTATGTCACCTCATTAGATAAACGTTATTAATCAAGTTTGAAAACTTTATGATTTAAATACAGCTGTGAACAGTTTGCACATTTTTGGCACTAAGGCAAAAAACGAATAATAAATTTAATTTGCATAAATTGCATAATATGCCCTACCTACATGTTGTAAGAGATTTTTCTAGTTAAAAAAAAGAACCCGAATTTCTTGTGCCAAACAATTTATTTAATTTAATAATAATAATAATAATAACTGATAAGAGATAATGACGACTATTGACTATCGGATGTGTGTATGCACTGAGTGCATTTGTTTAGCAATGCAACTTATATATATGTACATATATGCAATGTGATTACATTATATTATTACATTTGATAATATCACAAATGCGACTACAATTCGGCTATCCTGACCTATAAATCGACCGCGATTTATGCTACGACAAAATTCCTCTACAAAAATTCTGTACTAAAACATTTAACATTATATAAAATGAATCGGTATACTTAACCGGTTTTATCCTTAGTTTCACTTCGAATTGAAAATATTAATGGAATGATTTACAAAATTGCTTAACAAGATTTCTATGCTAACACATTTAACATTATTCAAAATATTACTTAACCATTTTTATCTTTCATTTCATTTGAAATTGAAAATCTTAATCGAATGATTTACAATTACTCGAATATTAAATAAATTAATCTGAAAATATCAATACGTGTTACTTATTATTTTCATTCTTCATATATGGTCTCATATTTTTTGGTGAGGCTATGCCTTTATAAGGAACTCTCGAAAGTTGGAGATTTTCAATATCTTGGATTAGATACCTCTCATTTTCGAATACCTCTACTACTTCGTAGGGTCCTCTATACTTAGCTAACAGTTTTTTGTTGACCCCAGGTAAGGTAGCAACATTTTTATCATCACTTGATCGCCAACTACGTACTTATATGGTGGTTTATGCAACCTGTCAAAATACACCTTATTCATGCTCTAACTATGCTTAATATTTTCACTCGCCTTTTCTCTTAAAATATTTAGATCCCTGCTTCTGGGTTATAAAGTGTGTTCTTGTACATGTTCACGGATCTTGTCATTAACTTCACCTCTCTGATTAATACCAAAAAGTAACATACTTGCGGTAGTCCCTATACTCCGATTAACAGTATTGTTTATGGCGAATTCTATTTTGCTTAAAATTCTACTCCATTCCCCGGGGTCTGTCTCAGATTCTTTGGACAACATAGGTGTTAATGCCCAATCTACAATCCATGGTAAAACCACGTCGTCAAAACTATATGGATTTTTGTGTTTGCTTCCCACTCTTGCATTTGAAAATTTATGCTTGCAAAAATGTCCCCTCTCTCTCATTCATTTGACGACATGAGCACGAGCTTATGTGTAGTAGTTAATCAGCAAAAACGATATAGTAATACCTCAGGTGTATTATTCAGCATAATTTAGAACCATGTATGGGAATTTAGAACAAAACAGCTGTAAAATGGAACTTGTACTTTTAGTCTTGAAAACAATATTTTATATTATTTGACTTGTCCCAAGGAATTTATTAGTTTACTAAGTTTACCTATATCATAGAATAAATTATTGAGACCAAATACTTCCTTTAATGTAATTCTGCAATGAAATCGAGGAAGCAATTGCATTTATGATAATTGACAGGTCAACAGCTGTTTAATTTGGCAGCTTACCACTGTTTACATATTTAGTGTATTTATATGCATTCTTCAGCAAACGATAGAATTTTGACAACGTGGTTTTACCATGCATTGTAGATTAGGCATAAGGATCGATTTACTCTTTCTACCTGCCCATTAGATTGTGGGGAACCAGTAGCAACTTTGATATGCTGTACATTATTTTCAGTGCAAAATTTTACAAATTCTTCAGATGTAAAGCAACTATCTCGCTCTGAAATGATTTTACGTGGCTTACTATATGCAGTGAAGTACTCTTGAAGAGATTTAAGTACCTCAGCAGTACTAGTTGTTCTAACTGGGTATAACTTCGTAAAATTCGTAAAGCCATCAACCACCAGAAATACGTGTCGTAGTTTATTATGAATTGATGGTGGAAGAGGACCATAATGGTCAATATGAATTATTTCAAACAGTTTACTACCCTTTGGTATGTTATGTAACTCGCCTTCATTTTTCCCCGTTGGAGAGAAATGGATACATTTTAAGCAATTGGAGATATAATTCTTTATCTTAGCTTTCATTGCTGGAAACCAATAGCATTGTTTTAAATAATCATAACACTTCTCGACTCCAACGTGGATGAGTCTGCATAACGTTTCTCTCCATCTGGGATGGTACATAAAAGTAGACGTTCCCTTTCAATTTCCGGTAAACTAATCCATTAATTATTTCATACAATGGACTCTCCCTCTCCTCTAGCATTTTAACCAGATTTTTGATTTTTGGATCTTTATGCTGTGCCGAAGCTAAAGCATTTTCGAATGAATTATTTTCTATTAGTAGAATATTATGACACCTACTCAAAGCGTCTACATGAGACATCTTCCCACTGTCGCGATGCTCAATCAAATAATCAAATTCTTGCAGCTCGAGGGCCCAACGCGAAATTCTAGGATTCAACAGCTTTTATTCAACGTAAGTGTCAATGCCTATTAAATATGTTCTGAAACGTCTCAAAGCGTATATAATAGCTAGAGTCGCTAACTCGTAACTATCGTATTTGGCTTCTTGACATGTACTTCGTTTTGAGAAGAAGAAAACGGTATGAAGCTTATTATCTTCTTGTTTTTGAAGCAACACAGCACCAAAATCTAAGATGCTTGTGTCGCAATGCTTAGTACTGGAGATTCCTGAAGTTTCTGTTTTAAATTTTGAAATGTTTCAAGTTCAATTACCCCAAAATTAAAAGCTGAATCCTATTTTAAAAGATCGTATAATGGTTTCGAGGTAGTAGCAAAGTCCTTGATAAACTTTCTAAAGTAAGAACATACGCCTAGAAAAGATTGGACTTCTTTTAGGTTTTTTGGGATAGGAAATTCGTTGATAGCTTTTAAACCCGCAATATTTGGACAAATAGCGCTTGCACTAAGAGTATATCCTAGATATGTTATTTCTTCTAGCATAAACTTACATTTGTCGAACCTAAGTTTCAGTTTATTGTCATTTACTACCCACATTACTTCTTTCAAAATTTCAATATGCTCTACGCTTGTTTTTGACGCTATTAGTAAATCGTCTATGTAAATTAATACCTTGTCTTGATCTATTAGGTTTTTAAAAATAGAACTAATATAACGCTGAAACACGGCGGGTGCATTTTTCAAGCCATATGGCATACGTAAATATTCATACTGTCCTAAAGGTGTTACGAAGGACGTATATTTCACCGAATCTTCACAAACTTTTACGTGGTGAAACCCATGCTTCAAATCTAGCAATGAAAAACACTTTTTTCCCCGCAACCTATCCAAGTGGTCCTCTATTAAGGGTAATGGAAAGTTATCTTTTAGTGTTATTTTATTGAATTCCCTATAGTCGACACATAGTCTTACCTCGCCACTCTTTTTCTTAGTTAAGACAATCGGGGGTGCAAAAGGAGAATTACTGGAGCAGATCATCTAAGATTTTCCTTAATCCAATCTTACTTGCGAAGGGTAGACGTTGTGGGGTACAGTTAAAAATACTACTTTTCGTTAATGTGATCTTCAGTTCATGGTTAGAATTTTCGTTAAATGAATAATCGTTATTAGTAGGGGTAGTTTTTAAAACCGTTTTCAAGAGCTCCTTTTCCTCAAAACTTAATTTTTCATTCATATGTAAATCTTGCTCAATTAAGTCATTTACACACGGATCGATATTTAAGATGTTTTTTAAAATACCGTCATCGTTTATACTAAGGTAAAAGCTCCAATGGTCGCCACCCTTAAGGCCTTATTTAAAACAAAAAATTGTTTCTTGTTTGCGTATTTTAAACGTTATATTAATACGTTAATATAGTACTACCGTCCATTTGATGCTAATCCTTATACTTTACGATAGACAGTTCTATTCCTTTAATTCATTAAACCAATTTTAGAAAAAAGCATTTTTTTGAATCTCTGAAAATGCACCAGTAGTCGCCACTTGAAAAACAGATTTTACCAGTAGTCACCGCGATATACACCAGTAGTCGCCACATCAATTAATGTTAAAATTTCGTTGAATAATTCACGTTTATTTGTGCTGATACAAAATTTAATTAAACAAGACATCCCTGGTACATACTTAGCACCTAAATGCAGTCTTAAACTCTCAAAATCGAACGTACTATTTAACAAACTTCAACTTATTTTGTACAATTTTGAAAATTAAGTTAATCAAGTTAACTTAGTGCAACATCTTTATATATTCTATGCGGAAACAGTAAAAACAAATTTCTTGACCCTAAAAATTTACCTAAATATCCGTGCTTTAACATAGGGATGCCCTCTTAAAGGATAGATTAATACATTTCCTTGGAAGGAGAAGAATAAAATTAAAATGTGTCGTAATTTATTTTTTATTTTTTATTTCATTATCTTTTACGGAAAATCCTCAGAATCCTTATCTAGGTTAACATCTTCGCTTGATGCTGAAGGGATTCATTGCTTTTCTTCCGAAGACGAAGTATCTTTCAATCTCTTCTTGGCTTGTCTAGCCCGAAGTTGTCTTCGATTAGCCTATTTCTTAACAACTTCTGCTTTCTTTTTAAGCATTTCTTCTTTAGCCTTTCTTTTTTCTATCCTTTCTTCAGCTTTTTCCTTTTCGGATTCTTCTAATTTTTGTTTTTTAATTGTTTTGTTCTCATGATATTATCTCCAAGAATGTGACGTTATCGCGCTTGGTAGAGTTTCTCTGTTCTTTTTTTAGGGGGTACAGGATCGCAAAAAAAAAAACAAAGCATTTTTGAAAGGACTTGGTCATAGGATTGGGGTGTTTCAGAAGTATCTGGTGTTTCAGTGGTATCTGTAAATGCTTCTTTTCCAAGTATTACAGCGGTGGAATCAATCGCCGATTCTTCTCACGTTACAGCAGCGGCGGAGAAGGAAGCCTAAAAAAAGAGGGAAGAATCTGTGACTGATTCTTGTCTAGTTGCAACGGTGGCGCTTAGTATCTTCCTCCACACACCAAAAAGGGCATACGTCTTCTATGGACACGTAGCAATCCGATGCCTTGAACATGTGCAGTTTTTCCCGCCTAATCACATTTTCCAAGACTTTTAAGGCAACTGTTGCTTTTTCGGAGTCTGTTTCTGTCCCATCTGTTATTGATGTAGTGTCTGTGAAAACAATGACGCCGGCCAATTTTTGTTTATTCTAAGGGACTAAGCCACAAGTTCTAAAACCGTTTCGAATAACCGATGGATTTATATCATCAAGAACTTCCTGCATTAATGGACAAACATGTTGTTTTTTCATCGTACGGGTATTGATAATTGTAAGCATCCACTGATGCACCTTCTTTTTCCATTTTTAAGCGGTTTGAAAACTGCTACATTCATATGTTGGATAAGAAGTGCTGAGATTGGGTAAAACACTATAAGGATAATCCCGTTGTCGCCGCAAAACTGACTGGTTTGAAGTGATAAATGGGAAGCGTATGCCCATCTACAAATAAATTTACTGGCAACTGAATGTTCTTTTGGAGCAGCCAAGGATGAAAAACATTTGCAGCAAATTCGTAAAACAGAGCGGAGTTAATCCGCCATGTCTCAGATTTTCCGATTCCCCAGGTTGTAGGAACACTTTCAGCAATATCGACGGATATTTTTGCGTATCTGAAAATAACGGAGGATCCATCACTCCAGGGGCATTGCCAACTACAAGCACGGTCAACTTC
The DNA here is from genome assembly GCA_963930735.1 of Dioctria linearis. Classification (NCBI taxonomy): domain Eukaryota; kingdom Metazoa; phylum Arthropoda; class Insecta; order Diptera; family Asilidae; genus Dioctria; species Dioctria linearis. The sequence goes on along the minus strand of OZ005740.1, from coordinate 92,703,680 downwards.
TTCTTTTCATCAACGTTGACTTTCTGATACATAGTTTTGTCTCCTTTAGGTGCAAAAACCCTGTTTCATTTTGGGTTGAGAAGAATGGCGGTTGCATGCGCATTGAACACTCTAAAAGGATCTTCACTAATATCATCATAATCGCTTTCTAGCAAATACTCAAAAATTCTGCCAAACCATGCCTTCATTGTCTCTGCCGTTACCGATGCCTTAGATGATGTTAAGTTTTGAGCGACTCTCCATGAAATATTCGGATTTCTCGTCAAAATACCTTTTATCCATTTTCGACCTGTCGAAAGCGTTGTCTTTACCAAGGGCTGAACCAAAAGCTCTTCTCCGGCCTCATTCACAAATGGTGCTGGTCCCATTCGTTTTTCGATTGGTGTCTTCCCCTTTGCTTTGTCCTTAAGCGTACTTCGTGGTACACCGTATCCAACACCTACAAATTTAACAAGAACAAGAAAAAAATATAATTCATTCTTTTAACCATTTAATTTCAAACATGCAGAAATATAATCTTGGTTAACATCCAGACAAATGCGAATTTCAGCACTAAACTTTATCAGAACGGTAGGTGACATATGCTTCTTATGAAAGTCTAACTGGTGCTGGGTGCAACACATTTTGATGTAGATTTTAGGTATATTAGACATGTATAACATGAACTGCTTCAATTTCAATTTCGTATGGGTAAATTTTTGTTTCGGGTGTGACAATTATCTAAGTTTCAAGTTTCATTTTCGCTTTAATATTCATTTTAGAAGTTAAATAAATTCCGAATACATTCGAAATTATATTATATATTTTATTGGAATCTTATCTCCTATAACATCAAATATTCCTTAGAATCATCAAGGAAAGAAAATTAAGCAATTTGTGTTTGCCTAAACCTAGAAGTAGGTATGGTCGACAGAGAAAATATTACAAATGCTATATTGCCATCTATGTCTACTCTATATATTCATTTGTTAAAACCACTGTGCATTTCGTACAGAATTTATTATTTGTAGTTCAGAAAAATAAAGTAGTTGGTAAACGCAAAGGCTACAACTATAGAAAAGTGATCCCATAGTAATGAAAGAAATGTCAGTAGTTTCAGCGGTCCATGTTATATGTATGTACATGTCAGTGGTTATTGCTTACAGATATATTCTCATCTTTCTAATCAATTAATTAGTGCCTTGTGTTGGACTTTTACAATTTTTACGGTTTATGAATTAATCAAACTAACTAGTTTACAAGTCACGTTCTGGGGTCACAATGTCCTTGCTTACATTAACGAATGTCCCTGGCGACTACTGGTTCCGGTGGTCCGATTGTAGTCAAAATCACATTATTATAATTCTAAAAGAAAATTAAATATTTTTATCAAAAAGAATTACACAGTTAACCAAAATGTTGGAAACACCAGTAGTTGCCAGGGATGGCAACTACTGGTAAAATATGTAAAATGAGACCCAGTATTTCCACTCTTTAAAAATCTCTATATTATGATAAATTTAAGGGAAACCAACCTAAATCACGGTCTACAGTTGATAAAAATGACATATATCGCCTCAGCAGCAATGCTAAACACAGTAGACAAAAAATATATCTTTAACAACAGACCTGTGTCCTTGTTTGATTCGGTAACGTATCCTTCATGCAACTACCACTAAGCGCATCGCCTTCTTACTTCACTTTCCTCACTCTCCTCTCAAGGTTTGCAAGCAAACGCTTCACCTAACACGGGAGAGAAAGCTTTGAAAAATCTCGAGTGGGAGAGTTTAAATTTGTGTTTGTTACTGAACGCTTATTTTAACACAGTTGTGGCGAGAGTGGCGAGTACTAGTGCAAATTTTTGGGTAGGCGACTACTGGTGTTTTTACCTTACTACTTTGTGTTTGTAAAAATACATCTTCCCTATCTAAGGTTTCGTCATTACTTATAATATTGTTAGTATTAATGTTAAAATTTATATCTATAATGTCTATATTTCGGCTATGAGTGTCGGAATTTTTGTTAATGACCAGCTATCAAAAAATCTGTGCCTAGCACAACGGGATATTTCATGCTTTTATTTCCTGCTACTAATAAAAATATCTTAACTAATTTATCTCCAAATTTAATATTACAATAACTTCTACCTAAAATATTTAGTTCGCTGTTGTTCATGCTAGAATATATTCTTGTGGTAGCTGGATTTAATGTTGACAGAAGGTAACGTGGGATGTAAGATTACTTTATAAAACTAATGGGACTTCCTGTATCCAGAACTGTCATCGCCTTAATTGTTGTTGTTACTTCTGGTGTCGTTTGACCAAGGAAGGTGTAACTAAGCAAGAAATGAAAATTATTAGTATTATCTATGAACTCGTAACTATTACTTCCGTGATTGATTGATGTTCCTGCAGTATTAGAAGCTTCGTCTTGAACCATCATAATTGCAGCCTGTTGATTACAATATGTTCCGAAGTGTCCCTGTTGACCACACCGAAAGCAGGAATATTTTTGCCGTTTTGGTTTAGGGCAGTTGCTACTTATATGCCCCTGTAGATTACACTTGAAGCATTTAATATTCCTTGATATTTGTGGCTGTTGTTGTTGCTGTTGTGGATGTCCCCTCTTGTGATCGTATCTTGACATCCGGAAAAGAACCTTCAAGATTTGTAAATATTTTCATTTTTTCATATTTTTTTAAGCTTTGCTTTAAATCCATGATGTTGTTAGCACTATATAATAGTTGCTTGTTTACAGCTGGCTCGGGTATTCCCTTGATTATATAATGAATAAGGTCCTATTCTGCGATGTCAGATAAAGCAGCTATTTCCTGCATGGTCAGAACATACTGCTGTAAAGTTACATCTCTGTTTGTCCTACGCAGTCGCAAAATCTCGTGTATCAGCCGCGGTAACATGGTGGTGAAATTCGATGATTAAAACTGATTTCATTTGGCTCCAAGACTTACAAGACGCTGAGCGTAGACATAATTTTGCTGTACCTTTCAACAATCGCTGAGCACAAATGAACGACATTTTCTGGTCTCAACCAAACATCTCCTTGGATTCTTCAAAATTTTTTATCTACTTTTGAACGCTTAAATTATCATCGCCACTAAACCTCAGCAGTGACTCTTCGACATCTCTAAAACTGCATGAAGAATTACTAGATGAATTACCTTCCTCTAAAGCTAATGTAAATAATTTTCTTTTTAATTCAGCAATTTCTTCTTTCTTTTTCACCATATCTCTTAGTTGATTCAGCTGCTGATCTAAGTTTTCTACTATTACTCCGGAATGGTCTTCGTAGGTGTCCTCATCATCATTCACTAAGGTGCCATTTTTCTGTGTACTGTTGCTGCATTGATCATCTTCCTCAACTCTGTTTCTTGGGAAATGATGCTGAATTTCCAGTTCTGCCAGGTTCTGTGTAGCTTCTTGAAGTCTCAGCTTCAATTCATTTTTATTTCCACCAGAAGGTTGTTTTAGTTCCGCTAACTTTTCTTTAAGCTGTTGTACCGTAGCTTGTTGGATAAAACGGTTTATGCGTGTGGCCATGTGGTCAGAAAATTCCGTAAAAATTGTGAAAAATTATAAAAAATATCCCAGTAGAACGCTCGTAATTCCCAAAACCAAGCAGTTTCCTTGTTATTATTTGGATTCTCACACTGATGACTAAATATTTTTTAAGATTCTTGGGAGCATGCAGTTCTACTCACTACGTTATCGACATGCAGATGTACGTGGGCGATTTTTTTTTCACAGCGATATTTCACGAAATGGCTTTTAAACTGGAATTTATTTCTTACATTTTTTTCTTTTATCCAAACTTTTGAGTTTCGAATTTGTTTAGCTATTAGAATTTTATATGAATACGTTTCTTTTATTTAAATATTTCACACGTGCACATATGCATCTATTTCATGAACTATTTATTTTTGCGGACTCTTCCACAAATTTCACAAAACACTTCGTAATTAATCAATTTCGCGACACTTAAGATTTCATTCAATTTTGATCAGGCGCAAATTCCACTTCTGATGTTGTAAGAGATTTTTCTAGTTAAATAAAAGAACCCGAATTTCTTGTGCCAAACAATTTATTTTATTTACGTACTACACAGAGGCCTCTTTATGACTAACTTCGATCACTTCACATTCTAGCGTTCGAATTCCTAACGGGGAATAACTGATAAGAAATAATGATGACTATTGACTATCGGATGTGTGTATGCACTGAGTGCATTTGTTTAGCAATGCAACTTATATATATGTACATATATGCAATGTGATTACATTATATTATTACATTTGATAATATCACAAATGCAAATACAATGTCACAGTTACAATAGAAGAAATTAACTTATTTCACCTGAATACAAAGCATTATTTGTATACTAAACAAAACTGAGTTTCAAATAACGCATCTTAAAAATTAATTAATAAAATTTAGGGCAATTATGGCCTACAACCTTTTCTAACTTATTAAGTTATTCATTTCGCTCTTCGTCTATTTACTTATTTCGTTAATATTGTAACTAATTTCAGCAATTTTCCAATTATTTTATAATTATATAATCTACATTATTTATGTACGTACCAAACACAATCTACAAACCAGTTGATTGGAAGAGTTTAATTGTGTATATTTTAGAACTTAGCCGACACTGCTACTTGCCCCATACCAGCTAACCGGCAGTTAAATCCATCGGTAAATTCCTTACAGTTATAAATTCTTCAGCTTTATGATACTGCAATGTACTTTACGGATCTGTGTACAATGCACTTAAGCCCGAAATGTCGGAATACTTTTTTTTTGTTGGACGAAAATATGGTGGACTATTGAAGAGCAAATTACTGCTTTTTCAGGCCAAGGTAGACTCTTCTCTGTTGCTAAAATTTGCTTCAAGAGACTTCCATATGCGTTTCTTGTTGATTTATGACAAATTGGAGGAGCCTTTCTTAAAATTCGTACCTTTGTTCCAGCTATTTCTTCTATGCACCGGTGGGATAGAATAATCAATGATTTTTCGTTTTGCTCTTCACTAGTAACGACAAAATTCACGGCTCACCAATGCGGCACCCTACTGCTATATTACACCAAATCAAAAGAATCCAAAATCAGCCGCCTTTGCTGAATGGGCAAAAATCAGTTGTTTTTCTTGATTTGTGGGATATTGCGCTATCTTGGACACATGGACCTTTTCTTCCGCGACCTTCTTAATTGCCGTGTAACCACAACTATAAAATAATTTCGCGGATACACTATTGGTATACGTATTCGCCTGATTATTTCGGATTACTTGGTTTTCGCGTTTTTCTTCCGTCAGCCTCAGCTTTCGTTCTTGGCTTTTTCACCATTACAAATTAGAGTGACAGGAAGCGCTCTTCTTCTTATCCTCCATTCTGGTGCGTTCGGTGCGTATAGACACTCCGTACATATAGAAAGCAGCCCGCGCATACGTGATGCCGCTAGCCTCAGTGTAGCATACTGCTGCATGCAGTATGCTACGACCATAACATTTCGACAAAAATTTTAATTCTTAGGGCATTGGATATTTTTAGTTTTTAATTAAAACTCATTTCACAACACAAATGTCAATTAATGTACGTCATTTTCATAAAATGAGTCAACATACCGTTAAAATGTGACGCTTAGGATTCTTCATAAGAGGAAATATTTTACGATGCATAAAATAAAAACATAATTCTCAAACAGAATAGGGCTTTTTATTGGAAGAAAAAGAAGGTATTTTTTTACAAAAGTCAAGACTGCTGTAGATGCAAATGGACATCAATTAATATATTATAATTGAAACAATACCGTCTATTGTCAAATATTGATAATTGCGAAGAACTTTTGGTACACTTCCGGTAAAGGTATTAGCCCATTCATTGATTTGTTTGGTTACAACATATGTTGGTATTTGCTTACTTTCAATACCAAAACTGTACCAACCCAGATACCCAATGGATTTCCAGCAATAGAGGGATTGGGATTTCTTTATAAGTATTTATAATCAACATTAGCTCTTTAATCGTTCAATACGTACATCAAATTCTATTTAATTCTTAAAGCTTTCGTTGAGAACTAATCCACCATGGCATCTAAAATTTATTGCATTTAAAAGACAAGAAATTGATATAAAAGAATGTAATTCCTTTTTTTCTACACCAATGAGAAATATTCTTCAAATTCCTAGAAGAGCTAAACATTTTTATAAAAGCGGGCGGGGGAAATAAAAGATATCATGCACCACTTGCTCATCCTGCTATGCTCCTATCCAACACCTTAAAAGCGAAATAATTGCCCTTTTGTCTTAAAAGTTCTGGCACTTTTCAACACGACTTTAGAATTTATAAATAATTTTCGCGAAAGTCAATTAAGATTCCTTTTGTAGAATACTCCTTTCACCCTCACACGGCACATGGTGATTAATTGCAACAATTAGGGAAAAGAGTAGGATGCCCGCCCTAATGGTAATATCCGCTATACATTTGCCGCAGGGTAGGGTATATCTGTTCTTGTACAATTAACAAAATAACTCATTGTCACATGTAACAAAGCTTTGCTTTACTCACCCTTTGGGTGTAGTTAGTTCATTTACTTCGATATTTTCGACTGCTTGTTAACTGTAAACTTCATGATAATAAACTTTACTATGCTAATGTTGTTGTCCTGTTAAACTAGATTTTGTGAAAACCCCTGGTTTGTTAGTGAAAATTACTTAATATTGGGATTGGCATTTGACATTGACGAGTTTTTGCTTTCCTTATAAGAGTAAACCTGCCGAATGAGTTCAATGTATGCCGTGATAAGAAGAACAAGGAATCTAAGTCGCCTGCAATACCCTAATTGAGAAGATCTAAACTCGTTTCTTTTCATAATATGATTTCTGACCAAAAAGTTTTCAACATATTAATATCTGTACAAAATTAATGTCGTCAGACTCTATATCTATAAGAGCAAGTATTCATTTAATATACATACAAATACAAAATACCATCTACATAGGCCATCAGACCACCAATAACACTACTAATGGAAATGTGTTTCAGATGTTATCGATCTTAAAGTCCCTTTTAGATAACACAAAAGAGCATTGTCAATTACTGTTGGTATCTTCGAGACCTGATGAAGCTACCAAACGCATTGTTGGGACTAGTACCGAGCACATACATACTTAAGTATATGCTGGAGCTCTGAAATAAGAAGTTTTTCCATTGATTTAGCATCAACAATTAAAATTCTCTGTCCTTTCTTAGCACCGGGCAAACTTCTCATTCCTCCATCAGTTGCTCACCAAAGATAAGAGAAAATTGCTAGAACAGTTTTCAGGGACAATAGAAATGTGTAAGCACCTACTTTTAATTAAAACCCCAATAAAGTGTTATTTATTATCAATGAAGGAGAAGTATCTTTACATAGGATTTGTTCCTGGATATGTAAAGCTAAGTTTATACGCCTTTCGTACCTTCTCAACTTTGATGAATTACAAAAGAACTTTGTCGAAAATTGAACACTTTTCAGAATAGGCTTTACTAGCAGAGGCATCCAATAATAGTATCATTGATAACAATAAAATTATAGCTTTCAATCTTTACTAACCTCTTGCTTAATTTGAAATTTGTTGTGTATTTGTATCTGTTCTACTTTGTGTATTAAAAAAATAAAATTCTTTTTTAGTATATGTTCTCAGAATAAGAACAACTGATTATAACCGATATAAGTATTGTTCCAGCACGGTCGTAAAAATATCATCATCACAAATCATTTTAACAGATGTACTTATATTTAATTTATTTACTCGCGCATACAGTAGAATCTTGCTAGTTTAATTTCAATTATATATATATACATACACATGCATTTCTATAGTCTATATTTCCAATTGAATAACGTTGTTGTATTTGAAGGAATTAAATTGTATATTGGAGCCATCTGCTCATCTACCCGTTATTCTAACTTGCACCACAGATTTTAGAATTGTAGGTCAGTCGATCGATGACCGTGATAAGAGCTACTCAGAAATAAATCGGAATTGTGTGAAAATCGGAGTAACTTGTTTTTCTATATTGACCCCAACCGTTTCCCTTAAGTGGTTAAACTTAGAGTTCAAGCTATTGTGCTAACAAGTATAAAAATCACAAATTGACCATAAAGCAGCACATCGTAGGCGGAGAAATACCTCAGAGAGATCTTACATTTCATTCATTCATTTATTCATTTTATCGATAGGACCTGTATCACAAGATCTGAAATCTTATATTAGTACATAAATAAAGATTTGGAAATTAAATTCATCAATTCATATTTAGTATATACTTAAATAAAAAGAATTAACCTCATATGACGAGGGATTAATATCTTCGATGTCGCGCCGACATGAAGTGAATCTAGTCAGTGAAGTAGTTTGGTCTATCAAATCTTATAAGGGGCCAATGCCCAGTTAACATACGACTTTAGGGCCGACACCTCCAGACATGAGAGATATCTTAAACGGTGCATTATGATACTCTGAACATATTTTATTAACAATGTTTATTTTAATTAAGCGGAGGAAAGCTTTAGCGATCAGATGTAGCTCGAGCGACTTTCTTGGGTAGAAAAGTGGACGAACTTTTCTACTTATCGTGATTGCGCGGAATTGGTGCATCGTGTAAAATGACCTGCTATGAGAAAAATGTTTCAGAGAGTGAAGAAGAAGATCTCAGTTGTCATAACAAGTCTCTGTTTCCGTCCCAGTGCTTTTTTGTTAACTTATGTATGTGTATTTATTTGGTGCTCGAGTGTGAGAATTATTTTCCAAAAATCGCTTGATAGTGGTTATTTCTCGCTACTATGGAAATATTCTTTTATCATACCTATCCACAAAAAGGGTAGTAAAAATTAAATTTCTAACTACGGCCCCTTAATTGTTGTAATTTGTCTCGGATAACGTTGGCGGATTTACAAAAGGCTACCAGACAGACTTTAGTAAAACCTTCAACAAGTTATCTCACTCCGTGATACTCTTTAAAATGGAAAAGTATGGGTTTCCCATAACATTTCTTAAATGGACGGAGTCTTATTTATATAACGGAATATATCAAATCCTATTTCGGGACTTCATCTCAAGAGCCTTGAAGGCCTCCTCTGGCATACCTCAAGCGAGTCATTTGTGCCCGTTGTTCTCTATTCTATGTATTGACGATATTAGGTATATCTAGTATAGGGCGCTGTAAAGCCTTGATTTAAGCTGACCACATTAAACTTTTCACCCAGATTAACTCTTTTAACGATTGTGAATAGGTACAGAGTGACCTAAATAGATTTTACGATTGGTGAAAAAGCAATAAGTTGGTATTCATTATAGAAAAATGTGAGGTTATAACTTTCCACAGGAATCAGACAGCAATCACTTATGATGAATTTTATTTCCCACATAAACTGCACGGTATCAAAGAGTAGTTCTATGCTGGGCTTTATAAAACGTTGGTCCCGACAGTTCTCGAATCCTACCATAACATTACGTTTGTACACTTGCTTTGTACGATCACTTCCTGAATCCAGATCTGGTCTTCATTTTACGGTATACACATCGAAGTATCGAGTCTATTCAGCGGAACTTCCTACGATTTGCTCTCAGGAACCTACCCTGGAATAATTCATTAATTCTTTCACCCTATGAGGATCGCTTGAAGCTTTTAAATATGGACTCGCTTGAGAAACTTCGCATGGTTGCCGATGTAATTTTTGTGCATCAAGTCTTAAACGCGAATATTGATTCTCCGATTAACAAAATCTCTTTTCGAGACTAGTAGGCACAATTTTAGAAGGCTACCTCTATTGCATGTTAACTCCTCAAGGTCTAACTTTAGCAAGTACGCATCTATTAATCGCATGTGCATAACTGTTAATTATATGGCTGAGAATTATATTGTTGACGTATCTAAGCATGTTTTTAAAAAAACGTCTATGTATATAATATTTAATTTTTGTTGTTTTCTATTTAACTTTTTTAAATTTTCTTGTTCTATGTTGCATATAATTTTATCGGGTGTTCGGTTTATGTTTATTTTAATATTCTAATACTAACACCGACTAAATAATGAAAAGCATGTATTGTTGACTATTTATCTATTAAACGTGTCACTGCAGCGAGCTTGTAAAGCTGGTTCTGATAGTCAACAGAGCACTTATGGCCATGTAAGAAAGAACTGCAAAAATATATGCGAAATCTACTAGCTATGGTGTATGTGACCCAAGTTCGTGAAAATGGGTTTTCCGGCGGCAAAAACGTCCCGAGGCGAGAAAGTTTTCTGAATCGGGGAAAAAGTACACCACCCGATAGACCTCTAATTTGATATGGATTGCCGAAGTTCCCTAAAAGTATGCAGAGAAAAGTTTTCTTCTACAGATTGTAGCTGGTAATGAGCTAAGACGAAAAGTGAAACCCGTTTTCCGATAGGACATAACCCTACCAAGTTAGAGCCAATCTAAAGGGCGAAAAATTTAGTACCTCAGTTCGAATAAAAAAGAGGGAAATATTAAAGAAGTGAGTATTATGGGGATGGCTAAAAATATTTATTTAAGCCTCCTGTTAGGAAATAAGAACCTGTTATTCATCAAAGTGATCAGACAAATGTTATTTCTTATCAAAGTTCAATTAGGGCATAATCGTAACAAATTTACTTTGGCTTTATTGCGTAAATTATGCCAAGCTTCATCAACATTTGTCGATCAATTCAATGAATAATAAAAAGTAATAATGCAAAAACGACCCCATTATGAAATAAGTTAAGACTTCTAATTGTAATTGAATGTAAGACGACAGAACATAATAGAGTAATATTCGACTCCTCGTGAAGTTAAGTCGTTTTAGTTTTAACCCCCAATATTCCGAGTATAGAAGTGTGGGTACTCTGATTTCTTCTCAGGACCTAAGGAATTCGATTTTCCAAAATGTACTTTACCACCCCCCAGACTTCCCCCGCTGAATTGAAATAAACATTGTTAATTAAATATGTGCAGAGTATCATAATGCATCGATTGAGACATCCCTCATGTCTGGAGTTCTCGGGCGTAAAATGATCATTCCCCTTTGAACATGCAAATAATCCCCTCCCGATTTAAAAAAGAATTGAGAGAACATCCCAATAATCAAAAACAAATGGAACGCACCGTTTTGAGAAGACATAAGCTATTTCAATGGAATAGAATATACGTTGCTATCACCAACCGGTAAATAGAAATAGTTATAATGCTGTTACAGTTCAGAATGTGTAGCACAAAATTTCAACCTGCGACATACAGATCTCGCTCGCATTATTACAATTTGTAAGATCCACATTAGGTCAATGCACCCCCTAGGTACCTACTGGTAGTATTTCATGATTTTTTAAGGATTGGTAAGAAATCGTATATTGTTGAATTTAAACACGAGAAGTCGGATGGCATTTTGTCTAATTCTGCACCTTAACCATTGGGCAGCAACTGTGTAATGGTACATATTTTTCTTCTGACCCGGTGCTCTAACATTAACTCGATAACGGTTGCACATTCTAAAAATCTTTTCAATAAATTTACATTTATGCATTTGAAATGCAGAATAATTGAAATTTTCGATCCAGCGATCATGGTCTCATCAGTATGGTTATCTCTCTTAAATTATGATATCATTTTTTTTAGGCGGGGTTTTCAAGCATGTTTTAGCATTCACATCACTTATCAAGACGACGATTTCACGTCTACAAATCAGGTTAAAGAAATGTATTGTACCATTGTTATTGCACTATTGCCAAGTTTTTCAAATTGGTGTGCAAAAATTCTGGTAATACTCTCTTAAACTGGTGATCATCTAATGCGGCCAACGTTATTCTTATCTATCGAACCCTAATTAGTTTTCTGATTCTCTTTTGTGGCTTGAGGGGTTTCTTCTGGCTTCCAATCAACACAATTCTTCGCGAACTCCATTTCCTTTTCATAGCCTTTGATTTGAAATTCTATCTACACAACGATTTTTTGGCACGTGATGTAGGTATCTATTGAAGAATACCTTAAGGCACCTCGTGATAGTGTGGACGGAGTTTGTTGTCTCCTTATTTTAATAATGTATCTTCAAATCCTCTTCAAATATACCGACAGTTTTTGTTATTTTCAGGATAAAATGAGCTTGCAACAGTTCGAACGAGATACAATTTTTAGTAGCAGCGTTTATATTGGCCATCGCACTAATCACAGTAATAACTTCTACTTCGAAAATGGAGTTTGAGTATTAATTTCCTGGGTTTTTTCTCAAAGGTGTTGTATATGGGACATGTTTATGATAGTATTCTTCCGAGCTTTAGAGAAGCTCGTCAATGTTGTTTCATATGAAATCCATTGTTGTCGATTTATTGGCAATTATTACTGGTGTGTTTTATTGGTTGTTCTTTTAAATGACAGACTCAATACTGTTGTTTACTCTGAATTTATTTATAAGTCATATGACTTTACACACCGGCTTTTGTCTGATCCTGTCTCTTTGGTACTACATTCTAGCTGACTGTTATACATAGAACTCAAGTGAATCTGAGAGACATATACAACACGCCCTTTTTCTTTTGTCTAGGTATTTAAAGTTTTAAACTCGCTTAATCTAACTATTATTTTTATATAAATTAAGTACTATTAGTGTAATTATTTAAAACTAAAAACAATTTACGTATTTCATAGTAAAATTTCATATAAAAATAATGTACGTGAAATGCAATATAATAATAATATAATTTTAGTATGAATCCGATTGGTAAATATGTATATTTTAGTACCTAATTTTTAAAGATTATTGTAAATAAGTCAAGCTACTCTGTAAAAAATATTAGTACTTTTCCCTAAATTTAAGACACGTTTTTTCCTAAAAATAAATGTAATTGTCTCTGATTGAAAGGGAAAATCAGTTTAATTTCCCCAAATCAATGAAACATTCAACGAATTTAGGTATCTGGCTCCAGAAAACTTCTAAAGTACGTAATATTCCCAAAATGTTAAGCTCTCTTGGATATAAAGAAGAGAACATTCAACGAATTAGGTATTATGCTACATTTTTAATGGAAATATATTTTCGTTTATATAAATCACACATTGTTCTTGAAAACAAGTCATATATTGTTTTTCAATATTTTGTGTAAGCGCGCCCAGTGCACCAATATAACTTCCATGCTACTTAGTAGTAGTGTCATCACCTATTACCTATTTTTAGGGAATATTCTCTAAATTTTAGGGAATTGTCCCTACATTTTAGGGGAAAAAAAACAAAACAACAATTTAAAATTCCCTATATTTTAGGGAATATTCCCTAAAATGTAGGGAAAAATATAAAAGAAAATATGAAAACTCCCTTAATTTTAGGGGGCAAAAACCAAAATTCCCTACATTTGAGGGAGAAAAACCTAATCTTAGTTTTCCAAGGTGGAGCTTTCCCTAATCTTATCGAGAAATGCCTAACCTGTGTGGCACAAATTGTTGCCACTCACTTTAGGAAATTTTTTTTACTATGTGGTTTCACATTTCTTCCGCATTTGGTTTTATTTTGGTAATGTTCTGAACATTGTTAGAAGATTCATAGTGTCTTTTTTGGCGTATTCTTTGTTTTTGTTGACAACTTAATAGATTTATTATTTTCAATTTGACTGATCACTTCAGGCATTTCTATGTTTTCAACTTGACATGGTGCTTACGGCATTGGGAACTTTTCTTGTTCATTTGTCAGAAAATACTCTTCTAACCTCCTAAGCTTATGAAGAAGCTTTAATTGTATTCTATTGCATCTACATTACCTCCCGTTTTTCCTTTTGATTATATATGATCTTCGTTGCTTGCATTTTGAGACTACATGACTTGACCTTGAGCCCAACATGAGTTCAACGGTTTTTAGGGTTCCGTACCCAAAGGGTAACAACGGGAAACCTATTACTAAGACTTTGATGTCCGTACGTCCGTCACCAGGTTGTATCTCATTAACCGTAACAGGTCTACAGTTGAAATTTTCACAGACTGTGTATTTCTATTGGCGATATAACAGCAAATAATAAAAATAAAATTAAATTAAAGGGGGCCCCATACAAGAAACGTGATTTTTTCGGCGTTTTATTCCTCATTTTATTCTCATTCATTATTATTATCATAAGTACGCATTTTTTTTTCAAATGACGGAATTATTATTATTTTTTCAAATGACAGCATTCTTTTTCCACATGACGCCTACACTCATTTGAAAAAATAAATAAAATTACAGTGTTAAATTTTGTACGATGGTACGGATCCCTTCGTGTGCGAGTGCGACTCGCACTTGGTCGGTTATTTAAATAATACTAAATCCCATACACTGAGCTCAGCTAGGACTTTCGAGTATAACTTATAGTATTTTTTCGCCTCTCAAGTATTTCTTTTTAATATTCCGTTATGCTTTTTAAAATCTGATGTGAGTAACTTTTGTCAGACATTTTTGCTCTAAGTTTCCTGCACATTAATAGTTCGGTTAAGGAATATCCTCGTTCTAGTGGGATTGTTCTATATTCCAATAGAGCTAATTCAAAGTCTTGGTTGGACTTTATCTTTTATTGCATTATTTCTTTGGTAGATTGAATCGACCGTTCAGCACCTAACTATTCCTGGTGACCTTCGTCCAGAAGGCGAATTACTTCCTTCCTTAAACCTATTGGTATTACTGGATTGTTGTATTGAATATAAGATCCTTAAGAATAATGACCTCACCCTTAAGCTTCCAAAATTCTCTGATTTCGATTGGAATTTTTTGACGACTGTCTGGCCAGCCTTGGGTAATCTGACATTTTAAGAGTTGCATTTGCTTGTCCATATTTATTTCCTGTTTTAATTGCTCCAAACGATTTTCTAAAACGGCTTGGGATGGTTTTAAAACGTTGACATGTATCCTGATGTCATTAGCTAGGTCCTTTTCCATTTCTAGAAGAGGTGCTCTAGATAGCGTATTAGCGACTGGAGGTTAACTTCCCAGTTTATAGTTTATGTTCAAGACGTAGATTTGTAAATTGAGTATCATGCGTTGCAATTTAGATGGAATATCAGCTGCTACCTACTTTGAAAGTGTAACTAAGGGCTTGTGGTCGGTTTCCAATGCGATTTGAGATTCTGTAAGAGGCTTGAGGCATAAGCCACAGGACGCTCATTTTGTTGAACGACTGCACAAACAGCAAATTTGGGAGGCACCGAACGAACATTTTATTGGTAAGTTAGGATTATGGTATACAAGAATAGGCGGGTTTGATGTTAGAAACTTCAGTTTTTCAAAACATTGTTCGTAGGATTCATTCCAGACCCATGCAGTCCTCTGAAACTCATAGTCTCATTCGACAATTCTTTTATACATATGACCCAAGTAAATTATTAAACCTAGAAAGCGTTGCACTTCTTTCACGCACCTGTGACTAGATATGTCTACAATAACTTTGTAACGGGTTTCCTTGTGAACTCTTGTTAGGGGTTCCGGGTACTCGTGAGCTACGCCAGGGTCAATAAATAACAAAGCACATTTACACAAACAAATAATCAATTATATATTATTGGCTTAACCTCCACCCTAATATAAAATTTCACAGCATACAACTTATTCTAGTCGTATTTATATATATATACATTTATAGGACCAGTATGCTTGTTCATAATTTCTCTGTATCTTATTACAATGGTAATTATATTGAATGCATACAAGACGAAACCATTTCCAAACCAGTACTATATTACTCTCTGCGGTTCTACCTTACGTGAAATAACGGGACAGAAACACCTACAGAAATACATCACGAGGATATGTCGAGCGAATAGAACAGTCACAGAAATATATCACGACAGTCTGCGGGACGGAAACAGCGCACTCACAGAAACACATCACGAGAGTAGCAGGAAAGGAAACACTCACACAAATACATCTCGAGAGTGTACGGTATGAGAAATACCTACAGAAATACATCGCCGAGGTGTACGGAGGGTAAGAAAGTAAACACTCACAGAAATATATCACGAGAGTGTGTGCAACAGAACAAGCCAGTCATAGAAATACATCACCAGAGTAACCAGAAAGGAAATACTCTAAGAAATGCATCACGAGAGTGTACGGAATGGAAAACACCTACAGAAATATATCACGAAGGTGTACGGAGGAAAGGAGTGGACCTGGCTACAGCCAATAAGAAAGAAGTCCCCAGGAATACGAGAACTTCTCGGCGGCCAGCCACCGACTGAGCTCTCGAATGAATGGCAAGGCATGCATGCACATATTCTTTTTCTGACGGCAGTTACTACAACCTTTGGATAATCTCTACATTGTATTGGAGTAGGGATAGGTATGAGAAGATTACAGTCGATTATGAAATTATGAGTGATTAATCTCAACTACAGTGAGGTCTAGATTTGTACATTTACGTTACATTGGTCAAGAAAAGAGGTGACTTGGAAATGGTTCGTTACAGTTTTAATCTTGCCATTATCTGGACGGACCCAATCTGGCGAAAAAAATGTGTCCAAAATATTTCGCACTAGTTAAACCTTGACGACATTTTTCCTTATTCAATTTCAAACCCTTTTTAAGCACCCTTTCCAAAACTATTTTAGGGTGAAAATCATGCTCTTATTTTGGGCGTCCCCATATTAATATATCGTCATTATCTATACTTATACCCTGAAGGTCCGAAAATAAATCGAGCATTGCTTTATGAAAAATTTCTGTTGCCAGATTAAGGCCAAATGGTAGCCTAAGAAATTTATATCGATCGAATGGTGTATTAAAAGTACAAAGCTCTGAACTTTGTTCGTATAACTTTATCATCCAAAATCCAGAACTTGCATCGACGGTCGACAAATATATTACACCTTAATAGTTTCTAATTCAGGCAATCGAATGGCACCACCGCATAAGGTTATTATTTAGATTCCGTGGATGTAGTCTAGACCTATGCGAATTTTTCTATTTGAATTTACTACAACTACCATTGAATTAACCCATTGTGTGGGACCGTTTACTT
Organism: Dioctria linearis; assembly: GCA_963930735.1. Taxonomy (NCBI): domain Eukaryota; kingdom Metazoa; phylum Arthropoda; class Insecta; order Diptera; family Asilidae; genus Dioctria; species Dioctria linearis. The sequence continues at coordinate 92,686,678 of OZ005740.1, read as the reverse complement.
TTGAAATTACATTAAGTTTTTCCATTCAATTTTATTCTTTTCCCAACTTATAGTGCAATTTGAATAAATTCTCTAGGCTTCCAATTTATCAAAGATATCTTCATACCTATTCTGCTTTCTAATTTCATTACTCATTTTATCAAATTATGTTTTACTTAATCTTTTGAACTTAATTGTTACATTGTCAGTTTTACCACCGGTTTCGACAATAATAAATTGAAGGTTGCACGTCTGGTTATTAATTACGCATTTTAATGAACAATTTCTTCTTACGTTCAATTTTTTACCTGTGTTTGTTGTTATTTTATTATGTGTTACATGGATGATTTCTTCTGCTAACTTTAATTTTTTAAAAATATGAAACGACATCATATTAGATTGTGCACCAACATCCAGTTGACATGTAATTTCTTTTTCATTAATTGAAATGTATGGATTTGTGGACCATTTAAAAGACTGTGCTCCCTGCGTCGTTCGTTCCGTCTAGAGTAATGATTACTATTTTTTCCCCTCGATTTGGATAGATTTAACTTAGTGAAATCTGCTGCGATTTTGCTGTTGCCTGTTATCATGTGTTTGAGTTGAACCTTGCTAGTTTCGTATGCTTTAAACATTTCGACTGTCTTTTCAAGTTTTAGGTTTCCTGCTCTAATAACCCAGTGCTCAAAGACGAATGCAAGAGCGCATCTTTGGAAGCTAGCAGCGATTCCCCACCATATCCTTGTTCATCATATCGTTTTAACGTGAGCATCTCCGCAGAGAGAAGCGCAGATTCTTGGAAAGTACTCTTGGAGCGCTCGTAGAGTAGCTATCTTGGGGCGCTTTTAAGGTAGGACTCTTGAAGCCCTTATAGGAATACAGAGGGAATCAAGATAAGGGCTTTACTAAAAATTTCAATTTTATGCTGAATGCGCTCCATTTAATTTTCAATCTAAACGAATTGCAAGACATGTTTTTGCTAAACAAAAATGGCAATATTGTTATATTATATTATTAAGAAACTTGAATTAACCGTACACTTCAACTGACTACTAAAGAACGAAAATTCTACTGCGATTTCAGATGCATATGAGTCATCTTTTCACAACAAAAAGAGAGTAAGCCCAAACTCAGGGAAGAGATTTGCTTGCGAAAAGATTCACTTGGCTGTGATAAAAGGCCGCTTCGGAAAATATATTTTCTTGCTATGTTGTGCAAGTGCTTCCCGTGACAAGCTTCGTATTTCTCGCTGGAAAACTTTTCTTTCAGTGTCTCATCTTGTATGCCCATAACAAACATATCCCTAATCATTTCTGTTTCCATTGTTTGATACTCACAACTAGAACCTAGACTTTTTAATTGTGTTAGGAATTGCTCTACCATTTGACTTTGCTGTTGGAGACTAGACATCTTTCGTACACTAAATTTTTTTAGCTGAAAATTGTTTCTCAAACTCTTCTTCTATTTTTTTAAATTTAATATCCTTTTTGGCGATTTAAAAGTATTATAAATTCTTTAAACTTCTTCATCAGTGCAATGCAACGAAATTCCAATTTTTCTTACGTCACTCTGTTTTTCAAGGTTAGCAGCTAACAAATAGAACTTAAGTTTTTGCAACCACGTTCTCCATTCTTCACCAAGATTAGATTTATTGAAATTTCATTCGCTTGGTGGATGTAAGCCTCTCACGTTTTTAGTTTTGTTTTTTAATTTTAACTTTGAATAGCATAACGAGATACTTTTTCACTTTCTAGCAGATATTTCATTTACGCTCACTTTTTAATACTTGACATCATCTTGTGTTTTATTGGTTGTTCTTTTCAATGATAGACTCAATGCTGTTGTTGACTCTGACTTCATTTATAACTCATATGACTTTGCACTCCGGCTGTTTGTATCATACTGGTCCTGGCTCTATGCTACTACTTTCTAGCTGACCGTTAAACATAGAACTGAACTGACTCTGAGAGGCATATAACGGGTTTTCTATTAGGAGCACTCGAATTGAAATGAAATAAAACAACAGTTGTATACAATTTGAATGATGCTTGATAGCATTAAGTGTGGAATATAACATCATTCAGATGACCGCCACGGCTTCGTTTCGTAGAATGGATTCTTTGGACCCAATTTTCGATGAGTCTCTCACATAAATCAGGCTGTATTACAAAGCATTAAGTCTTTGTGGAAGAAAAAGTCCAGAGGTGCTGAGTCGCATGATCGTGTAGGCCAATTGACTGGTATTCTTTTCGAAATAATGGACTCACCAAACTTTTCCTTTAGCAAATTGTTTCATTAGCTGTGTGACATGTGGCACCCTTTTGTTTAAACCACTTGTCGTCTGCATCGATATCATCAATTTTTGGAAACAAAAATTGATTGCACATTGCTCTGTAATGAATTCCATTGACAGTAACTGTGCCCGCTGCATCATTTGTGAAGACAAATAGACCAATGTTGCCCCCAGACCATAAACCAAATGTTAACTATGTCATTATATCAGAAATGTGCTTCGTTGCTGAAGATGATCTTTTTGCCAAAATGAGGATCAATTTCAAGTTGCTCTAAGGCCCAATTAGCGAATCTGCGACGCAATGCAAGATCATTGGGCTTTAGTTCTTGAGTCAACTGAATCATACATGGATGTAATTCCAAATCCTTACGCAAAATACGCCATGTTCATGTTTGAGAAATGCCTAATTTCTGAGATCGGCGAGGAATTGGCAAAATTGAGTGCTCATGTACACATTCATTAACAGCAGCAATATTGTCTTCACTACGTACATTTATTTTTCTCGCTGGCACTTTGGTGTCAGTAACAGTACCACTTGATTCGAATTTATTCACTAGACGACGAATTCTGCTTTCTGCAAGAGGATTATTTCGACTATAAAATTCACGAAGTACACGTAACGTTCCCCGCACCTTCATTATTTTCATAATAATTTTTAATAATTTGAATGAGTTCTTCAATCTATCCATGATGAAATGGTACAATGCACTGACAATAAATATCACAAAAATGTTGGTGATAGATTTTTAGTATTGCCCCAGCAGAATGTTAAAAATCGAGCGTCCCCATTGGAAAACCCTTTATTACAATTACATTTGACAAAAATTATTACTTTGTGATGTTTTTTAGAGTCAAGTGGTATTCAGAATGAATGAATCAATACACATTTTGAACGAAATGTAAAAATGTAGCATTAATGCAAGAATATTGAATTTATATCCAGTGCAGTAATTTAAATACATTCGTAAGTTGCATAACATTACAAGACCTTTAAGTACAGGATTCCTCATGTAATTTTTAAAAGTAAATCCCGAAATTTCCAATTGCATTTTACTCTCGCCCTTTCAACCTTTGCCACCAGTACCTACCAGTAATCCCCCGATGGAGTAATTTTTTTTTCATCCAAAATTGCCTTTATCAAAGCTTTTATCAAAAGAACACAAAAAAGGAATTGTTGACGATAAAAACTACAAAAATAAGAAGGAAAGAAACAAAAGCAAGAGGAGAATCCTATCTTGTATAAGGAATCTTATCAACGCAAAGCTCGTCGTTCGCCCCATTAAATTGCAACAAGAACGAAGAGTGGTGGTGCTGTTCTTACTTTTCCTTTCTTCGTACTTCTTATGCTTTTTTGTGATACATAGAAAAGATAAAAAGTTCGTTTTCTTAACTTATTTTTTCCTGCTGAAAGTTTCAGGGATAAAAAGTGTGGGAAGTAATTGTTACATAAAACAAAAGCGATTTTTAGATAATAACTTTGTTATAACCCTGTTGAATCTAGATGAAGTACGTAGACAAATTAATCGGGCATATAACGCGTTTAATTAATCGTTTAATAAGATTTAATATAGCGTAGTCTTTGACAGAAGGAACCTATTAAAACAACGACCAAGATTTCGATTATCTTAGCCCAGTGCAAAAGGCAAATTCTCGGTGACACATGTTGGATTTGATTCTTTTCATCAAGTGAATGATTTGAGCTTTTACATAAGTCGGCTGGTCGTTGCATATGGACAAATCGAGTTGTAGCTTTCGAGTTAAAGTAATGGGATTGTAGATGCTTGAAGATTTGTTGGCTTAAATTAAAAGATTCGTGGGACTCATTCACTAAAGCGCCCCTCTATTTATAAAAAAAAAAGAAATATGGGAGAATACATTTTCGGAAATGAAATATTGTACAGGCTCGAAACTTTTACATGGGAACTTCTTCAAAATACTGTATCTCCATTATAAAAGTGCTATTCAGAATAATAGCAAAAACACAAACACAAATTTACATAAACGTAGTCGATTTACTTATCCAGTGATTAGTAAGAATAAGTAAAATATACGGTATACAAGACCGGTAGGAAGATTATTTTGTAAATTTTCTAAAAGTTTCAGACGTACAATATAAGTCGATAGTTATAATCCGCACTAATTATAAAAAAGATCATAAGGTCTAATACCAATTCTTATGATACCCTAGATGAATGCCCATATGTAACTTCGTATGGTCATCCATCTGTGAAAGTTTCATTTTTGAAGTCGTTTTTCGCCCATACCATATTTCTAGAATATTTCATTGGACAGCAAATATGATTATAACAAATTTCAAAGGATTTCATATTATGAAGAACTTTTCAGTACAATAAAAACGTCTAGGACTGATAGTTTTTTACAGTATACCTACGTAAAAAACCAAAATTTTTATATACACAAAAAAAGGATTGCCCGATTTAGTCTATTTTTAACACTTTATTTACTATTCCTATAAAAAGACCATGAACCAAATTTCAGTTCTCTACGTTTACGCGTACTCAGGCAGTGTCCAAATATATAGTGGAAAACGGAATTTTTGTATGGAAACCCTACGAAGGAGTTGCTCGAGTGGTCCCATTTCGGAATTTAAATTTAAATTTTTTGAAATTTCAACACTTCAAGTGAACGCGTTCTCGATTTATCGTGTGGATGGAAGAACAGACGGACAGACGGACGTGGACGGGCAGACGCAGAGACATGCAAAAATCACAATAACTTTTAGTATTATGTGTGGGTGTCCAATCTATTTTGCTCTATCATCATTATTTCAAGGTGTTACAAATAATGCCACCTCAACAGATGGGATCGCTGGCCCTGGGCCCGGGGCTCCACGATCCAACTGATTATACATTTTTCAACCATTGAGACAACCTATTACAAGTTAATTTAGCTTTTAGATTTTGGCTACTGAAAGTAGATCATGAGATTTATTCGAAATTGTAATGCCAAAAAATTATCAATTCAAAGCATACCATATAAAAAAACTTCATTGTCGTATATTGTTTGCAGCCCTAGTATTTTTTTAAATTTCTCGCATTTTATCATGGTTTACTTTTAGTAGCCAAATTCTATTTGGTTATCAGAGAAATTGGTTAATGTTAACATGATATTGGACGCTCTGCCTGGATTATTTTATTACAAAACAAGTAAATCAACTCGCACGATCAGGACATTTTGAGGAGGATTCTCCTTAGCGCCACTTTACGTTGCCTTTCTTCTCGAGATTGAAAATCAGTTTACTCGCCTTTGAACTTGCAATCGGTTTGTCTCCCGTGTTGTGTGTGTGATTGTATTTTACATTATTATTCCTGTTGATTACTTAAAGTAGATTAGAATAAAATTTCCGTTAGAGGGCCGCCATATCCTTCAATGATCTGCGCCCCCATTTGGCTAAAGACGGCCGTGGTTACAAACGGAATGACAAACATAGTATGCCCTATGATTTCATCTAGGGTATAAAAATGTATCATAACCCAAACTATTAAATATTTATAAATGTTCCAGCGTTAATTATTTAATTAATTTTGATAGATAAAAGGGTTCTTTTTACTTGACATGAAAATAAGAGTGTTTTTTTTGCTTAAATCGAAAGTGAAAAACAAATTTTAAGGAAATAAAGTAAATTAATCGTGAAGGAATAATTTGTCCTAGTGTTACAAAACTGAACAAGTTTTAAAGGGTTGAGTGCTTTGGCTCCAAGCATGGTATTCTGACTATAACAGTCCCCTTTCAAAGCCAAATCCCGAGTGCTCATGCATTGCCGTAACATTTTGTTGGAGAGAATTTTCATTTACTTTAGCTGTGGAGTAGCAGATAACAGAGAGAACAGAGATTCTCTCTGTCTGAAATAATTGCTTCTGCCTGTTTGTTACTATCCCAACCCCTTCCACAATTAAACATATAGCTTGGGCATATTGAGCAACCAGAAAGAGCCTCTTGTCATACCCTAGATGAAATCTATAGGGTATACTAAGTTTGTCATTCCATTTGCAATGCACAGAAATAATGATGGTAGAACTAAATGGATTGGACACCCACGCATAATATTAAAAGTTATTTTGATTTTTTCATATCCGTCGTCAGTCTGCGCGCACGATAGCTCGAGAACACGTTTACGTAGAAAGCTGCAATTTTGTACATGGACTTTAAAAAAAAAGTAAAATTAAGGTAAAATCGGGCTCCTCCTTCATGGGGTTGTCATACAAAAATTTCGTTTTCCACTATATAAATGGACACTGCCTGTGTACGCATCGACATAGAGAGCTGAAATTTGGTACATGGTGTTTTTATAGTAATAACAAAATTTTTTTTAAAAATGGACGAAATCCGCCAACCCCTTCTTGGTGTTGCCATATAAAAATTTATGTTTTTTAAATATACTCTGAAAACGATGAGTCCTAGACATATTTATTGTAGTAAAAACTTATTCAGAATATGAAATAATATAAAATTGTTTATAATCAGTTTTTCTGTCCGACGAACCTTTCTGGAAATATATGCGAAAAACAACTTCAAAAATCAAATTAGCATAGATCGGTGACCATACGTTGACCATATACGGGAATTCATCTAGGGTATCATTAGAATAGGTCTTAGAGAAACTCTAGCTTTTTTACTTGTTAAGTTATATGTTTTTGCCCATAGCACTTTATTCCCAGGCAATTTTGTGCTGACCAGTCATTTCTCCGTTCCCATGGATCTTCAACCTCCAATATTTAAAGAAAGTCGATTTTAAAAAAATAGATGAAATCTATAAGGTATACTAAATTTGCAATTCCGTTTTCAATGCATAGAAATAATTCAGGTCTGTAAGTCTCTCTGTTTGTCTGTCTGTCTGTCTGTCCGTCTGTTCGTCTGTCCTCACCATGGCACTCGGATAAATCAAGTAGATTTTATAAGTGACAAATTTCTGTCAAAAATAAACTAAATCGGGCGATCCTTTCTTGGTGTTGCCATAAAAAAATGTAGATTTTTTACGTGTTGTTTGTACTCAGTGTTGCTACTGGAAAAAAATTGGATGTATGCAAAATAGTTCGGAAAATGTATCAAATGTATCCATTAGTAATTATAATGTATCCAAATGATGCTTTGTGAAAAACTATAAAGAAAAACCCAAGATTCTCTTCACTAACAGTTTACTTAGAAAAAAAAAAAATTAAGAAAAATACACTATTACTGTATTGAATTTTGTGAAATAACATGTTATAGTAAATAAACATAACCTTTTTCTAGGTACTAACAGATAACCAATAACAAAATAAATCATATGACATTGAGTCGCTAATAAATTTAATTTGGTCATTTACAGAACATAGGCCGTATACATGGTTCCATGATTCGATACACAGTCAATTAATGGAGAATACAAATCTATACTGTTAAAGTTTCTAAAGTAACTATATTTGGGAATATTAAACGGAGTTTTACATCACAAAACATGAAAATAATATCGGGATCCAAAATGATGATGACCAAGTCGTCCTAGGACAAGCTCTCGGCGCTAAGCTGCTCAATATAATCTTGCACGACTTTTCCGTGAAGAAACTATCAAGAAATAATACTGCTGCAATACTAAATGCTGAATATACCATAATACGGACGAAAGATGAGGGTCCTCATAAAGCTCATAGTTAAATTCAACAATTTATTCCACACCTTCTTCGGTACTATGTGGGGTTTAAATATCAATAGGAAAAATTGTTTTGATCTGATTCCATTATTTCAGCCAATGAAGTACCTTCTAACAAAATCAGTGTTGTTAAGCCTGTAAGCGGTGTCCCAAGTTGATTCTACACATACCCTAAAAGCTCCCTTCTATACGAATTGATTTGCCACAAATTATAGTGGATAAAATATTTGTGCGACCTGTGTTATCAAATCATAAAATACCAAATAAACCGAATCATTGGGCTTAGAAATTTATAAAAAAAACTTAGATCTTATGTAAATATTATTATGTAATTATGTACATATTTCTTATATTTTTATATCCACACATAAACACATTTTCACGCATAAACTAAACGTAGATATTCCTATAGAATTTACATATGATTGAACTGGCTAGGCTTGTGTAAAGAAGTTGCGACAGAAGTTGTTTTCTATACCGGAAGAAAGGAAAAGAGTAAGCACTTATATATTATTTAATGGCATTCGACATTAGCACTTTTGAATTGTATTAGCTTAATATTCTTAAGTATAAATATATAGATACAAAGAATAATGTAGATGTAGTAGGGCAAATCTGTTAAGTTAAGAACTAAGCCTTAATAACAAAGTAGGAAAAGAACATAATCTATATCTTCGCCGAAATTCAGTTCCAGCTCCAGGCAACAATTAGATCTTCATCTGCAGTAGCATTATTTGCAATGATTTTAGTTTTTCCATTACTTTAGACGATTAGTGAAAGATATCTTGATTGGCCGAAAATTACAGAGGATGAGAACATATTTATAATTAAGATTTTCATACGATAAATGATCCTGCAAAAAATACTAAAAAATTAACATATGCAACCACGCATCTAACTTTGTATTGCACTTAAATTTAAAAAGTATAATATTTACATTTTGTCAAGTAATAAAATGATCGTATAGTACAAAATCCGAATCGAAACTATATAAGTTATTTAATTCCTTAAATACAATCTCTCTATCAATAGCATAGTATTCATTCCATTAAACTTCTGCATAAGAAACAACGAAATGTATATCCGTAAAATCTACCTAGATAAAGTGGCAACCTATTTTTTAACATAGGATAACGAAAATATAAAGATTTAATATATTCTTTAAATTCATTCAACGTAAAAGGAATCAGTACATAGGGTGCCAAATACTCGCTGACACAACTTAGCCTAAAATTTGCAGTGTCGTCACGTAACCCATTCAGTAAAATATAATCAGAGAATTCATGAAATCATTGTATCTTCTTCCAGGAAAAGAACTCTCAATTCACAGTGTGCTTGCATTTTACTAGATACGTCTTTCTTTAGTGATTCACTAGAAATTCCACTGACGAATTCATCTGGATAGAATGAATGTATGAACAATCGTTCGAGTGTTATGTATTAAATATCATTAATGCAGCCCTGTACTTCTTGAGTACTATTTTGGAAAAGACACCAGATGCACTTGTGTCTAAGTCAGTTATAATACCTAAACTACCATGAATCTACTACGTACAAGTTTACAGGAAGTCAGACAAATCTATTCACTTCCATTCAAGTTTTGCCAAGCAAAATATCCGGCAAAAATTTCTGAGCGGAAAGGAAAAAGCTTTGTGACTTTCTGTCAATTTAAGGACTAGTAAATCCTTTTCCAGCCAATTCATCTAATATTTAACGTATATTCATGAAACTCATATGATATTATAGAAATATTTTATAGATGGATTCGTAGCAATAAATAGTTACAAAAATGTCAAATATAAAAACTCGTAGAATAATGCCCCATTCTCCAGTCTCGACCGAAAAGCGCACATTTGTATGCTGACGTGGACACCACGTACAATTTTAAATTTATAATTCACAATCGCCGTAACCTCAGCATAACTTAAAACATGTAAAGTGTATTTGAATATGTGCTTAATTTTGTTTTCGTAGGTGAATAATTAAATTTTTAATTTCTCAAAATATTATTCCTTGCTTATAATTGAAACTGGAGGGAGATGCCGTATCCAATTCTATTTTGAATTTTTTTCCGTTAACTATTACATCAAATAACATTCTATTGTCTCGGACTAAATTATGAACTGAATTAACGTAAAAAATTGCATCATTTTCATTTGCAACTAGCACTGAATGAACATTGCTTGTTAATTTTAAACAAACTTTTCGTAATTGACCGGATTTTTTGCAAAAATCACAAAATGGATTGCGATACGTACACCTGTTTGCAAAATGTGCTGCTCCACAGCGCAAGCACTTAACTGAATTAGAAGAACCCCAAGGCTTAGCGTTTTGGTTTCTTCCCGTAGCTTGATGTTTGTGAACTGGATCCTAATTATTCCGATTTTCACATTTATTTTCCTGTTGAATTGGTGTCATTTTTGCTTGCTCACGATATTGACGTTTGGATACTGCATGCCTAGCTCTTGTTTGATTCTGGAACTCAACTAGCTGCAGAGAATTTTGTTGGGCTACTTCGAGGCTGCATGCCGTCTCAACTGCCTTTTCAAATGTAAGGGACTTCGATTCCAGGAGGCGATCTCTAATCCGTTTGTCTGTGAGGCCACAAATTGGTTGCGTAGCGCTGTAGATAAACATGTCCCAAAATTGCAGTGAATTGCCATTCTGCGTAATGCCGAGATGTATTCGCGTAATATTTCACCTTCCTCCTGTGCTCGATGGTGGAACTTGTATATTTCAGCAATTTGCAAAAGGTTGTGGGTTATAGTACTCTTCTAATAGCTTAAGTAATTGTGTGTAACTTTTTGTAGTTGGAGTCTCCGACGCTAGGTCATCACAAAGAATGTCGAAGACGTCAGGTCCAATCCAATGTAGCAAGTATTTACTTTTTAACCATTCTTCAGTAATATTAAGAATGGAAAACGCTCCCTCTAACCTCTGTTGCCATCTATCGTATTTGCTTTTTGCTTCGGCGAAAAACTCAATACAGGTGTCCCGGCACTGATGCTGCGGATGGTCGCACAGAATTTTCTCATACGCTCATCGTAGAAATTTGAAAGCGTAAAAATTGAAAATTAAATTACCGCCTCTCTGTTTTGCAAGCACGAATTTGGTACGTATGTACGCATACAAATTGGTACAGATGAAAGTTGTAACACGTGACAAATTTAATCCTCAAGAATCAGCAGGACGTATATCCTATCCTCGTGGCCACTGTTGTAACTTTAAGTAACTGAAACAAGCATGTAATGCTTATTTATTATTTATAAGTTAATAGTTAAATATATAATTAGATATGCTATCCATTGCGATCAACCACTTTGACAGTCCGTAGAGAAGAGAGAGACCAACTTCACTTTAAATGTGTCCGAAGACTTGACATTCCTCAGGTTAGTAGCTATTATACAGTCAGTATTGCCATACTGAATGGATATGCAAGAGACATAAAACCTTCTATCGATTTTGTGAAATATGTATAGCCTGAGGCTTTTTGTTTAATGCAGCTAATGTGAAAAAAACTGTATCCCAGAGGAGTACTTCATTAATTACGAGGGTTAAGATTTTTGAAAGCCATTAGCAGATTATGAAGATAAACATAACGACGGTTATTTTTACATAGGTAAAATTTAAGGTACTCATGACACAATTGAAAGTTATATTTGATAAAAATATAAGAGCATGTGAATATTACAATGTACATTCTATATTAACAATTTATTTGCGCTTTTGTAGTAGTACGAACAGTGTCACAGCCGCTCTATCTTGTTAGTTAGCGCTATGAGCCAAACTTAGGTGAACAAAGCAAAGCACAGCAAGTTAAGAAGAAAATATGATATAGGGGATTAGTAAACATTAGAATAGTGGTGGAGGTTTTGATCTTTGCCTCTATTAACTCGCGCAGACTTTACATTTCAAGAGAAGAAAATGTATGTGTGCTCTTTTACTTGAGAAAACTTAAATAATTTTTCCCTTACCTTAAACGTTAACAATTTATTCAATATTCCACTTTACTGAGATTTCTCGATATCCACTTCCCTAGGTGTGGAATACGACTATTGCGACCTCTCTAGAGCAAGATTTAGTTGATAAAGATTTGGAAATAATAAAATATATTGCGGCGATAAAACAACAGAATAGACCATCCATTCTTCCATTCATTCAAACTCGTTAAAACCCCGGCGATGGATGGGAAAAGGTCGATAATGCTTCAAAAGTCACTCACGTGCAGCATTATGGCTGGTGTGGATTTAAAGAAGTTGCTCTTTGCATGATTGTGTTCTTAAAGACTTTGAGAAAGTGAAAGTGGATTCCCAAAAATGGTAGAATAGGTAATGCAGAAGCCAAGGACTACAGACTGTTATGTCTGTTGTGACGTCCATATAATTTAAACAAAGAACATTTATTTAACAAGAAAGCTTATCTGGCCATAAAAATGCAGAAGTTGTATGCGTGCTTATGGATGTGGTCGAGAGGTAACAGACGGGAAGAAGCAAAGATTTGAGACTGAGAGACTTTATTCTCTCTGGGTTCGCTTCTTTATAGCTATACATGTACACACGGCGCTGCCATAGTTTCATGTTTCATTTTGCTGCCTGACTCCATGTCGTTCACCAGTTCCTATCCCATCCGCTCATGTTACTATCCTCACTCTTTTCTACTGCACTGCAATGTAAATGAAAATTCTCTCAAACAAATTATTCTTGATGAAACCGATTTCCTAGAGCAGAGGTAAAAGAATCAAAGAGAACACGCAATGTAACGCATGGGAATGATGTGGAGTGCAGGCACAGGTTCTATTGCTGGTACTTTGACGACCCGCCACTCGCCACCGTGATGAGGGGTGGGTCGTGAAAAAGTGGATAATTTTCGTACAACTTGGTAGAGTGGGTCGTATTTTCACCACAGGTGATTGGGTAGTGAGTGGCGGGTCGTCAAAAAGCAGAGATCATTCGTAATTTTTGTGAGAGCGGGTTGTAATAATACGATCCGATATATAAAACTTTTCAATATATGACATGCGTATTCTTCCTGTTAGATGTTCTTTGATTGATGGAAACTTCGTAAGAAAACGATTAGATAGAAGAGCTCGTGTTAGTAAAAAGGAAAGGAGAAGAAAAAGAAAAAAAACATTGCTGCCCGCAGATTCCACCCGGAATTTGTAGAATAAGAAATTTTGAGACCTTTCCAGTTTCTTAAACCAAATTAAGAAACAATAAAACAAAAAGAATTTTAAAAGAATGGCAGTTGTTCCCGAAACCAGTCATGATTCTGAATGGGAGTACCCACCATCCGTTACAGCCATATGTTTCTCCAAAAATAAAATATTCGTACATACATACGACGTTCCTAAAGAAAAAAAGAAAAAACGGAAACTAATTATATAAGGGTTTTAAGCTACAAATCATGTGACCGTGCACTTGTTGTTTATTGAGAAGAATCAGGTATACTTAGTATGTAGTGAATGAAATGGAATGAAACGGAATCTTTTTGAGACCTGATGGCTGTGGTACGGTCGACTTCCCCCGAAATAACATCCGAGTTCCGAAGCGTCAACAAGTGGATAAGCATAAAAAGAAAAGTGAAAATTAAAGTGAAAAGTAGATGACTACCTTCAATAGGAAAAAACTAAAAATTACCCGCCTAACCTCAAGCAGTAAGGAGTATTGGACAAAGCAATGAAACCAATGGCTAGTTTTGGATTTCTTTTCTGTATAACATGTGGCCGGAAATGTTGTAAAATCAAGTTAAGTATTCGCAAATAATTTCTTTCTTATACGGTGGGATGCGGATGGTTCTATTGAAATACATACATATTTGTCTATATTATAATATATTACGTGTGAATTCTGTACCGATACCATGTAATATTACTTATTGAAATCTATCATGTATTATGTGGGAATTTTGTTATTGATATAATAATTTACTGGTGATTGAAATTTATGATACCTTACGTACGAATATTGCGTGAAAATATGTATATAGTTATCAAACGTACAAACAATTTTGTTCCTGTGGAGTATGCTTACGTTATTGTATAACCATACAATGAATTATAGAATATTTACTTCAATAATCAGCCATTGAGGTTCTGGGTTTCGCGGTAACTCAAATCACAAAACAAAACACCAATCACGTGGCACCCAACATACCAATTTACGTCGGCCCAGCTGACCTCCACTGAGCTACATTTGTTACTCACGAAGGGCAGCGTAACAAGAATTATTAGCGTCCCTTAATTAATACTTAAATTCCTACATCAAAGGTAAAGTCTGTGCTGCATACCGTGGTGTCAGTAACTTAAAGGTACCTGGAACACAATCAATGTACACTGGATGCTTTCCTAGATATCGAAGGGCTTTCAGTAATGTTAAGACAAAGGTAATTTATCAGAATCTGGGAAGGATGCAGTTAACAAGAAGCTACTTAGGTGACATATTAGTAAGAAGAGGAGTCTGCAGAGTTACAACACAGGTCGGAGTGCGAGCACTACTCCTATGGATACTAGAGATGCGTTGTTCCGAGAAATTTTCGGAACCGGATGCGGATGTTCCATTGTTCCTTTCGTAATTCAGTTCAAAGAAAGATGTTGTGAGCTCAGCGGATCCTTAATATAGAATTAAGAATTAAAAATATAAGTATTGTTATCAAATTTATTCCTCTTCTATTCGTGATGTCAGAAAATTGATCGTGTCTCCGTTGTGGGACACGTTATCTTTACCACATAGCCCGCCGGTTACCATTGGAGTAAGACTGGGTTCGGTCGCCCCAATTATGTGACAGCGGAGACGTAACGTTTTACATAAAAAAAAAAAGGAAGAAATGTTACCTCTGTTACTGTTTTTGCTAGTTTGGCGAACTAAAAAGCTTGCATTAATTCTGGGCTATCAAGCTGAGCGCGTATTCTTTGCCAACAATCTCGGCTGGGGAACAAGTTCTTCCAGGATAGCGTCACAGATAGCGGTCAACGTTCTAGATCTCGGCCTATTCCGTTTAGGGGGATTCCTTGGGAGTTCTACAAAAAATTCTCCTCTCGCCAATAAAAAAACAGATTTACCGGAAACTTCCTAAATTTTATTTAATTTCTTGGCTGTTCATTTCTTTATCTTCAATCGCTTCGACTTTTTGTTCTTTTTTTCTAACCAAACGTCCTAGCCTGGCGCGAATCAAGACAGACAGTAAAAAAAAAATGGCCGCTTACAAGCTCTTTTGTTATGCTACTTAGCGACATCTATTTCAACAGGTATAATTTAGTTAACCTTTGCTAAAATTAATTCGAATTATTTCTTATTTCGAATACAGTTTCTATTTTCTTTTAGTTTCTCCATTGTCCAACATAAATTCCAATTAAATTTTACTTCTAATACCGTTTTTTTTCTTTTAGTCTTTACCATTTGTCAAAATTATTCTTTCAATTATTTTTATTTTCAATACAGTTCTTCTTCATACCTGTGAAAACTTTCGTTTATTTCAAATTTGCCATACCTGTCAAACTTTGCATTTAATTTTAATATTTCTCAAAGATTTCACTTAATGTTAATTTTCTACATCTGCCAAACGTTTTGTTTAATTTTTTCTGTCAACTTTTCATTTAATTGTAATATTTGTAAAAGATTTCATTTAATGTTAATTTTCTACATCTGTCAAAAGTATTGTTTAATTTTAATATTTGTCAAAACTATGTCAGCAATAGGCTTTTGGTTTAGAAATATACATTATCCATTTGGGATATGTCAAAATAGTTCATTTCCGAGATTATTGTGTTTCCCTGTCTAGGCACAAGTCCAATAAAATGCTCGAGCTTCGTGCTGCTTCGTGTGGTTTGCCCTTTATTCGCGTGGTTTATTTAGAACCCACTAGGAGTCGCGCGGAATTGTAGAAATTGCTTTGGGTTCAATGTCTACCTCTGACAGATCAGCTAAGTGAAATGTCAAGAGTTTATTAGAAATTCGGTTCTGTGTATTGTTTTTGTTCGGATGCGATTTGGGGTAGCCCAGCAATCCAAAAAATTTGGACCGGCAGTACGCCTCCGCCTTTCCACAACAACACAAGTCTGAGAAGCCTCTGCAACCAGGAAACTAACCAACTGATTGCAGGACCTCTTCCGTACTCGGCGGGTATATGTGGCAAAGACAGGAGTGATGACTGAAGTCTAAGCCCTGACGAACTAAATGAATTCTTCATTTCCGCTGGAAACATACCTGCGATAACTAGCCAACCCAGGTTTTTCTGATGATCTATTAGAAGAATATGCTGCCTCTAATCTTAATCTAATCTCTGACTTAAATGAACTTACCGTTACTATCACTACTATTAAGTCTGATGCATTCGGCTTGTCACCGCGGTTCATCAAAATGTTATTTTCGTACATTGGTAAGTATATCTTACATACATATTATCAACACTTGCCTAATGTCATCAACGTTCCCTAGTGAGTGGAAAGTAGCAACTGTAATGCCGGTGTCCAAGAAGTTCCCTGCTCAATCACACGCTAATTTCGGGCCAATAAGTTTGCTGTGTTTCTGTCAAAAAGTACTAGAAAAGCTTATGTACAAGCAAATACTGCATTATGTGGAATCCTGCAACTTATTAACAACTTGGCAATCGGGCTTCCGCTCTTCCGATAGCTGCGAAACTGCAGTCTTAAAAGTATCTTGGCTTTGGACCGAGTCAAGTTTATTGCCCTCGTTCTATGGATTTTTCGAAAGTCTTCGATTGTGAAGACTATGGGCATTCTTCTCCAGAAGCTGTTATCCTCCTTTAATTTTGGTACCTCAGCTGTTTCCCTGATCAACAGTTTTTTATCTCACCGTCGTCAACAAGTCAAGGGGAAAGATTCTCTGTCCATTGCGCGGCCGCTTGTACGAGGGGTTACCTAAGGATCAACTTTGGGTCCAATGTTTTTCTGCTTATTCATCAACGATTTACCGAGAGTGGTGCGTGATGTGAAAATTCATCTATATGCTGATGACGTACAGGTGTCTCTAAGTACACCTATTGGCCTCCCCGAGGATTACGTTGCACGAATAAACTCTGATTTGGACTGAATTTGCGTCTGGTCCAATTATAATCGGCTGCTACTACATCCTGGGAAGTCACTCTGCCTGCGCTATGTTTTATAATAGCACACTCAATTAAACCGACATACCACACCTATACTGTTGAACGGCGTTTCACTGCCTATGACAAATAATGTCACCAACCTTGGGATAGTATTAAACCCCAATAGGAAGTGCTGTGGAAACATTAATAATACAATCAGAAAAATCCACGGGGGCCTACGGATACTGTGGCTTTCAGAAATATATTATCCAGTCGTTCTCGTCTAAAGCTAGAAAACAACACTAGTCTTGCCTTATTTCACTTTTGGATGTTTGGTCTTTCCTAAGCTGGATAGTGCCTGTACACGCAGGATGGAAGTTGCTCTCAAGACTGTGTGAGGTTCATTTAAGGGCTGCGCAGGTTTGATCATGTCCCACATCTCCGGTCTTGCTTGTTCGGTTGTTCTTTTACCTCTTACCTTAAACGAAGAAACTTGGTTTCTTTGTACAATTTACTAAAATTTAACAATCTAGGGTACCTTAGGGAACTTTTCCATTTTACTACCTCCCAACGAATTAGAAATTTTCATAAGACTGTGGAAAGCTCTTATCTTGTCCAAAACATCCGTCTGTGGAATGATCTCGCTGTCAGAATACAGGCGGTTGGTACCATCAATGCAATTAAAAAACTCGTTAAATAATATAGCTACTTTTTCACATTCTTTTCTTCTTTTCCGCAAGAGAATATTAGTTAGTTGATATTTTTATAGTATAATTATTTTTTCTTTCTTTTTCTATAATGTCTAATACTTGAATTGTTATTCCTACTTATTGATGCATAGTTTATTTTTATTTTTTTATTTATTTTTAACTCTTTGAATTTCGATTGTATATAATTCTACCTCCACTACAATAGTTGTACTCAATAAGATTTCAATCTTGTGTACGTTACCGAAATAAAGTTTATTCTATTTTATTCTATTCTATTTTCACCTTCGATTGAAACTTTGAATCGTTGAAAATCAAATTTAGAAATTTTATTAATTCTTTTGTGCTTTATAAAGGTTTTGTTGAAACTTCGAACCGTTTGTTTTCTATAAAGGGCGCAGAACGAACACCCGAACTATCTCTCGCTTCCTTGTTGAGAATTTAAGTCGTTTATAAAAAAGTATCAAAAATTTGGAAACCCTTTCAGTGATTCTACCAAGTAAATGGATCGAGAATATTGCTCACCGTGAGAAAGATTTTGAATTGTTTATTTGAATTCATCAGATTAAAAACGTAGAAAATCTTTTAGCAAATAAAAAGTATTGCTCCCATCAGGTTAATTAGTTTGTTTCAGAACTAGAGATTAAGAATTCCACGCAACAAATATTTATAATTAGTATTGTATTGAAGCGTAAAGCCTGCATAACGGGAAGCCCACAAGGCACGAGCCTGCAAGCGCTAACACGTGCCATTAGAACTGACATTGACATTGATCCCATCTCGTGTAAACACCTATTGACTAGTTCTTCTATTACTGACTAGTCAGTAAACTGTCCCCGTAATTTAGAGTGACCAAACTAAAGGAAGAAGCCAAAAGAATGATTATTTCTACCCCGAGTTGGAATGCAAATCGATGGTGGGCAGTATAGCACATATAAGAAATATTTTGTAACTTATCGCTTGTCAATTATTAGGGATAAGAAGAATCTAAAATTAAGTCGTGTTTTTTAGACTAGTTCACCTACAAATATAAAATGTTTTTTTTTAAATCTATGTTTCAGCAATAGATAATATATGCAGTTTTATTACTTTTTATGGGATTAATGAATCGTTAGTTCTCAAACATAGAAAACTGTGGCAAGTATGTGCGTTTCGCGAATGGATCGTTTGCAGATACGAAATCTTAAAAGAGGTAGTTCACCAGTCTTTGTTTAGCAAATATGGAGAATTTACAAGTTAATCCTTAACTAGTAAATCTAGACAATATAGAAAATATTTAGCATTTTATCAATCGTTGATTATAGACTATAATAAAAAAATCTATAAATAATTTTGTGAGTTATGAGCCTTTCACTAGCACTAGTTATTATAAAGTAAAACAATGAACTACGATATTCCATTAGCGCACGAACTCATTAACAGAATTTCCATGTTCGTAAGAGAGAACAACAGTACTTGTAAAGCCTTCTATCTTCATGGTGTAATGGGCAAAGGACGGTGAAGCCTAGCTGCTGTGATGCTGCTAGCGAGCTGAATGACGGGTAGTGGCGTCCCCTTTCACGAGATTAAAGTATACCTCACACTTGACACCAATGTTCTCAAATTTATTCCTCTTCTATTCGTGATGTCGGAAAATTGATCGTGTCTCCGTTGTGTTACACCACAGGTCGGATTGCGAGCACTACTCTAGAGATGCGTTGTTCCGAGATATTTTCGGAACCGGAGCCGGATGCGGATGTTCCATTGTTCCTTTCGTAATTCAGTTCAAAGAAAGATGTTGTGAGCTCAGCGGATTTTTAATATAGAATTAAGAATTAAAAATATAGCTTGGGATTAAAAATATTAGTATTGTTTGTTATCAAATTTATTCCTCTTCTATTCGTGATGTCAGAAAATTGATCGTGTCTCCGTTGTGAAACCCGTTATCTTTACCACCTAGCCGAGCGGTTACCAGGGGAGTGAGACTGGGTGCGGTTGCCCCAATTATGTGCTAACGGTGACGTAACGTTTTATATAAAGAAAAAAAAAACGAAGTAATTTTACCTCTGTTACTGTTTTTTGCTGGTTCGGGAAACTCCAAAGTTGCACCCCTTCCTGTGAGCTTTTGTACACCGCTGGAAAGGTGTTCATCTCGTGTTCAATAGCAGTATGCGGATTTTTAGCCGAAGGAGCTTTCATAAATTCTGGGCCATCAAGCTGAGTGCGTATTCTTTGCCAACAATCTCGGCTGGGGAGCAAGATCTTCCAAGATAGCGTCATAGACAGCGGTCAACGATTTAGTCCTCCTCCGTTTAGAGGGATTCCTTAGGAGTTCTACCAAAAATTCTACACACTCGACACCAATGTTATCAAATTTATTCCTCTTCTATTCGTGACGTCGGAAAATTGATCGTATCTCTGTTGCGAGAGTGGAGTAAGACTGCATTCCGTCGCCCCAATTTATGTGCAAGCGGAGACGTAACGTTATACATAAAGAAGAAAGGAAGAAATTTTAACTCTGTTACTGTGTTTGCTGGTTCGGGGAACTCCAAAGATTCACGCTTTCTGTGAGCTTTTGTACACCGCTGGAAAGGTGTCGCCCTAGTTTCAATAGCAGTAGCTGCATTCACAACACGGACCAGCAAATTAACTAGTTCTAAGAAAATGTATAATTAGTTTATTAGCCGCATCCTTTAAGGAAAAGAAATTCTTGATAACATCCTCGTTAAGATAAGTAGTTTACAATCCCGAACCTTTTGCACATTTTATGATTCACCCGTCGCATTTATTTTCATTCAGATTAAAGTACCTATATTCAAGGATAGTGTCAGGTAGTTTATTAGTTCAGACAGGTGATTGTATATGTATGGGTGTGTAAACTTGAGGTCGAGAAGTGTAAAATAGGGAACTGAAATATTTAAAAAATTAGAAGAATAGTCTTTTTCCGGCTGTGTAAGAAACAACGTGGAATAAAGAATATTCTAAATTTTGTAGTTGAGTTTTGTTTTTATATTTTACAGATTATAGATCACAGTTCATCAGAAGTGAGATTACCCATAGAAATTTGTGTTGGACCATTGTTTGAGTGAACAGTGTGCACGTGAAGTTTTCAAGCGCTGTAATGGGTCGAGCGAAAAGATGGCGATCTAGGAGTAAAAGTTCGGACGACGGTATATGATAGCAAAGGACTCGTGAAGAACACCGAAGTAAACACTGCGAAAGATCATCATCTAACGATGGTGATTTAAATGTACGAAATCACGACCGAGATCAAAGAAGTAAAACTAGTGCTGAGGATGCGCGAATAGACCATTAGAGCGATTGGTTGAGGCCCTTTTAGGACAAAATCAACAAATTTCATCTAGCCTAGAGAACAGACCAGTCCATCCGGAGAGATTGAATCCCTGAATTCGAGCCAATTAACGTGAACGTATCAGCTTCAAAATGGTTGGCAAAAATAGACCAATTAGGTGCGATTAACGAATGGGACAATAAAATCAAAATTTACCACCTGCAGAATAGACTTATTGGTTTGGCAAAAACCTGGTATAATAATTTAACTACATATCATCGGTCATGGGAGGTATGGAAGGAGCTCATAACTACATATTTCCTGAACAACAGGATTATGCGACAGTCTTAAGGAAATTAGAAAACCGTAAGAAGTAGGAAAATGAAATAATGACGCAAAAATGGAGCTTTTAAATACCGGCAACATTACTTCAAAGGAGGCAGTATCACGCCTTATTGATGGTCTCCAAAATCATACAATACAGACTAGAGCTCGCGCAGGAAGATACACCACGCTAGAAGTATTGTATAGAGAGTTTCTTTCAAGCGTTTTCATTGACGAAAAGCCTGATTTTAACAAAATGCACATGAAGGGAAATATTAATCTCCGATGCAACAAATGGAGGCATTATCCGAAAAGAATGGATCGTAAAATCCAGGAAGCAGTTAACAATATTGAAAATCTCACTAAAGTAGTGAATTGCTTTAACTGTAACGAGCGCGGTCATATTTCATCGAAATGTTTATAGCCAAAAATCGAATGTGCCAGCTGCAAAAGGTTGGGCCATAGCGGAAATGTTTGCTATAAATCAAAGAAAACTTTACTGAAATGTAAAGTTGGTGATTTGTAAGACAAGAATATGTGCTATTTATAGATTGTGTTGTTGGTGGACAAAATTTACGCGGCTATGTTGATATAGGTTGTGGTGCAGTGATGTTGCGCGAAACATACGCAAGATTAGAGCAGGATTAGAGCTCCTACCGTGCTATCATATGATCGCAGGATATGGAGGAGGCTCTGCTACGGCGAAATATAAAGCGGAGGTGAAATTGCAAGTTGATCTTGCGCATGCAACAGTGGAAGTGTTAATAGTGCCAGATGAGATACAAGTGGTACAAATTATAGTCGGGCAAACTTTCACAAATGACCAAAACGTAACAGTCGTGATTCAGAGCAACAAAATGAGATTATTTAATATAGATTTATCCATTCTGCCAGAAGTAGAAAGTCTACCGGCGGCAAAAATTGCTTTATGTGCGAAAGAATCAGCAGTCAAACCAGCACATCATTCTGGATATGTAAAAGTCTATAATATCTGCGAAGCATCAGATGTATATTTGGACTTGAAGGAGCGTGGCAAACCCGGACAAGAACACTGGATTGAGCGATGCATTACTAATTCATCCAATGGTGTTTCAAATTCACCCATAACAATCAAGGAGAAAGAAGTCGTAGCCAGAGGCATCCCATGTAAACAAGAATTAAACAGAGATTTGTGAGTAACTTGACTCTTAATATTAACAAAATTGATCCGTTTAAACTATCTGACATTGAAAAATGTATCGATAATGGCCGTATATAATGAGCCTAAGCAGATTTTGTGATTTGTGAATTTTAAGAAAAAATGTGACGGGAACTCTTAACTGCTGAGATTTGGCTAAGGAGATAATCATATATCCCTTATGGAAGAAGATTACATATATCAAAAAATAATGTACAAACTTGTATGCAGATGTCTAAATAAGTGAAACAATATTCCGACAGATATAACTGTAATTAATTCTCACAAAAGTGATTCTCCTGAAGTGATTGTAAGACATAAAAACATGAGAGTGGTACTATCGTATGAACACAAATGTTCGTTCTTTGCCGTTTCCATTTTTTCGTCTATATTCTGTCAAAGGTTAACCTGTTCACTACATAAATCATAGCTCCGCGACAAATTTTACAGATTCCCTGTTTTGTGAACAAAATCCATAGAGAGGACTGCACAATTTTTACTATTAAAAGAGGGGAAATGTACGTATACGATGTACTCGCTGAACTGAATACCTAGAGTTTTATGAGAATTTATGATGTAGTCTGTATCAGAAGGGTTACTTACAGAAGGTGTATTAAACTAGGATAAAATATGCGTCGGGTATTATTATGCACTGAGTTTTTTAAGCAAATAGAGTTTTTGTATTCTACCTTAAAATGTTTATACTATAAGTACAAATTTGACGACTAGACTGAGACAGACGGTGTATGCACTGCACACAAAGGGACTTTAATAATTTAAAAGCTTTTAATTTGTAATAACACAAAACATTCCAAGAAATAGGGAATCTAATGATACTTAGCATATTATTTTAAGCATATTCAGAGTATTTATAATCACAAAATATTAAAACGGGTTATGAACAGCTTCAAATCATACAATGCTCTTGTGAAAGGATGATCATAGGATATTACACCCGTTCTTATAACAGGACTTTGAACAGCTAGTACACATTCCTTATATGTAAAATCCCAAGGGTATCAGCATACCCTTGTGATTCAAATCGCCAAACGTATATACCTCATAATTTATTCTGGAGCTCCGTTCAAGATAACATCTTTTATACGTAGGTACTATTACTAACAATAAAAATATAAACACAATGAATGAACTGTGTTAAATTAGAAACTTAGCAAAGAGTAGAAAAAACTACTGAATAATGTAAAGAAAAGTAGAAAGAATAAGAAGAAGAAAAGCATGTTACATATATTGCTATACCTATCTTAACATCAAACTTGACCGTTTTAAAATCAGCTTGGTCGCGTTTCAATCAAGTCTATTTTGAATTCAGTAAAGTCATTTTTTCTATTCTCATAAGCCGGATAAACTGTAAAAAGCTGTAAATTTCGAATCAGCTGTAAACCAAACATAATTTTACAATTAATTCTCCGATTTTCAAGTGGAAGCAATTTCCAATCTCGCGAAGGACTTGGAGAAAAAGACCACTCACCATATAATCTTGATTTAAGTCCCAGGAGAAAACAATTTTTGTGTCTGTGAGAGGTCAGATAAAATATTTTTTTATATCATTTATTGCCTATTTAGACATTAGTATTTTACCTATGTAAAATTATCAGTGCATGGCCTGTTCGATATGTACATATATAAGGAGCATCCCAGCATATTACTTGTGT
Source organism: Dioctria linearis (assembly GCA_963930735.1). Lineage (NCBI taxonomy): Eukaryota > Metazoa > Arthropoda > Insecta > Diptera > Asilidae > Dioctria > Dioctria linearis. Next base: position 92,662,562 of record OZ005740.1, on the reverse strand, counting down.
AGTGTGATATATGCAGTGGCGTGGCGTCTTTGGAAGCAAGAGATAGATCATTGGTATTTGAGAAGGGAGAAATAACTGATACATCCAAATTTATAGTATTATTACTTACCTTATTAATATCATTAGAATTCACGTCGGAATTCGTAAGAAGGCATTCACTTATTCCAAATTGTCTTAAATTAGGCCACAATTTTTTTGAAGTTTTTGTGATGTGATCAAACCGAAAAGCGAGGTAGGCTACCTTAGATTGACAGATTTTTTCATATATAAGTAGAACCCTGTCCATAATAAATACAGATCTCTTAGATCTTCTGAATAGCTATTCACGCTCAGTCAGGAGAGTATGTGGTGGGGGGGGGGGGGGGGGCGATCCGCACCGGGCGGCACATACTTTGGGGCAGAATTTTATATATTTCTGTCTAAATTATTTAAAAACTAAAAATTAATAATATAATAATGTTGTAATTCACAGAATCATTTATACTAATAGGTATTTAATTTAAAAAAAATGCGTGCTGACCCCAGCAGTCCTTATCGACGTTGAGATTTTTATATTTAATCACGTATGTAAACAAACATCAGCTGTTAATACTTTCTTTAGCGCCATTGCTGTTATTGTAAACAGATCCCCATCGGTCATGGATATCGCCAATACGTGGTAGATGAAGCAAAGTTAATTTAAGACCAAGTTAGGAAGTAAGAAGAGATCTCCTCAAAACTAGATTGCTTTTAATTTCGGTTAGAAAAAAAATTATGTCTATAACGATATAATTTCTTAGAATGTGGAGACTTTGTATACATGATATAAATGCATTTATTTATAGTTGTATTTACCCCCCCCCCCCCCCCCCCCCCCCATCTTTCTCTTTGTTTCTAATATACAAGGTGTTTCCGCCTATGAGGTTAATAGGGCAGTATTCACCTAAACAACCGTTTACTAGTTACAGGCTGATTAAGAAAAACAGATAGTTTTTCACAACATACCCTGTATCTTAAAAAGTGCAGGGCGTGTGGTCACTGTTAGTACGTAGACGAAGTAAGCACTTCTAATCAAAGGATTTATTCAAAGAAAACACAAGCTTTTGACTGGCAAAATGATTATATTTAATTGAGCTCGCACTGATAACAGGTCTCGAAGCCGAGATATTTATTCGACTGTGTCTATTAACTGACTCTTATTATGATGATGTGGTTGATTTGCTGGTATATTTTTTTTCTCCTCTAAACAGTCATAGTTTAGAGCTCATTGAATGCAGAGCTTCATGGCCTTTCCAACAACTGCTCAACCAGCCCGGTACCTACTACTCTCGTCTCGAAAGTTATTATTTTGGATTTCTTACCTTTTTTTTTATTTTGACCTCTATTTTTTTGCAAAAAGGTCATTAACATAACTTTTTTTTATACAATCTGTAAGATTCTTTAATTTAACCTAGTACACCCTGTATGCTATCTGTATGCGTTAAAGACTTATTAGCTCACAACCTATTTAGGTCATCCCGAAATTAGCCGATTGTTTTTTTCAAATGACGTGTTTTTACTCACTAGGGTGACTAGGGGAACTAATTCTCTTTGAAAATAGGATTGAGAATAGCTTGGAGAATAGGTTAAGAGCTAATAACTTTTTAACGGTTACAGATGCACATAGGATATAATAGGTCAAATAAAAACAGAGAGTCCACAGCTTACAGTTTTAATAAAGAAAAATATGTTAATGACCTTTTTGCAAAAAAACATTGACGTCAAATTATGACAAAATGTAAGAAAATCCGAAATTTTTAGTTTAGACAACCATAACTCTGTAGATGTGAGGGGTACGGGGCGCTTGCACAGTCATTGGCCATACAGACCTTAACGGTCTGTATGCAATGAGCTGTGACCGTACGCCCTGTACTTTTTAAGATACCGGGTGTTTTGTGAAAAACTAACTGTTTTTCTTAATCACCCTGTAACTCTCAAACGGTTGATATGGCCCCCTGATTTGAAACTCGTTGGAACACAAGAGGAGATGCGGTGACTGTTGAAAAATAAACATTTATTAAACATTTTACGTGCTTTGAAAAAATTGACATCTGAGATAGAAAATATTAAAACAAGATCAGATGGTGGAATATTACTCAACTCAATGCAATCTATTTGTGGGAATCCGTCCCTTTGATAATTAATTACGCGCAAGAATACCTGCAAGTAAAGGGATTAAATATCTATCAACGCGATTTAAAGCTGAATACCTTGCAAATGTATTTCATTGGAGACAGGTATAAAAGTAAGGAATTACAACAGCCAAAAAAATATGTGAAGAGTTGGAGATATCCACTGAGCGTCAAGTTAGACGGAAAAAATATATGAGTGGTGACAATTTTCGTGACGTGAGGCTATCTTTAGAAGAACAAATACAAAGAGAAATGTTTTTGTCATTGGATAGACTTATCCAGGAAATAAAAGTACGGTTTGAGCAACTAAATGAGCTGCAATATACCATCTAATCCTTTAAATGAAAATTTTGAATGTCAAGTAAATAACTTTGTTGACATTGACGAGGAACAATTTCATAATGAAAGGAAAATGATCCAGAATTTTATGTCTCTACCTGATGTGCAAGAGCAAGCAAAAGCTTGGCAAAACGTGGAAGGCCTCTTGAACTTTTAGTATTTGGAAAACTCTGTTCCCAATATTATTAAAATTTTTTTTTAACAATAGTCTTCAGTGTCGCTAGTTGTGAACGGAGCTTTTCCAAATTAAAATTAATTAAAAACTCTCTTCGTTCCACAATGAGTGATTTAAGATTACGAAATCTAGCGATACTGTCCATAAAAAGAGAACTAACAGATATTATGATTTTGACATTCCACATCATTCAAGACTTTTGTAATTAAAGGGAAAGAAAATAAATATATAAATCAAAATACATTTTATCATTATTACAATTTACAATCTGTTTAAACAAAATAAATAAATGGTTTTACTCATTTATTTATTTATCTTCAATAATTGTTAATAACCACTCTTGATTATGATTAAGTTAAAAAGGGAGGCAAATTCGGGACAACCCAAGGCGGCAAAAACTCTAGCAACACCACTACGCTCAGATATTCAAATTTCTTTGGAGAACCAGCGACAAGAGTTAGTTCTACTTTTCTTTTTATGTACAAACAAATTTATCATTTAGAAGTAGAACAAGTTACGTTAAATGGTCAACATGTAAATTTATATCAGACATGGGCGGCCTTCTGGCATTTGTTGCTTAAGAAATTTATGTCCACGGAATTGTAGTTCCGATAAAATTAAAGAGCAACCCTTTTTTTGGGTAGTGGGTGTCAATTCATATGTTCATAGGTAAGAAGTCATGGGACCCTGGCGGTTTTATCTGAAATAGTACTTCGTTTTCTTGGAGCTCATGGCAAGTAGGAAGTGAAATGAGAACTTTTAAATCTAACCTTAAAGTGAAAAGCAAAAAATCGGAATAAGAACACTGTACAATATTCCACATCAATACAATATTCCACATCGCCACCTATGATAGTATAGCGGTAATAATATGATAGTATGGCGGTTTTGAAGAATCCAGCGGGAAACGGTTGCAACACCGCATTACAGCCGTATTGCACCTTTGGTATGCATCATCGACAAATTTCTGCACCGAAACTTCGATGAATTTTACACACGATGTCTTAGAGCGGGCGTGATGCTTTTGTGCTGGAGTAAATGCCGATGAAAGCGTCCATGAATAATTTCCGATGAAAACTGAATGAATAATCATCGTTGAAAACGTCAATGAAATATCCTCGGTGAAAACTTGACAGAATAATGACTGCTGAGAACGGTAAAGAATAATCTTCGAAGAAAATCTCGATGAATATTAATTAATTAATTATCTTTTCCACATCCAAGGGTGGTACTTATAACTTAGTCGAGTAAACTCGAAACGAGTATAGCTAAATTTTATGTTAAAATATATCTCATAAGATTTTTTGTTGTCATATTAGAAGTCATTTCGACCTTATTTGATGCAAGTTATATAGTATAGCACCACACGAGGAAGGAATGGATTTTGGATAGGAACGGATTTTTAGTCGGGTTATTGGAATTCCAGGAAAATATTTGACAGTTCAAACAAACGTATATTTCACATGATCTGAAGATAATTTACAAGAAATATTAAGGAGATACTGAACAAATTTTTTATTTAATAGAATATTTAATGTAGTACCTTATTGTTAAAAAAAATATATAATAAAAGCACTGCACACGAACCAGTAACCGAATATTCATATTACTAATGAAAATCGCTTTTTTATCACACCCACTTTTTAATTTTCACTATTACTCAAGCTAACTTGAACTAAACACCAGAAATTTTGACCTGTATCGACGTTTACGCAGATGACTCATAACAAAAATATCAACTACAAAAGAGTAAAAAACGAGTAAAAAAGCTAATATTGGTCTATAAGACCAATTCTTATGATACCCTACTAGATGAATGCCCGTATGAAATTTTGATTTTTGCAGTGGTTTTTCGCATATATTTCTAGAACGGTTTGTCGGACAGAAAAACTGATTATAATCAATTTTATAGGACTTCATATTCTGAAGAAGTTTTCAGTACAATAGAAATGTTTAGGACTGATCGTTTTCACACTATCCGTAAAAAAACTAAATTTTTATATGGCAACACCAAGAATGGGTTGCACGATTTATTGCATTTTTTAAAATTTATTTTGCTATTACTATGAAAACACTATTTACCAAATTTCAGCTCTTTATGTCAACGCGCACTCAGGCAGTGTCCAAATATATAATGGGAAACGAAATTTTTGTATGACAACCCCACGCAGGAGTTGCCCGATTTGTCTCATTTTTGAACTTAATTTTACTTTTTTTTAAGCCCGTGTACAAAATTTCAGCTCTCTAAGTAAACGCGTTCTCGAGTTATCGTGCACACGGACGGACGGACGGATAGACGGACATGCAAAAGTCCAAATAACTTTTAATTTTATGTGTGGGTATCCAATACATTTTTCTCTACTAGCATTATTTCTGTGCGTTACAAACGGAATGACAAACATAGTATACCCTTTAGATTTCATCTAGGGTATAAAAATCGTGTACATACAGGCACTCCGGTCCCAAAATGATTTGAACCATGGTATAAAGAATACACGGTATGTTTGACAGTTCGCGGCATATCGCCTATGACGTCAGCAAATATCAAAGTAATCGGGGATTTTCAGATTTATTTAAATTTGACTTGCCCGGTTTCTATGACAAAATTATACTTCTATTATTTACAACAATTTTCAAACGAATTTCTTTGTAGTAGACTTATTTCAACTAGAGTCAAGTGGCAAAAATTATACATAGGTATTTGAAGAATATATTTTGCAAGAAATAATAGGAGAGATAGTTATGTAAAAGTTTTGATATTTTTGTTATTTCTTCGTTTTGGTATATTATTATTATTTAGGTTTAAATATTTTATTCTAAAGTAAATTCGACATCTAAAAACAATTGTTTCACAGAATATGGAAGGTCAAACTTAGAAGCCTTTTCTATTGGCTGCTGCAAAGCATGAACCTTTAAGGCCGAAACACAGTGCTAGCTTTTCCATCTCGACCTCAGTATAACTTTAAGAACCTCGACCTGATGAGCCTTACAAACTTTTGCAGCTCACAATACGAGCTTTGACAACTTCTATATGATAGCATTTAATTGGGCTATTGGCTTGAAAATTGAAATTATTTTGTAATAATTTACTACAGCAGGAATAAATTTTCACGATAAATATGTTTGTAAAACTTTTTTTCAACAAATTTCCCGTACACTTTTTCCTGTAAACAATGCTGGCATCAATTGATTACAAAAATTAGCTGTCAAAGCTGACAAAGTTTCAGCAGAGTTGAAAGTCGACCTACTCGAGTTCAACCTCAACCTGGCCGGCCTCAACTTTGCCATTGGGAGCTTGATAACCTGATCTCATATATTCTACAGAATTGTCAAAGTTGGTGAGGCCGGCCAGGTTGGAAAAGCCAGCACTGTGTTTCACGCTTTACTTTCAAGCTGTCCTTATCTAAGGTTTGAAATACTTGCTCCAGCTTTGTTATATTATTTAAAAATTCGTTGGAGGGTTTCAATAAACCACCCTCTGACAACTCGTCAGGACCAGCCACCTTCGGCTTGATATGCAAGTAAATGGCGTTCATCTTTACTATATTGTATTTTTGTGATGTATCCAGCGTTTTGCAGAGCATATTAGTGTAGTTCATCAAAACTTATTTCTTCTAGATCACAGTTGAAGACTTCCTCGGTTTCGTACTCTGTTATTATTGATTCAGCATAATTATGCAGTAGCTTGCCTGTTATCGTGCACTAATTTTCAATGTAATTAACGTTAAACATCAAATCGGTGTCTTCTTCAACATAGTCCTTATACCATACATTTGAACTTTAAATTCTGGTTTCACTCCTTTTCTTCAGGAAATATACACATCATTTTCAGTGATACTGATTTCCTTCACGAATTCACGATCATTTTCCCGCTGGGACATTTCGGTAAATTCAATCATTCGCTCGGATTTGAAGGTATTAAGCCGATGCAAAAGCATACTTCTCACCACGCTCCAATTCAACACAGATGCACTCCACAATACTGCTTGTGAATGAAACAAACATGCACTCACAACTCTTGATCTTAGGTCACTAACCATACACCTCCTCCAACCGGACCAACGGTATCATCCCTTCACAATTTAAATACAGGTAGTGCCACCATTTGAGGTGGTATTCCATTTCAAAGCAATATTTCACAGACATATCATATGTGTAAGTTGACGTCGCAGAACATATTGAAGTTCATGTAATTTGGGGCCCAGACTTCAATATACAGGCAAAAGTGAAGCCAGCATAAAATATGCTTTTCATGTTGCGGGCAATTTTGTGCTGCCATAAAGAAAGATATTTCCAGAAGGGAAATTATTATACGAAGAAGATTTCTCGTCTAACAGACTGAAATTTATTGACAATAATTTCAATAAATTTACAAAATGCATTTAAGTACAGAAATTATTATATATAAAAGGAACTTCTTCATTTCAATAGTAATATTACAAATTGGATGCTTTAACATTTCATTTTAACACGAAAGTGGTTTTTATTTATTAAAACAAAAAAAAGTCATATAAAAGATTAAATGCATTACACCCATGAAAAAAAAAATAACTAAAAACATCAATATTAAAAATATATACGAGTTTTCACACCACCTTGAAGGTATCGCAATTGGCGCGTTAATAATTTATTTGATGTTTTTTTTTCACTGTGAAATCATTGTATGTACAAGTTTCAGAAAAATTTAAGCGTATATATTTCAACACTGCTGAAATAATCACTCTCTCTGCTAATTTCTTTAAACTTTGCCCTTCGAAAAATAACGTTTATACAGCAAACTGAAGTCACAAATTTTAGGAATACATCGTATTTGTATAAAATAGCAGAACATGTACCTTTTTCAAATTTTCGTTATTGACTACCAGAAAACCTCTACGCAAACAATTTTAATATGGACGTATTTAAACAAATTTCCATTAACATATGTTTTTATAAGGTATGTAAGAATGATTCATATTTACCAAGCATTATTCAGGTATTTGGATTAGTACCTACATAGATGCCTGACGGATATGATAGAAAATTCGCCTTCCAACCTGAGATGTGAGAGTGATGGCTTTATTCTGGCTGTAGCGACTTAATTTATAATAAAGCTTGGCTTATCCAGAAAATCTAATAAATAAATTTGAAATTGGAAAAACGTAAATACTTAAAATATTTTCTGAATATACATATACAATTTTTTCAGAAAAATTCTTAGTTTATCCCATTTCCCATGATATTATTAATCATTGGAGCAAAAATCTTGTTTTAAAGTGGAATAAATTGAGTTTTTCGGTTTACATTTTTCGGTTCTCGTTTTTGATGTAAAAGCACCTTAAGTCAGGGTTTAGTAGGTGTTTATCTTCAAGTTGTATCATATTCCCCTCGGCGTCTTTTCGGCTGAATGAAGCTGTTTCATTTTATTCATCTGACAGGTTAGGTTAGGTAAGAGGGGTGCCGCTAGACAACCAGCGAGCCTCACTTAGACCTCCAACGGGTCCATTGTGCCCCTAGACCTCATGGGATGACCCTTCAAGCCTCGAATTCATCCTGATTTCCTTGGGAAACTCGGGATATATCCAAGACCTTTAACCTAGATCCGTCCTGCCTCACTCAGAAAACTCAAGATGTCTCTGAACTTTATACTTTGAAGCTCCCCCAGACTTGAAAAGAAGTAGCTACCTAGTAGCCTACTTCTTTTATTCATCAGAGCGGGGCATTCGCAAAGCACATGCTTGATGGATTCAATTTCCTCCGCGTCCCTACAACTCCTGCAGAAATCGTTCGCCGCTATTCCCAGTCTTCTAGCATGGTCCCCTATGGCCCAGTGACCCGTCATGACCCCTACTAGATTCCTGGTATTTGCTCTGCTGCTATTACGCAGTTCCATTGTCCTTTTCCTGTCATATGCAGGCCACAATTGCCTCGCAATACGACAGGTATCCCTGCTGGTCCATCGGTGGCCTGCCTTTAGATAGACGTCCCTGATGATTTCCTCTTTTAAGGCTCCTATTGGGATCCTCACGTAAGCTACAGCTGCGGAGATATCCAATTCGGAGCCCTTTTTAGTCAACTCATCAGCCATCTCGTTGCCTGAGATATCCTTATGGCCAGGTACCCAGCTTAGGGTCACCTTGTGCCTTACAGTCATTTCCTTAAGCCTGGTTTTGCATAACTGCACCAATTTTGATTTTACCAGCCCAGCATCCAGCGCCCTGATGGCTGCCTGGCTATCAGTATGCATGCAGATGTGCCGCGCGGGCTCTCTGCACATGGATACCAATGTTGCCGCCTGATAAATCGTTGTGAGCTCTTCCTGAAAAGCACCGCATTTGTCAGGCAGTCTATAAGACTCGTGCCACTGGAGATCTCTAGAGTACACTCCAGCCCCTGTGCCCGCACTCGTCTTGAAGCCAACCGTAAATATAGAAATATCGGATGTAACGACCACCTCATTGTCCTCCCAGTCACTCCTGGTGGGTATCGTTGCAGTGATACCTCCACCAAAAGCCAGGATGGGTACTTGATAGTCTGCTTCTACCCTGCAGTCCCTATAGTCTACCTTCCGGAGTATTTTGGAGTGCCCAAAAACCCTCTCCGTCCAACAGCCCCCCCCCACTCTCAGCCTGACAGCACTAGTTGCCGCCACACTCTTACAATAAATGTCCAGAGGGAATAGGTCAAGCATGAACTCCAGTGCCGCCGTGGGCGTGGTGCACAGACACCCAGTTATACCCATACAGGCGGCTCTCTGGAGTTTTGACAGCATATCAAGGTTGAAATTCCTCGTCAGTTCCGTCCACCAGACCGTAGAGCCGTAGCAGAGGATGGGCCGAACTATGGCTGTGTACATCCAGTGTAGCACCCTGGGTTTTAATCCCCAGTTTCCGCCAGTCACATAGACCCTTATCAACACCCACCCTTCTCAGTCCATGAAATATAACCTCCATCTTCACGCTATTGAAAGCCCCCCTCAATATCCAGGAAAGCACCTAGAGTGTACTCCTTATACTGTAGGGGCTTCTCAACAACAGACAGCACTGCATGTAATGCCGACTCTACCGATTTCCCTTTTGTATAGGCATGCTGATTACCACTGCCGCCCTGCCAAACATTTTTTATATACACCTCTATAAATCTCCCCAAGACCTTAAGCATAAAGGAGGAGAGGCTGATAGGTCTAAAGTCTTTTGCCTCGGTATGGCCTGTTCTGCCTGCCTTTGGAATGAAGATTACCCTCACTTCCTGCTAGGCCCTGGACAAGAAACAGAGCCTCAGGCAGCTCTTATAAATCGGCACTACCCATGGTATTATGTACTTAAGTGCCTTCTGAAACATAATGGGTCTTAGTCCATCAACTCCAGACGCCTTAAGGGGATTAAAAGAATGGACCGCCCATTTCGTCGTTTTTCGCTAACTATGGAGCTGATGACCTCCTCCTTTCCATCCTGTAGGTGCCGTTCTGAAGAACTCCGCTGCCCGGAAAATGGGCGTTAAGAAATACATTTAACATCTCCTTGTTTGTGGTTATCCAGACTCCGTTCTCCCCTTTTATGAAGGACGGAGTACTATGATCCTTAGCAAGCACCTTCCGAAGTCTAGACGCTTCTGTATTAGACTCTATTGACTGGCAGAAGGTCCTCCATGAAGATCTCTTTGCCAGCCTTAGCGCCTTCTTGAACTTAGGCGGTCCTTATAGCAGGACCAGTCTACCTGATCTCCGCTGCGCTTGGCTGCATTAAACAACCAATGCGATTTTTCTCTAAGCTTACGCATTCCACCATGGTGGCGTTGATATTCCACTGGATCTGCTTATGGGGCAGGCTTCCAGGAATGCTACGTTTAACGCATCGGTGACAGTGTCGATCGCATCATTCACTGCTGACTCTGTGATGAGTCTTTCGGGTGGTGAACCCAGCCTATCACTGACTACATCACAGAAGCGGTCCCAATTTGTCCTACGAACATTCCTGAAAGCCTCAACAGGTCGCACAGCAAATACAACCTCGAAGAGTATCCAAGCGTGGTCTGATAAAGACGCCTGTCAGACACTCTCCAGTTGCGAACCACTAAGTTCTCCGAACAGGTGAGTAGGGTTAGGTCCAAGACCTCACTCCTGTTTACTGTTCTGAAAGTTGGCGTATTGTCTCTATTGCACAGAACAAGCTTAGTCTCTAACAAATAATTAAAAAGAGACTCACCTCTCGGGTTTATATCCGTGCTACCCCAAATGATATGATGGGCGTTAGCATCACACCCTAGTAAAAGATTGATGTTCCTCGCTTCAACAGCCTCGATCACCAATCTCATATCCCTGGAGGTGGCTGACGGCTCCTCATACGGCATGTATGCCGAGGCCATCCAGCATTTGTGGGCCCACCTCTAGCCCTACAACCACAAGATCCTAAGAGCTGAAATTGGATAACATTAGTGCCTGGAGGTTTTTCCTAGCAAGTATACATGTTCTTACCTTGTCTGAAGGTTGACTATAAAATAGTCTGAATCCTCTGAGGCCTAACCCCTGAACCTCGGTCCCACGGACCCACGGCTCCTGGATAAGCGCCACATCTATGCCCTCCTTATTTAGGAGCAGCATTAGGTTAGCTGACGCAACCTTACTATGATGAAGGTTGATTTGCACTACCTTCATCCACAGTAAATACGTCCTCCTCCCCGCAGGTTTTATTTCTCCTAAAGAGCCTGAGAAATACTTCTCCCACAGCAAAATGGAGCTTCCCCTGGCTCTTCGTGCTGATGGGTTTCGTATCCTCGTCCACCAAGATCACGAAGCCTCTACCCCTATCTCTGGGCTCCTCTACCGCAACAATATCCCACTCCCTCATCGGGACGTCAGGATTTTGTGCCTGTAGAACTTTTAGGAGATTACTCCTGTCGATGTCCACGTTTGGGATCACCACACGCCCTCTCGGTCTCTCAGGAATTTCGTGCAGTGGGACGAGCGCCACCTGGGCTCCTTCCCACGGCACCTTCAATTCCTAGATCGCTTTAACAGCAAAGTCATGTGTGGTCTTGTCTCTGCACTCCAAGACCCTGATCCCGTGCTTCCACCAACACTTATTGAAAGTCGGCGCACTTAGCGACGGGTTACTGAGCACATACCGGATGACAGCGTTCGATAAGAATCTCTCCACTGTCTTCCATTGCTCCTCAGTATAGCGCCCGTACCGATTGCTCCTGTCAATCAGTGCTAGATTTAAGCTATCTGATACCACCTCACTAAGCGGCCTCTTCTCCTTTTCCAGACCCTTACTCGGACCTGGTTTCGATGCCTTACTGACCCCGGGGGATGGTCCGCTGGAGCCTGGTTTCAGCTCTTGGCATCATTTTCCTCTTCCTCGGCAGATCTCACCCTTTTCATCAGTTTACCCTTCTTAGTACCCTGAACACCGACACCCCCTTTAGTGCGGCCCGCAGCGGTCGGTTTTGGACTGGGTTTCTGTTTTGCCTTGCCTGAAGGTCCCTTGCCCCTGGGAGCCTCCTTAGCGGAGTGGCGTCCCCTGGGAGCTTCCTTTTTCTTCGGCCTTGTAATATCGTCTTCTGCTATGACCTGCTTGGCCCAGCTCAGACTATTCCTCTCTTTCTCGGTTAGAGAATCGGGTACTTTGGCAGAGAAGACCTGAAGGATGCGTTTAGCGCTTTGATAAGTACGCTTCCGCCGCAAACCGTCCGTCACCCTCCTTTCCCTCCTTGTCTTAGCCTTTTCTACTGGCTTGGCACTGATCTCAGGCTCGGCATGCAAGCGCTCCTCAGTATCCGCCGACATCGACTCATACTCCTGAGACTTCAGTTCCAGCTCTGAGAGCTCTTTCTCGATAGCGCCAGTCTCCACCGAGGCTTCCACTATTTCTTTTTCGGTGTCTTTAGGGGAACACCGCCCTTTTTTCAAAATAAACTTTTCCATAAGATCCCACGAGTAGCGAAGAAACTATGTCACCTGTGGCAGAGATTCGCATTACCACGAGAAGCCTACAATTAAAACTGGAGGTCGCCAGGTATCCAGAGTTCGCATACTAGCGACTAAGCTCCCCCTTAGCCACGCAGCTCTCGGCGTATGCTGTTCCACCTTGGCTTGGGTTTGGATCAGGTTTTAGCTCCCTAATCAGTGTCAAGCCCACCGAACAGCGGTTACCACATCGCACTACGTGGAAGTACCCGATCCAACCCCAACATCTTCACCTCACCCACCACTGGGCTGACAATATAGCGGGATTCATTACTCACAGAGAAGATAGCTCTGCTTGATGTCAGCTATAGCGAGGTATCTGACATGCTATATACTAAAGATAATTGGTATGCGTTGAAAGACATTCAGCAATAAACGCAAAAAAAAGAGTTACTAGTAAAGTCAAGACATAATTTTAGGTGGTTATAGTCTTCCAAAGTATTTCAGATGATCAATAAATACAAGAAGTTAATTGGAACTCCAAAAACTCATAACTTGAAATTCATTTCTGTTAGTTGAGACACCAATTTCATATGAACAGCTCATAGTTTATTGTTTTTGCAAATATTTCTGATAACGATACTTAGATTTTTGTTGATCACCGCTGGTACTCCCGTAATAAAAAAGATCATTGCAGATCTGTCGGAGTTTATTATTTTCTTGTTTGAGAAGTTGAAATAAAAAGGATATGAAAATTAATAATGTGTGGAAAATTATTTTATGGTAGTAGCGTACTGTATGCAGTAGCATGCTACACGTACGATCGCTACGGATGTAGGAGAGCCGAGTTCACACTGCCACACAGCGAATGTGCTGCCACTTGTGACACGGTCGCACGAAAATGCTTGGCGGTGACTGAGGCTGAAAAAGAAATCCGCTGAGGAAGAAGAAGCTTTCCGGGAGGCTGTCGAAGTGGTTGTTTTGTTTTCTTTTTTAAAATGAGGAGGAATTTGACGAGATGAAAAGTAGGTTACCTACGAAAATCAGAAAAAGCTCGATTAATCTATTAAGTTGTAGTTTCCTTTAATAACCCAACATAAAAAGGGGTGGATATTTTATTGATAGTGTGGCTGGACTAACCAATAGCTCGCTAAATATAAAAAACAGAAGTCTCTATGAAAGTTGCACATGGTGTCTAAATAGCTTATCAGTTCTGTAGCCTTTGAGAAGTTTCCCGTGTCCAGCGTTTGCAAAGGATATCAATATTGTAAAAGGGTGGCAGAATTATCTCATCAAGAAATCAGATTTTCAAATAAAAGTCCGGAAAATCTCTACAGAGCTTTCATAGCGTGTCTGGGAATAGCTGATCAATGCTGTAGCCTTTGAGAAGTTTTCAGTGTCCAACGCCTGCAAAGGATTTCAATATTGTTAAAATGTGGCTGAATTGTCCCATCAATAAATCAAATTTTCAAATAAAAGTCCAGGTGATCCCTACAGAGTTTTCATAGTGTGTCTGGGAATTGCTGATTAGTGCAGTAGGCCTTGAAAAGTTGTCTGTGTCCAACGTTAGCCAAAAGTTTCGATATTATAAAAGTGTAGCAAAATTGGCCCATCAAGTATTAAGGTGAAAGCAAAAGTTCAAAAATCTTTTACGAAAAGCTTCCTATTAGAGCCAGAAACACGGTGATTATGTAAGTGTTGCCTCTTTAGTAACTTTTGACAAATTACAGAATATGTGATTATTAATAAGTTGAGAGTAAAATTTGAACTGTCAAAGATGCCATGGGTGGCAAGGGGACCAAGACAGTGAGGATCATCACGACCAGATCCTTTGCAGCTCAATGGCACGTGGTGGGTCCCGTCTGGACACTATGTGTGATGTCTTTTTTCTCAGGTTTTATTTTCAGCCATGTTTTTTTGTATTATAGTACGTGGTTGTGCAAGTGTTTGGCACCCCACAACTCTCCTGCAATGGCCGAGGTGCTAGCATGCCGCCTTGCCGGATAGCTACCGCGAGTGAGCTGTTAGTATCAGTTGACTGAATTTGACTTCACGTCATCCTGCTCTCACTGAAATTAGTTCCATAACAATTATTTTAGTATGTTGGCTACCCTTGAACAAATTATGTATAGAAAAAGACTGGTATACACATATTGTGAGGATCCAAATCTGGTCGTACTATTCGAAGTAATAGTTCAAAAATATATTTCACAAACCAGTAATAGGACATCTTTTATCTACCTGTTTGATGAGCTGGAAAACTTAGTCCTGACGCATTTCATTAAGAGGCGTGGAGGGTTTCTAGAAGTTAGCACAATGGCCCACCTTGGCTTCCGTGCTTTGGATCTCTCGGCCTCCAGCCTCCGGCCTTTTAATTAAAAAAAAAACAAAGATTCGTCATCTGCAGCTGTATGCGGAAATATCATATATTCGTAGCTCTCTTTCATAAACTTTTCTTTTGTAAAAACGATCGAAATGATTAGGAAAAGGAGAATTTTCCTTTTTTTTTAATTTTTTTAATCATTTTTTTTTTATTTTTCTCATTTTTTTATTATTTATTTTCTTTGTTCTATTCTTTCATTTGTTTTTCATATCACTCAATTTCACTATTTGGGACATATTGACGAGTCAAGAGCAAGACTTGAAACTTGTCACCAAAAATAAAATGTGTGATGAAGTAACAAATAAAATTTTTTTTTTAGCTTTTGCTATATAAGTACCGAAGAATCAAAAAAAAAAAATGCCCGGTGAAAAATCCTGAAGAATAATCTCAATTTTTTTAATTTTTTTAAAGGTTCAAGTCCCCAGAAAGCATTAGCCGTGCTATATTCCTGCCGAAAAACTGCTCTAATATAGAAATGTACGAACGCATGAATAAACTCACTCTTCGTCATTACTTTTTTATCTGGCTCTTAATCCAATTTCTCTTGAGATATTCTAAATTTTAACCTTTAACCCCCCATTTCCAGATTAGTTCCATTAAGCCATGAAACTTTTGTTTGCTTCAAGCATATATACCTAATCCTTCTAGCAAAATCCGGACCATAACTCATCACCGCAACGTTCAGTTTTCGTAAATAAACCCGCTTCTGTTACCCTTAGTAACAGCTCACAATTGGCAACCAATTCCATTAATGGATATTACACCTTACTACAATCAATTCTGATTATATCTCAGTGATCTGGCAAGACATTTTGTGTTGGGTGTCCAACTAGGTAAGCTGATTAGTCTCTAAGCAAGCATGGGAGAATTTGAATGGACCAAACAAGCAAATGTATTTCCCTCCCCCTTTGTAGACAGAGTAAAATTGAGAAAATTAATTCATTGTCGCTGTGCAGCTGGTCAGCTTGGATATATGTACCGACAGTATTTGGGAGAGACACAGATAGAAAGTACAATGTATATGTCACGTATATATGTGTATACTACATTGAGTACATACTGGTTTGCTTCCATAATAAAATTCATACGGTTAGTGTCTATTTATGAAATTACCGATGAATTCAGGCATTTTTCAGAACATCCACAGGTGCAATTTCAGTAATGTGATAAAGAGGGAGAAGCGGAGCAGATAGACCTTTCGAGGAAAAATGTATTCATTCACTTTAGGTTTTTTGTTTTGTGCTCTTAAAGATTTTTTTTATTGAATAAAAAGGGAATTGAAACGTAGAAAAGAGACACTTTCAGGTTTTAACTAAATATAAGACATGGTGATGAAAATAGTATCAAAATAAGTAGCAAATTAAAAAGAGTAGCGATTCCTTAGATGATATATTCTTCTATAGAAAGCTCTCCATAATTATTTTTGTTGGTTACGGTAAAATAACAGATTGCCATTAACATAACTTTTTGATGAGTTGCCAATTGTTGTTATCTTTGACCTGCAGCTATCGTCCAGCGTACTAGACTTTCAGTAGTGTTGTTTTCGCCAAGAGCGATATCAATATTCTTCACATCGTGGAACTGCGCCGTGCTGGAACTATTCAGTTGTGTCAGCTATCATCGATAGCGACGTCTTCGGCTGTGTTCGGGGTCAGGTTGTCCAAATAACAACACCTGCTTAATTAGTTTGCCGAATAGCAATGGAGAATTAAACTCAAACTGTCCTATGTCAATCTGTTTGTTGTCTTGTGGTTTACTAGTGGTCAGCTTGTTCCAATGACAACCTGCCTAACTGGTTTACCCCTTGGTAAAAGTGACGGAATGCTACGTGCAATGGCCGTAAGATTATCCAGCGTATCTAATGGTTCTCGAGAGGGTAGATTCAGGCTGTTCAGGAGGTGTTCGCCAATGTAGTCGCATGTAGTGGATGTGGCCAATCTAGAAGCCGAACCATGTAGGCTAATGCTAACGTTCAGTAATCTGTGGTGAACGGTCCATATACCTGAGCACTACCTAAAGGATGGGCATTTGAAATGTAGCTATATAATTGGCATTAAAATACATAGTCCTTTTTAGTATTTGGCGTTCAGTGTATCGAATAGAAACCTGTGATTTTTTTTTATTAAATCCTTTTATATATTTGTTGAAATATTTTCTCCTTGTACGCTGACATTAGACTATTGTTTCTTAAGTTTTACAATTGATAACTACATATTTTTCTGCATACTTGCATTTCGACTAAGTGAGAGCCTGAAAGCCCATTATCTGGCTGAATATACATTACAAGAGCTTTTGTTAGCACGATTGTATTGCCTTGCTAGTTTAAAGCTGAGAAGCTCAATATTTAAACAGGCTGCCTTGTTAGGTTAGAGTTAAGTAGCTCAATATTAAACCTGGCCAGATGGATACGAACTGAGAAGCTCAATTAGCTTTAAAGTTAGGCCAATGTCACACGAGCTTCAAAATGACAGCGTGGCGTGTCCAATTGTCTGCGCGTCATAAAGAAACATACGAGCTTCAAATTAACCGCGAGCCATGGTGAAAGACTCGTAGTTGTCACACGAGCGTAACTTTTCCTATATTTCGTTGCTAGTTTCGCAAAGATCTGGCCTCTGGCATATCTCCTCTATCAGCAATAATTTTCCTATTCATAATTTGAAAGATTTGCCCCATTTCAAAAGCACTATGCGCTTCTAATTTCAAATGACGGCGACCATTTGGCAGCTCGTGTGGCAATTCAGATGCCTAGGTTCGTACGACCATAGTGCGGCCTTTCGGTCGCGGGGAGCTCGTATGTACAGCTCCATTATAAGTACATACTCTCATGGCTCGCAGTTAAAAGGTAGCGCGGCATAAGCTCGTGTGACATTAACCTTATCCATAGTTGTTAGGCTCTTTTGCCTATTGTCGTGGTAGGGCAGTCAAGGTTCTTGTACCTTGGCTGTTGATGTTGTGTATCAGGCGCTTGTACCTGTTGATTGCTGAAAAGGAATTGATTAATTAAAAACACCTAACTCTTACGATTTTAAAAACACAATAAAATTAATTTACCGCATCTTATTTATATAAATTACAATACGTCACGATTGCACCTTTTCACTCATTGTGCAATTCCCACGCAAGTCGTACATACATACATGCATCATTTTACAATTCTTATTTCACATAATTCGCAGTGTCAACTGACGCCGAAATTTTTGAAATTTTTGTGATAACCGGCTATATGGGAAAATATTTTTTGCATTGCAAGCTTTTTGTTTGTCGTGGGGAATGATCAGGTTAAGTGAAAAAGTGCTATGACGGCAAAATGATATTAAATTAAATTGGTGCAAATTTTACGCGAAATACATCAGAATTTTTCTTAAATCTAAACAATAGTTCAGAGCTGAGGAGCTTACTTTCAGAACAACTATACTAGATCGGAGTTACAAATTACAGGGTTTATATACACTAAAAAATTGCTTAGTTCACTCAGTTTTGCATATTGAAAAATATATTGCACAAGATCGATCACCTACAATTGGTCAATATACATAAAACGCCGAGTAAGCTTTCTATTTGTTTACCTATTACGATTATGTCATATAAACAAGCTTCTATTTTAATTACTTTTTTTGCTTGTTTCTTTTTACAAATGTTCTCTTCTGCAATTTTATTCATGCAGTAAATAATATGATAAATCGCATTGTTATACCTTAGATGAAATCTAAAGGTGTACTAAGTGTATCATTCCGTTTGTAATGAATAGAAATAATGACGGTTGAGCAAAATGGATTGGACACGTACGCATAATATTAAAAGTTATTTTGATTTTTGAATATCAGTCTGTCCGTCTGTCTGTCCGTCCGTCCGTTCGTCTGTTCATCCGTCTGTCCGTACTCACGATAACTTATAGAGCTTAAATTTTTCAACCTGGGCTGTAAAAAAAAGAGTAAAATTAGGTTCGAAAATGGGACCAATCAGGTAACTCCTTCGTGCGGTTGCCATACAAAAATTTCGTTTTTCACTATATAATTGGACGACTCCGGAGAACGCGTCAACGTGGAAAGTTTAAATTTTGTACACGGAATATTTGTAGGAAACGCAAATATAATGTAAAAAATGGGTAAAATCGAGCAAGCCCTTCTATGTATTGCCATATAAAAATTTGGGTTTTTTACGTATACCTACTCTTTAAAACGACCATCCCTAGACGTTTTTATTGCACTGAAAAGTTCTTCAGAATATGAAATCCTATGAAATTGCTCATTACCATTTTTACTGTCCGACAAACCGTTCTAGAAATATCTGCGAAAAACAACAATTGTAATGTACATGCTTTTTGTGTTACATTGTATTTTTCACGAAGTAGAAAGTGGCACGTATACGTAGGTAAAATGAGTGAGTTTCCCTCTACACTAATCATAGGGCCACAAATCAGGGTAGCTTCCATTGAAGGTGATATTCACCAGCACTAGCATTTCCACTACCGATTAGTACGAATTCAATTAACAAAAGAGTTTAAAGCATATATCGACGGTTATACTGAGCACATTTGCAAAATCCTATGGTTTGCTTGCAGATTCGAGAGGTACTTAGGCCTAATAACATTACTATTATTATTATTATATTATATAACATTTATTCCTCCAGTAACTGATACGTGAACGGACAACATCAAAACAAAGGTTGACTGACTTAGAGAGACTAGTTCGATTGCAAGTGCTACCTATTTCTGCAGTGTTAACTGACTTGAAGTAATCGAGTGATCTGTCACTAAACTCACTTAGTAAAGATGTCTTAATAGTTTGTACGATGCTAGAGCTATTGTTGTGTAGATATTCTTGGATAGAATTTCACAAATCGCTGTGACCTCAAAACTGTGATTTGGACACAAAATTTCAGAAAATATTCTCTAATCGGTATACGAGTAAAATTTTGCATTTATAAGAGAAGGGACTTGATTTGTTCTTATTTTTTTTTCGTAGAATGAATTAGTCAATAGAGTTTGTTAGTGGGATATTCATACCCTTCAGTAGTGAGTATGTTTTACTACAGATAAGATTGCATCTGCAAAGAGGGGCATAGTAACAAAACTCACTATGTCCATATTTTGCTAAAATTGAGTTAGCATTGGAGTTAAATCACACAATAATCTCCTTAGCACATGTGTTTAATAAGAAATCTCAGAAATGATTTTATCTTAAAGTAAAATCAGTCTGAAAACTTGAGTTATTTGCAAAAGTCTTCCATGTCTAATAAAAAGTGAATTTCTTGTTGCTGGTTTAGGACTTTTTACTCATTGACATGGCGAGTTTTATTTCTATGAATGTTTTCATTTCAAAATGTACAAATAGATGAACTGAAATACACAACGAAAGATAGTACCTACTACACGGTATAATAGACCACAGACCATTGTTTAATAGGCAGTGTAACCACATATAGAATTCTAGTTCCCTTACGAGGTAGAGAATGTTGCGATGCTAGGGAATGCTATTGATAATGTCTCCCAAACTAGTTTCAATACGAATGTATTCCGCAACAAAATAACTTTATAAACAAAAGTGCGGTTTAGTTGTGAATTGTTCTTACCAAATTAAATAAAATTCTCAACAAAAGAGCATGTGCTGTGCATACCACAAAAACTTCCAAAAACTTATCCAGTATTAGAGAGGCACTTGATGGTTTGCTTTATAGGAGAGTACTTTGGAAAATTTAACATGTTAAGAGGAAATAAAACATTCGTTCTACTCTCTTCCGCAGAGACTAACAACTAGTATACAAAAGTGTAACAAAAACTTTCGTCTTAAACTAAACTAAATCGTTCATAAAACACAAATTAAATGCTCTGCTGTAAATTTTGTACCTACAACTACTACCTTGCACACATCTGGCGGAAAACTTTTATGTTTTCATCGAACTCACCGCAATTCATCAACTTCACAGCACCTGCAGCATCCATCTATCCAGCATGGATGGCACCATCTTTTAAGACCGGTGAAAGTTTATCTTTCTTCATATAAAGCATGGCAAATAAATACGATTAAGCTGATGGGGCTACAAATGGTTTTTTCTCTGCATTTATTTGAAGACCTAACCTCAAACATTATTCGAACATTTACACTTGCCAAAGAGCAGATAAAAGGATTAAATCTCTGAAAGATATGGAAAAGTTTGCCCACACTGGTGTTCTCAAGGATTTATCTCTACTTGTGCGGAAGATAACATGAAACAGGAGGACTTAATGTTATCAAAGGCCCCTATATAACGAGCTCTATGCGACTGCAGAAACATTGGAGAATTGGATATGGGCTTGTTACATACACAGAGCATCGGGTAAAGATATTAAATCTTTTGGACGAAAGTTGACTAAGAGGATAAACTGTATAAAATGCACTTCTTTTTTAACATCACATAAATGGGAGTTGGTTATGAAGCTGCTGGTCTCTGATGGTTTTAAGGTGTTAGAAAAGAGAGAATTTGTTAAAAGTTTACCTTTTTAAATCAGTTCTTGTGTAGCATGTGGAGTCTTCAAAGTTTTTCGTTTCTAGTTGATTTTGGATAAACTTAGGTGATTTTTGAGATCTTAAATGGTTTGGATTTAGTTTTTTCCACTTTTGCTTGAAAGTACTTAAGCTTGGGAAGACGACAGAACTGTTTCCTTTAACTTGTTATTTAAATTTATTTTATTTCAATTAGTTTAAGCTATGATTATGTAAAGAAAAAAACACACAACAACTAAATTATGAAAGAATCCTAACTCAAGTAAACTTAACAAGAGGCAGACTAGAAAACGAAAATTTAACATAAGCTGAGAATTGAATACTGCTTTGACCAATGAGTATTAATTATGAAGAGTGGAAAGAACTTTATGTCGTCAGTGACCAAATAAGTACTTCTATGAAGTCAACTTTATGGGAACTGAAGCAGAATGGGGGCTAAGCAGGGATGGACACGACCTCTCACTTCTTTAACCTCGGCATTTAAAGATGTATAAGATGAAGTGATGGATACTATAGGGTATGTCTTTCCATGCTGAGTTGAGGTATCGGGAGAATCCATAAAATAAGAAATGGCTTAAGCGATGAATCACAAAGAGACTATTGTATAGAAGTACAAAATAGTAGGTATGTATGTATTAAGGTTTGACCAACTATTTTTTCCCGAGTACCACATTATGGGGCTCAACCGGAAAAGAAAAGACATTTTATGGAATAAAAGACGAAAAGACGACAATATGCTTGAGGGATCCAAGCTTCTACATGAGTGAAAAAAGATTATAAGGTGAGAATCGCAATGAACTGTTGACCCAATGTGTGGAACATAAAAGTACAAAATAGGTAAATAAAAAAAATGTTGACTAGGTGTAATTAATAGGATGTATATGCAAATAGTATG
The DNA here is from genome assembly GCA_963930735.1 of Dioctria linearis. Taxonomy (NCBI): domain Eukaryota; kingdom Metazoa; phylum Arthropoda; class Insecta; order Diptera; family Asilidae; genus Dioctria; species Dioctria linearis. Next base: position 92,640,249 of record OZ005740.1, on the reverse strand, counting down.
CTTTAAATATTCAGAAAACAAGTACTTCAATTATACGAACTTTTCCTCACTTTATATTCTTATTTTTTTTTTTGTATTTTGGACTCAAATGCCACTATTTTCAACGGCCATTTGGTCGTCCTTAACTTGAACTGTTCTGTTCTCTTTCCATAAATCAAGTTTCTTTCTTTCAATATTAAGTAAAGCTTTGCAGAAAATGTTATTTGTATTCTTACAGCGAACCTTAATAAGGTCGATGCATACCTATCCACACAGCACGAACCGGGACAGACAGGCATCGACTGGCACCGGCATTTTTCGTGCACATATAACGACAAAAAACACAAAGGTAACTTTCAATTGCGGCAAACATCGAGAGAAAACTGGAAAAGTGATCCCATGTTCACTCTGCCACTTAGACCAGCAACCGACAAATGCCGGTCTGGTTTCTAGCCACTGATAGCGACCGGCAAGAAAGTTTCCGTTACGTGCCGGTATCTGCCGGTGCCGGTTGATGTAAATTAGCTAACTTGGTTGCATATAAAAATATTTTGCCTGTCTCTGTCGGTAAATTAGCATAGAGTTCATCATTTCAACTAATTCAGAGTTAAATTACGTCTGGATTAGATTTAAACTTCATCAAAACATAATTTATATTGGTTTTTATAGCACAGCCCAAATATGTTTGACGCTGACACTATATGCTCATTTGACTCTCTATCCTCCAATATATCAAATCTCCTACTCCCGAAGTGGTTATTGCTGGCGATTTTAATGTCCACAACATGCAGTGGCTCAGAAATTCTTCAACCATAAGTCCAGCGGGGAGACATGTTTAACTATTTAGCGAGTCGTTTATTATTGGACATAGCGCCAACCTATTAGATCTGTTTCTTACATCTCATCCTGACAAGTACTCCACGTCAGTGTCATCGCCTCTTGGCAGTTCGAATCATTTTCTCGTTTCAGATCCATATCTGAAAGCCGACAGTCGCCCTCATAAAAAGCGATTGGTGTGGCACTATGATCAAGCTGATTAGTCTGCACCCAACAAATTTATTAGAGAGCTAGTCTGGTCTGAGTGTTTTTCCTCAAGAGATGTTGAGTATTGTTCTGAGTCCATTATCAACATCTTATGGTTTGGGATGTGCAGGTTAATTTCACACAGATATAAAAATATTAAACCTAACAATTCATCTTGGTTTAAAAATGACAGCCATTAAAAACAAGGAAACTGCATTTCACAGGCATATAATCTGTGCCATTCACCAGAATTAAGAATAATCTATAGAGAAGCACGCAACACTTGCAAATCTACTATTCAGCGAACTAAGTTCCAATTCGACCAAAACATTAGACAGAAAATCTTTACTAGTTGAAAGAGTAGTAAGAGTTTCTGGTCACTTGTTAAAACAGACAAGAACAACTTCACCAGTTCTTCGGTACCGCCCCTAATACACAACGTAGATGTGTACATGGAATCATTAGATAAAGCTGGTAAAGCAGGTAACTTTGCTGCGAATTCTTTCATGCCAACTTCTTCACAAAGTCTTCTTTCTGCACCAACATGCAATTACAGGAAAAATCTGTTACATTTCCGCACGAGAGAGGTCTTCAAAATGGTCGCAGGTCTAAATGTGTCCAAGGCTGCTAGTCCTGGTACCCAAGTGCTGCGCCTCTTCTTTAGCTAAGCCCCTACGCAAACTATTTCACCTGTCCTATTCGACAGGAGTCTTTCCTTTGGCATGGGAACTTGCAAATGTTCAGCCAATACACAAAAAACGAGAGGCAAGTGATCCCTAAAATTATAGACCAATTGGCCTTACTTCGATTCCTTCGAAGATTTCCGAGATGCTCATCAACACCCATTTGATGAAATATTTAGAAACTAATCAACTTATTAACTATCGGCAATACGGCTTTCATGCTGGTCGCTCGACTTGAGATTTACTAACATTCCTTACCGAGAGTTGGAATCAATGTCTCCATAATTTTGGTGAATCTGAGATTATTGCATTAGATATCTCAAAGGCCTTCGATAGAAACTGGCTAATCTTCAGGTATTAGGTCTAGATCCTCTTTACTTAAAATGGATTGAAAGCTTTCGTTCCCGCCGTTCAATTCAAGTTATATTAGACGGAGTTACTTCTGATCATTTTATAATCCATGCCGGTGTACCGCAGTCTGTGCTCTCTCCCATTCTGTTCCCCATTTTTAGTATTAATCTGCTGGCTCTCACTTTCAGTCCTATTCATAGTTTTGCAGATGACAGCGCACCCTTAATTTCGTGTACTCGTTCGACTCTATAGCTGACTCCCGCGCGAATGTTATAACTGACAAACGAAGCTACATGCTCAGTTCACTAAGCTACGACCTCACAACAATACTCGCTTGGGGCAGAGCGAAACGGGTCTGGTGTAATACTTCCAGCAGGAACTGTTGTCTGTTATCACTTAAACGTACCCGAAATCATTTCCGTCGATGGAGAAGATATCTCGAACTCACCATTGAAATATCCCACAGTCTTAGTTGATCGGATCACATTTTTGGTATTGCCAGAAACGTGATGAAATGTTTGGGCTTTTTGCAAAGATGCAAGAAATATTTTACTCCATCAGACTTGGCGCAAATCTACAAATCTCATATCAGGCCTAGATTAGAATGTAACTTCCATATTTGGGCAGGATCTGGACGCACTGTATTACCCGCGTTAGACAAAGTCCAAAAGAAGGCCTTTCGGCTTGTTGGCGAGTACATATCAATAGCAACTATTAATTCTCTAGAGCACTGGCGTAATATCGAATGTCTGCCTGCCTGTTATCGCTACTTCTATGGTCATTGCTCTGACTAAATTTCTATTCTGATCCCTTGCGCGTCACATGAGCTATAACCCGAGCTCATCCTCATACCCTTGAAGTAAAATTCAATTTCGTAAATCCTTCATAAGAAAAAAAAATTTAGGGACTCAAAATATTGCCACGGTGACGAGTAAACATGGTATGTTTTATGTTCAGACTTTTGAACTGGTTATAGAAAACCGCTAAAGCTCAAAAACAGTGAACCGAATTTTCTACGCCGATCACTTGTCTGGTACGTAGACGGATCTAGGAAAGAGGGCATGATGGGATCCTACCCACCATATATGCAAACTCCAATAGCCTAGCCGTGATAACGGCATTAAACTCCAATGCGTTCACTTCAAAACTGGTTTGATTCTGCAGAAATGTTCCGGATTTACTCTCATAAGGTAACAAACTACAAGTACAGGATACGAGGGATATGGAGCTAATGAGACTGTTGGCTAAGTGCCAGGAAAGGAGTGACAACTTTATTTACCGGACCAAAACAATTCTGCGGCCTTACAAACAAGCATTTAGCAGCAGAAATAATGTTCAAAATTGAACATGCTCACCAGACATAATGGCAGAACCTTCCTGGAGTAATGCACACAAAGAATCTAAAAAAGTAACCAACTGTGGTAAGCACAATATCAGGGTATTTCCGGGCATGATGACTGGTTACTGCCCACTTGGGTACATACTTAAGAGAATGGGCAAGACCATACACACAATTATCAACGAGTGAACTTACAGGCGAATGAGCTTCACTCTGAGAACGCGCAGAGCTTGGTCACCAATGAATTCAATCTCTACGCAAGGGTCTTGTAACACCACCAGACATCCAGAAAATTGCCCTCAATATTGTAATAACCTTCCTAAAAATTGCGAACAAGGACTGACCGGCTCTACGGCCCCACCATATATAAATAATAATAATAATGTCCAGACCTCGATTTCGTTATCTAAAACCTGAATATAAAAGGTTATAACTTGTACTTACTCTTAAAAATTTTCAATATCCAACATTTTATTCAATCATAAACGGAGACTTAATTCCTCATGAAGAACAGAATACCGTAATGAAAATTTACCAAAAGCTTGTACCAAACTATTTACACAGCATCGTATGTGCTAGGAAACTAGCAATTTATTGACCAACCCGGTGTGAACATGCAAAACTGCTTATATTTAGATCCTGATAACTATACCTCTTAGATGCTAGCACATATCATATTATCAACGACGTGAAAGTAACTTTAATCGCTGTCCTTCTTGGTCGATTCTTCTTGTACTGAAATCGCTCGAAGTTTTTTAACTTTTCTGTTAATATTAAAAAACCCTTTTATACGGTATCCTCCTCCTCCTCCTTTTATATCGTCTCCTCTCTGTGCAAGTATGAATTTTGAATCGGTTTTTCGCATATATTTCTAAAACGGTTCATCGGAGAGTAAAAATTGCGATAACTAATTTCATAGGCTTTCACTTTCTAAAGAGGCTCCGGAAAATAATGCCCAGCGAGCTAACGCTAGAATGTGATAAGTGAAATAAAACCCAAAATTCCATATAAATTTTGATGTGTCAAATGTGAAACAATGTCCAACATTTTTGGGTGTTATTTCACACTTTTGGGTTTTATTCCATTTATCGATTTTGGGCGTTATTTCACAATGATGTAAATTCGTTAGTGAACCCCCAGAAATAAAATTGATCCTGATGAAACAATACCCAAAAATCATTTCACGAAAGGAAATTGGAGGAAATATTGCCCAACAACTTTATATATGTTTTATAATTATAACAGTAACAGCCCTTACTCTTTGCAGTGGGAAAAACACCGTCTAAGACTTTTTGCATACAAATTTGGAAGTAGGTACGTCAAAAAGTAAAAGGCTTTAAGTCAAAAATATTTTCTTTGATATACGAGTACATATATGTGAAAAGATGCGTATAACATATCTTGGATTTTTTTCCTATCAATAGAAAGAAAATTGGGTAAATCTAAAAAAGATAGAATATATAATTCAATTTGATTTAAAGTAAGAACGTGTCGCGCGGGGCTGCGGTAGGGGGGTCGCCGGTAAGTTGGCCCCCTGCGCGACGCGTGCTTACTTTAAATCAAATATCAATGCGCGGGCGCCCTGCACCCCTTGCCGTTGCACCAAGACCGATAGCGCGACGTGTACTTACTTTAAATCAAATATAAATGCGAAAACAGGCAGGCGCGAGAAAGCGCCTCATGCCCCTACCCACCCGCGCGACGCGTTCTTGTTTTACACACATCATTTTCAATATTTTGGGCTTAACTTCATTTCCTTGTTCTCTTGATCTGAATTTTGGGCTTTGCTTCACTTTTTTGTTGGACTTTTTTCACCTACTTTAGATTTTATTTCACATTTGTTTTGGGTGGGCCTTATTTCATTTGGAAATAGGACCAAAGGTTTTTGTGCCTTATTTCACCTATCGGTTTCGGTCGTTACTTCGTTGGGCGTCGGAGCCTCCTCAAAACTTTCAGTACATTAAAACCGTCTAGGACTGATCGTTTTCACAGTATATGTAAAAATCCTAAATTTTTATATGGCAAAACCAAGAAGGGGTTCGGGTTTCCCGATAAAATCCGTTTTCTAAATTTTATTTATTATTGCTAAAAAAACACCATGCACCAAATTTCAGTTCTCTACGTCGACGCGTTAACAGGCAGTGCCCAAATATATAGTGAAAAACGATATTTTTGAATGGCAACCCTACGCAGGGGTTGCGCGATTCAACCCATTTTCGAACTTAAATTTACTTTTTTTTTAAAAAAAGCCCGTGATCAAAATGTCACCCTCTAAGTGAACGCGTTCGCGAGTTATTGTGCGGACGGACGGACAAACGGACGGTAGGACAGACCGATATGCAAAAATCATAATAAATTTTACTACTATGCGAGGCTGTCGAATCCATTTTGCTCTACCATAATATAACATAATAATTTCCAGGTGGTGCACACGGAATGACAAACTTTTTATATCCTATAGATTTTATCTAGGGTACTATAATTAAATTTGCACAGAGTTGTCACCATTTGAAATTACATACGGTTATTCATCTAGGATTCTAGGCTATCGTAAGAATTGATCTTAGGTTTTAGATCCTTGTTTTAATAGGAAGTGCTCAATGCAGGAACTTCTTGCTGCAATGATATTGTTACGCGCCACAAAGTGATACAAGCGACATCTATTGGAAATGAAAACAACTTTCGGTTAGTGACATCCTAGTAAACTATGGGTTCGGAGAACGGAATATTCAGGAAAGTTCTAGGATAATTCGTAGAGTATAAATACGGCGCTTCTCACATCCAGGAGGCGAGCCTTATTTCAGAGAGTGAAGTGATCGAAGTAAACTATTAGGATTGTGATAATTAGAAGTACAGTACTAGCAATAACTATAAAGAGTTGGTTTGATAATTATTTGTGAATTTGTCAGAGTAAACGGTAAAGGTAAATAAAGAAAGAACTTTGAATTATATCTGAAATATTGTGTTTTAAATAACGAATTAAGGCCACGCTCGTAACAACTGGTGTCAGAAGTAAAATAAAATCGCGAAATAAAGTGGTGGCATTTGACTTTTAAATTCAAAGAGTGATTAATTTTGTGAAATCGTGTGTAAAAATTCCGAAAGATAATTTTATATTAAACTGTGAGTGAATTACAAAAGACGCAAGAATGGGACGCAAACTACAGGAGCTTCGCATACAGGAATTGAAAGTGGAGTTGGGGAAGCGGTCATTACAAACGACTGGCCTAAAGAATGTCCTAGTCGAGCGACTTAGACAAGCTTTGATAGAGGAAGAAAAGAATCCTGAGACATTCGTTTTCGAAGAAGAACCAGCAATTGAGGAAGAGCCTGCTATGAACATAGAACAGCTTTTAAGTACTTTAATGAGCAAAATGGAAGCCCGTTTTGATGAACAAAAGAATTCTCTCCAGGAACAAAAGAATTCTCTCGAGGAACACAAGAAATCTATGGAAACCCGTTTGGACGAACAAAAGAATTCTCTCCAGGAACACAAGAAATCTATAGAAACCCGATTGGACGAACAAATTTTCCTCCCTCCCCCCTCTTCGTTTCTCTTTTTCTTCTTGTACGGCTTCTCTGCCTTCTGTAGAGAAACCCCCATAATTTTCCCAATATACCTAAGAAGGGGACTAAAGTTCATATCCTCGAGAAGTAGCCCTATGCTACTTCTCCATGCAATAAAACTCTTGAAAAGAAAAGTTAGCTATCTTCGAGAAGTAGCCCTATGCTACTTCTCCATATTATAAAGAAAAAACCTGGAAGGAAAAGTTAGATATTTTCGAGAAGTAGCCCTATGCTACTTCTCCATATTATAAAGAAAAAACCTGGAAGGAAAAGTTAGATATTTTCGAGAAGTAGCCCTATGCTACTTCTCCATATTATAAAAATCCTGAAAAAAGAAAACATTTTAAAATTCCTCCTTACGGCAACTCCGCAATTACATCGCGTTTCATCTATGCAGCGTAATTTATTCTTATCTGCATTAAAATTGATAAAACTTGGCATCGTCGCCCCATCGCCGGTACAAAATTCCATATCTTTTACCGTTTGTCACTGAAACTTCCAGTGCACAAACGGTGAAATACCACGCGATCAAATTTCAGAAAAATTTTCTGTCGCCAGAAGTTGCTGAGTGGCAACGAGCATATTATAAAACCCATGAGCACACACCCATACATGTGGCCAGCAGTACAGTCGCTAGCAATCGTTTGTGATTCGGGTTGTGTGCGGCTCGAATCGAAGGGAATGGTGGTTGCCGGCCGGTGGCTGATTCGGGGGAATTATCGGTTGATGTTGGCTGGAGGATGAGTTAGTCAGTGAGTGATAGGTGGTCAAGGAGTTAAGATGAGACTGGTAAACGAAGTTTCAGTGTGCGTGGATTAGAACTTACCTGAGCGGCATATAATTCTGAGTTTTTTTGTCTGGAAGTTGAAATAAATCTACGATTATTTTATTATTAATTTAGTGCGCTATCAGAACTTTCCTGAGAGGCATATAATGCTGAGTTTTTTTTTTGTCTGGAAGTTGAAATAAATGTACGATTATTTTATTATTAATTTAGTGCGCTATCAGAACTTACCTGAGCGGCATATAATGCTGAGTTTTTTTTTTGTCTGGAATTTAAAATAAATCTACGATTAGTTTATTATTAATTTAGTACGTGAATTAGAACTTACCTGAGCGACATATAATGCTGAGTTTTTTTTTGTCTGGAATTTAAAATAAATCTACGATTATTTTATTGTTAATTTAGTGCGCTATCAGAACTTACCTGAGCGGCATATAATTCTGAGTTTTTTTGTCTGGAAGTTGAAATAAATCTACGATTATTTTATTATTAATTTAGTGCGCTATCAGAACTTACCTGAGCGGCATATAATGCTGAGTTTTTTTTTGTCTGGAATTTAAAATAAATCTACGATTATTTTATTATTAATTTAGTGCGTGAGTTAGTACTTACCTGAGCGGCATATAATGCGGAGTTTTTTTTTGCCTGGAATTGTGTTATCAGAACTTACCTGTGCGGCATATCATGCTGAATTTTTCTAAAAGCCAAAATAAATACGATTACTCTATTATTAATTTAGTGCATTATCAGATTTTACCTGTGTGGCACATCGTTCTGAATTTTCCTACAAGCCAAGGTGGAATTCAATTGTGATTTATATTAGCTCTGTGCGCATTCGTAACTTACTGGTGCTTATTATCGCATACAGACTTTGGGTTCCTCGTCACTCACTTCTTCCGAACAACCCTAGAAGGTTGCCAATCTGATTAAAATTATATATAAAAAAAAAGAGGTCAATGTACCCATTTATATAACAAAAAAAAAGAGGTCAATGTACCCAATTATAAAAACAAAAAAGAGGCCAATGAGCCCACAGTCCAATCAAGACGCCAGCTGTAAAAGGATATCCTTGGTGCACCCATCCAGCGAATGCATATCGACTCAACGAGGGATCTGAGCAGTACACCTCTGTCCGTCCAGGCGGGGTTAAAGGTTCAGTTTAATATACAATATTCGTCGAAACAAATTGACTTTCTTTTTAGTGAAATATTTATTAGACTTCAAAAAATTTTTTTGTTTTCATTATTACTTTGGAAGTTCAGATATCTTTGTTTGTAGATCATAAGTGTATCTAGTAGGGAGTAGGTTTAGGCTAAGAGCATCCCGAATGTAAAAGAGGAAGTGAATAACGAGACACTCAAACCTGAGGAAAATTAAATGGTGGTCTCATTGAATGCTACTTAGGCACATAATTTGTTTCTTTTTTTTCGAGTTTTTTCTTGGTTTTCAGATTGGAGAGGTTGATGTGCCCTATTGGTTTCCCCTTCTGTTTGCTCCGTTTTGCGTTTAGTCTACTGGTAACGTTGGTAAACAGCAGCATGAGCGAGTAGACCGCTGAGGGAGATGGGGTGGCGGTTCGACGGGAGAGACGTGCCTCCCTAATATGTATACACAAGATGGGTCTAAGCATTTCGATACGGCTTTGGAGGCTTAGCCAGGGTGGATGGGGCCGATTGGGCCCAACATTACCCAAAGCCGGGGCCTCAATAACATCAGGGACCCCTCTCAACTCTCTCACTCTCTCTCAATCGTCCACTGGCCAGCGTTGTAAGCTCTCCGGGTGAATCAGCACTTGTTCGGCGTTGCTGAGGTCTTCTATTCTCCTTCTTTTGGCAGCATATTAAATAAAATCAATTTACTTCTTTTTAGGTTTTCAGGTTCCACCATGAGAAGGAAGCCTGCATTAGATCTTTTCTTTTATTGTCCGTCTGTCCGTCTGTAGTCACACATTCAAGTGTTGTTTTTTTATTGTCCGTCTGTCTGTCCGGTCAAACATTTTACTTCTCTATGCACAGCTTTACAAGCATAGAAGGAATGCGGGTGGCAAGAACCACCCCAAGCCGGCTGATCGCTAGCGGCATACTCGCTGTGCAGCCAGCCACACATATCCTGGATATGATTTTGTAACAAAGGGGTGTCGGATGCAGTATGTATCTACATTCAGGTACAAGTGAATGTAGGTATATCTGTCGGCTGACAAGCTCTTCGTTACAAGAGGAACAAAAGAATTTCCGGAAAAACTCGTTAGACGAACAAAACTTAAAAATTGAAGGAATCGAGCAGGAAGTGGCGGAAGTTCAACAAAAAGTCACCGAACAGCTTGACAACTTTAAATCAGATTTGGAGAAGATGAAGCATCGACAACCACGGCACGAAGGAATTGAAATATCCAATGCAGGCAGAATGAAACCTCCAATATTTGATGGACAAAATTCGTGACATATTTTCAAGAGACAATTCGAGGCTGCTTCCGAAGTAAACAGATGGAATGATACAGACAAAGCTACAGCTCTGGTATAGCACTTGGAGGTTTTGCATCAGAGCTTTTACAAACTATACCGATAGAAAGGCAACGTGATTATACTTCATTAGCACAGGCGATAGAGTTACGTTATGGAGATCAACACATGCAGCAAGTATATCGCCTACAGCTACGCAACAGGATTCAAAAGCATGGCGAATCACTACAACAACTGCAGGCTGATGTGGACAGAATAGCTTATCTCTCATACTCTAGCGTAAATGCGAATTTCCTTACTGAACTGGCAACAGAAGCATTTGAGAACGCTATTGCAGATCAAAATTTACAACGAGCGTTGAAGCTAGCAGGAAAGAAATCAACAGCAGAAGCACTAGCCTATGCACTAGCGTATGAATCTGCCAGGCAAGCTTCTCGTAGTGCAGTACGAGTGAGACAAATTTCGGTGGAGGAATGTACTTGTAATAGAATGCAGCCATCGCAGAGCAATTCTTCACGTGGTATTCTGCGATGCTGGAATTGCAATAGACCAGGACACCTCCAAAGGGACTGCAGAAAACGCCGTCAAACAGAATCACCAGAAGAGGAGGACAGAACAGAATGCCAAAGATGTCGAGCCAGGGAGCAAGCTATTCGGGGAGAGCCTAGAAATCAAATAGCGACTAGTCGCATCAGCTCCCCTGTTCAGCAGTCGGAAAACATGTAAAAACCAACTTCGGGGGCAGAAGTTGGTTGGTAGAGTCGACAGCCCCGAAGTCATCATTCAGATAGCCCAGTTGCACAGAAATAAGCAGTCTTGTTATATATGGAAGTGTAGGAAAAAATGACTGCGTTGTCACTATCGACACTGGAGCTTTGAGATCAATTATTAGACCGGATCTTGTCAAGAACAAACGGCTTCATAATTCCACCAAATATTTACTAAGAACAGCAACTGGAGCAGCAGCACAAGTTTTTGGAGAAATAACTTTGGATATTCAACTAGGTGAGCTGCTATTTCCTCACTATTTCCTCACAATTTCCTAGTTTCAGACATAATGGATGAATGCATCCTTGGAGTAGACTTTATGACCACATATAAAATAAATTTAGATGTCGGAGAACGAATACTCAAATATGGCAACATACAAATTCCTATGAGACTAGGAGGAGGAACAGATTATCCTGCAAAAATTAGGACGATGGTCTGTGAGAATATTACTCTCTCTGCATTCTCGGAGAAGCTAGTATGGACAAAGCTTACTGATGACATCGGGACCTGCCGATTCTATTTGGTGGAACCTAACCCTACAAAAGTTACATCGAACATCATTTTAGGTGAGACTTGAGTTAAAGCAGAAGGTGCAACATTAATTCCAGTCAGAGTGCTCAACACATGCGAAAATGAGGTACAACTAAAAGAAGGTGCTATAATTGGAAATTGTGAACCCGTTTATCAGATTGTTAATTTGAATAATGGTAGTAATATTAAGGAAGCAATACCTATAACAACTACAACTCAACAGGTTCAGAAACTTCTTTCATCTACTGCCTTAAGTGAACAGCAATACAACGGCGCCAAAGAGGTGATCGATGAATTTTCGGAATTATTTGCAATGAATGATGAAGATTTCGGTAAAACAAATCTTGTCCAGCATCGGATCAATACAGGAGATTCTAGGCCCATTCGGCAGATACCACGAAGACTACCATTAGCGAAACAATCAGAAGTTGCAGATATGATAAACTCCATGAAGGATCAAGGCATAATAGAAGAATCTAATAGCCCTTGGACATCGCCAGTTGTTCTGGTCAGGAAAAAGGATGGCAGCACCAGATTCTGTGTAGACAATCGGCAGCTAAATAACGTAACGAAAAAGGATAGCTATCCGTTACCAAAGATTGACGACACACTAGACACCCTTTCCGGAGCGCAATGGTTTTCCACCCTGGACTTGAAGAGTGGTTACTGGCAAGTGGAAATACATCCCGAGGACCGAGAGAAAACTGCTTTCTCAGTTGGGAGTGCCTTATGGCAATTCAGAGTTATACCATTTGGATTAGGTAATGCTCCAGCCACATTCGAACGACTAATGGAATGTGTTTTACGAGGATTAACATGGAAAACATGTCTTGTCTACTTAGATGACATAATAGTAATCGGAAGGACATTCGAGGAACATAAAAACAACTTACGGGACGTACTTCAAAGACTGAGATATGCGAAACTGAAGCTCAGTGCGAATAAATACGCTCTATTTAAAAATGAACTAAAATATTTGGGACACATAGTTTCATCTCAAGGAGTGAGAACTGATCCAGAGAAGATAGCAGCTGTTAAAGGTTGGCCAGTTTCCCAGGAGAAACATCAATTAAGGAGTTTTCTTGGATTAGCTACCTACTACAGGCGATTCGTAAAAGGTTTTGCAGATATAGCAAGGAGCCTACAACTACAAATGTAACGAAAGTTTTGCAAATTTGAAGCAACACCTCTGTGGAACTCCAGTGCTTCACTATCCAAAACTGGGAAAAACTTTTATATTGGACACGGATGCCAGCAATGTAGGTATTGGTGCAGTGCTTTCACAGGAGGAGAATGGACAAGAAGTGCCAGTAGCTTATTTTAGCAAAGCACTTTCAAAATCGGAGAGAAATTATTGTGCTACAAGGAAAGAGCTACTTGCCATTGAAAACTCAACCAAGCATTTCCATAAATATCTCTACGGGCAGAAATTTATCCTCCGCACTGACCATGCAGCGCTTAAATGGCTTTTGCAGTTTAAGAACCCTGAGGGGCAAGTGTCGAGATGGATAGAGCGACTCCAAGCATATGACTTTGAAATCCAACACCGAAGGGGACGTATCCATGGAAATGTAGACGCGCTTTCACGACATCCATGCAAAGTTGAATGCAAACATTGCGTTCGGGTTGAAGAAAAAGAAACATAGGCAAATGTACAGCTGATAACGGTGGAACCATCGACAGGCTGGGACGACGAGAGCTTGCGAACAGCACAACGAGAAGACACCGACATATCACCCATTCTTGCTTGGAAAGAAGACATGGAAAGACCACAATGGAAGGATATTTCGGAGAGGAGTGAGAAAAACTAACGGCGAGTCATTCCGAATGCAGATAGTCGTGCCAGCATCCCAGGTCAAAGATGTTCTAGAAGAAATGCACAGTGGCTGGAGGATATTTGGGGGTGAATAAAACAATCTCCAAAATACGTGTAAGATTTTATTGGTTAAATATGCGAGAGGATGTTGAGGAGTGGTGCCGCAGATGCACTATCTGTGCTTCATGCAAAGGACCACCACACAGAAGCAGAGGAGAAATGCAGAAGTATAACGTAGGAGCTCCATTTGAGAGGATAGCCATAGATATTGCTGGACCCTTCCAGAAACGGATAATGGTAACCGGTACATATTAGTTGCTCTTGACTATTTCAGTAAATGGCCTGAAGCTTATGCAATCCCTAATCAAGAGGCAACCACAGTGGCGGAACAAATAAAAATGAATTGGGTCAGTAGATTTGGTGTGCCTCACGAACTTCATTCGGACCAAGAACGGAACTTCGAATCACGGACTTTCCAAGAGATGTGTAAAATGCTGAGAATAAGAAAAACCAGAACAACTCCTCTGCATCCACAATCTGATGGCATGGTAGGGCGCTTCAACAGAACATTGGTGGAGCATCTAAAGAATGTAGTCGACTGTCATCAATGCGATTGGGATCGACATATTCCCATGTTTCTAATGGCCTATCGATCAGCTGTTCACAACACGACTGGACAAACTCCAGCAAAGGTCATATTCAGAAAGGAGATGCGTTTACCTAGCGACCTCAAGTTTGGTACACCCAGAGGTGAACCAAAGTTACCAGACGATTATGTATCGGAACTTAGACAACGATTAGCTGATGTACATGAGGGCACGAGAGCAAAATTAGCATTAAATACCGATCGGAAGAAGACCCGCTATGACTTTCGTGCTAATTCAGCCGGATTTAATGAAGGTGATGAAGGTTTGGCTGTACAACCCGAAACGACGTAAGGGCAGTTCTCCAAAATTACAACAACACTGGGAAGGACCGCATTCAGTAGTAACTAGAATTAGTGACGTAGTATACAGGATTCAGCGTGGCACAAGAGGAAAGCGGAAAATCGTTCACCTGGATCGGTTGTGTAAATACTACGAGCATCAAGACCATGGATCACATGTTGTTCGGGACGAACAATTTTAAGAAGGGGGCAGTGTTACGCGCCACAAATTGATACAAGCGACATCTATTGGAAATGGAAACAACTTTGGGTTAGTGACATCCTAGTAAACTATGGGATCGGAAAACGGAATATTCAGGAAAGTTCTAGGATAATTCGTAGAGTATAAATACGGCGCTTCTTACATCCAGGATGCGAGTCTTATTTCAGACAGTGAAGTGAACGAAGTAAACTATTAGGATTGTGATAATTAGAAGTTCAGTACGAGCGATAACTATAAAGAGTTGGTTTGGTAGTTATTTATGACTTTGTCAGAGTAAACTGTAAAGTTAAATAAAGAAAGAACTTTTGAATTATATCTGAAATATTGTTTTAAATAACGAATTAAGGCCACGCTCGTAACAATATTTTTCCTAACTTCGCATTATGGGGTTAATATCTATGTATCGGTCGTTAGGAAACGGATTCAGAATTTTTTTTTCGAAATAATCGTCACTAAAAATTTTAATATTTGTACTTATCGTTTTAATATGAACTCTTTTTACTTATGAGTTTTCAATTATCACTAAATTCCTTCCTCTTTATAAGGTTATAAAATCGGTTGGAAGCATAGTCTTCTTGGTTGTGAAGAGTACGAGTACCAACAATTCTTACAAACTGAAGAGATAAACATAATTTTCAATAAAATAAATCTTTCCTGAACTTGACATTGAGAAACCAATTTACCTTCCCTTAGATATATAATACCTCTGATTTGGGCTACATTAAATTCAATTAATATTTTTATACTCTAGATGAAATCTATAAGATGTGCTTAGTTTGTCATTCCGTTTGTAACACACAGAAATAATTATGGATGGTAGAGCAAATGGGTTGGACACCCACGCATAATATTAAAAGTTATTTTGATTTTTGCATGTCCGTCTATCCGTCTGCTCGCTCCCATATAAAAAACCTCGAGTTACTTATGGAGAAAAACCTCAGTTGGCATACCCATGTCAACCTGGTCTGCTCCAGGATTTACTTTGGTCTCCGGTCTCTCTATGCTGTGTACCACGATCTCCTTCCTCATGTTTGGAACCGTCTTGTCTCTGCTCTCGTGCTACCTTTATTTTTCTACGCCGATACTGCACTGTATCCTCTGCAATGCTCGGCTCTGATCTTACAGCGTACTTTTAAAGCCTGTTTACGTTATTTGTTTGGTATGAGGCATCATCCTCATGTTGGACCGCTAACCCAGTTCCTTCTTCCAGGACCGCTCCAGACAATATATGAAGTGAACACTCTTTGCTTCATTTATAGAGCCAGACACAACATGCTCCCGCGATATATTAATAATGGGCTTTCCTGGAGCCGTCTGGATTCTTACAGAATTGTGCTACCTAAACTTAGAACTCACTGCGGTAATAGAAGCGTGTATTGGGTGGGAGCGAAATTTATCTTTTTCTTAAAAATGGGAGGTAGTGTGGCCCGAAGTATTATGAATTGGTTGAAAGGATTTTGAGGGATTTAATAAGATTTTGTCGTTCGGGTAATCCTACGTTCTCTCGATTTTTGTTTTTAACCCGTTGTCTCAGTTGCACTATAATAGTGCATAGACAAGTTGTTTTCCCCCATTCATGCAAAAGACGAAAGTATACGAAATTACTTGTTTCATTCTAAAAAACACCAGAAATTTTCCCATTTTGCTCTACAGCTTCTTAACTTATTATTACGTTAACTTTGGTAATAGTTTTCTCTTCCCTATGGCATGGTTGTGGCGATTTGAAAATAAAGTCGGAATTAGTTTAATTTCTTATAAGGATGCTTATAAGCGATTAAAATATCACTTGAACCCAAAAATGATATTGTTTTAATTTAATTCGATTTTCGGGTGTAAAATTTCATCTGATTGGTATACGTTTTAACGAGTGCTCAAGCCCTGATATACAGAAACACAATATTTATCACGCATGAAATATAGCTTATCGTTCAGTCCATTGTTATAAGTTTTTCTATTTGGATATAAATCCGAATCACAGACATCTATTATTTCCGGTATAGACTCGGGAAACATAATACCAGTCTACCACCTTCTACTACACGTTTCAATTTTGTAGTCCATAGCTGGAATTCTATCACTGTCCATAGACATCTACCTGAGGATAATTTAGCAACAGACTCCCTGTATATGTTAATAGTTTTTCGCACAGCTACTAAGTTAGCCTCTGATATACTAAGTTATTGGCAGAAAACGCCCGACTGAAATAATGCCTAGAGAAAGCCGTTGTTTTAAGTCTGTCATTATTGTATTTAGCAGAGGAATATATGTATGTGTATGGCTTTACAAAAATATTCCTTTGCGAACTAAGCTGGCTGATTATTTTCTTGATATATGCGGCTCGAAACAAACCATGGTGACCTCAGTTCCATAGATATGAATGACAATCTTATTGAAAAGTATAAAATCTCTATAAATTCTCTTTAGAGGCATTATATCCGATTTCATTCAATTTTGTTAAGATTGGCAATTCACCATATTGTTTTAATGAGTCTCAATTCTACGCTCTACCTATCATGTTGAATGGCTGAATGAGTTAACTTTATTCGCTTTATTTACATTTTTTTCATAATTTGCTTGCTTTTTTTGTACAAAGTTTTGAAATTCCAATTACATAAGTATACAAATAATTATGTGAGCTTTATGTGAGATGCAAGTTATACCTATTGACGTGCATTAGTTAATTTTCGAAGTACCTAAAATTGACTGTAGGGTGTCATGACACCTATGGGGTTGAAGCTGCGCTTGGCTGTAACTCAGATCTCATCACTTATCACATTGAAAAACAATTTTCCCCATGATGGTCTCTCCAAAGATCGAATCCAGCTCGTAATAGTAGGAGAAAATCAGTCTATGACCTATGCTAGGAGTATAGTTCGAATGATATTAAATGCTTAACTTGGCATGAACTATTGAATATAGCAATGCTCCAGTCATCAGCTCGGTTGCCATTAGAAGAAAGTTCTTACATACATACATACATATATATATATATATATATATATAGTATTATGTCCCATGCAATTGTGTGATGTCCTAACCCCACCAGTCCACTGCAGCATAAAATCACCCTAAAGGACAATGAGAATTTTGACAAATCACTATTCATAAGAATGAAGAATAGTTCTTTTTGCCCATTTTTATGTTCCAGTCTGTATTAAAAATAAATAAGAAAAATGAGTTACGTTTTATTGTACTTATCAGTTTCGAACTCAAAAGTTGAATCCATCAATCACTTCTTATTCTATACCCCCAAGTAGAATGCTGTCGATACGGATTTATATCCGCACTCTTTCCTATATGGCTCTCTAATCGATTTTCTACGCTTGGTGCATAGAAAATAAAATTCCGGCAGCGATGTAGAATTAGGAAAGTGTGTCTATACTAAAGCTAATTTCAAATTAATGTTGTCATTATCTATACAATTTCAAGAACACCAATACTGCAACTTTTATAATAGCTATCCATAAACACCTACTATGCTTTCAGTTTCATAAAGGGGCATTAATGTCATGAAAACTGCGTCATAACCTGTTGGCATATAATTAAAATTCCAAAGAACTACCCGTCCCAAATGAAAGTTAGCTTGCTACATAAGATTTATAGGAAGAAGGAATAATTTATCTCTACTGCCGTGTTATTTTTCCAATGGTACCAAGTACTTCTTTTCCCTTTTTAATATTGTAGCGACTAGACACGAGAGATTGCCAACAGTGAAAATAGTCACAAAAATAGAACTCATCAATTACCAGTCGTTCACCTGCGGCAATAGACCAAGCCAAGACGTCCAGAACAGAAAGTATTAGAATGGATCCTCGTTAAATATTCCATTTGACGTGGCATCCCCACGAAATGTCGGTCGTTGCTCCTCAAAGATGGAGATACATTTTCCACATTATGGCAACCATTTCCTCAAGAGTACATAGTTGAAGTTGAGATCCTTTGCAGGCGATAAGATGTTTACGTTCTGAGCACCTCCTTATGATGAGCATTTATCATGAAGTGATAAGAAGCAACGAAGCAGGTTAAATGAGATTCTAACTTGACGAAAGCTAGTAATTAGTACTTCATATGAAAGACTTGCTATCATTTTCAGAGTTAGTTGATGACATATGGCCGATAACAAGGAATTTTTCTGTTGCTATATACAATTATGTAGTTAGTATTATAAAAGAGTAGAACAAGGTATACGGTGGAGGATCAAAAAATATTTTATAGTCCACATAACAAAAGGCGCCTCCTTGTTTAAAAAATTTGAGGTTTAATCTCATGGTCAAATAGAAATTCTGTGTGCACAATTAAGAACCTATTTACATTTTTTGCATTTTACATTAAAATTTATTCAGTAATCGTTTTTTAAAAGATTCCTCATTGTTCTTTGTACATTGTAGGTATATAGTTAAGAGCGGTACCAGAAAATCGCTCCTTATGTAGGGGAGCCGAATGTGTATAATAGCATTTATTTTATTTAATACCTTGCTGGAGAAATACCGACAGAAAAAAAAATTAAAAAAATAATAAAACAAAAATGGATGACGAGATCTACGTCCAGCATCGATTTAAAGTTTTGCACAGATCTCAAAACACACAAAAAAAGAAGAAAATTGTGAATCCTATTCACGAAAGAGGCCATTTAAAAACTTTAGAGTTTCTTAACCGGTCGTAAAAAAAGAATGGGCTTTTTACTCGTAGTTACCAGTGTCAGTCAGCCATGACAAGAAGCTCATAAGAAATATCTATGACATTGTTCAGGAGTGTTCAACAAATATATATATTGAACAGCTTTTCAGTTACCAAAAAAGAAAGTGCAGCCAATCATCAACCAGTTGACCTTCGAAAAAGTACGTATATAATAAAAAATTATAGAATTCCCTGTGAAGGGAGGTACATTATAAAAAAAAAGCGGGGATATTTCCTAAATTTAAGACACGTTTTCCTCTAAAAATAAATGTAATTTTTTCTGATAGGAACGGAAAATCACATCCGCAATTCAATGAACTCAATGAATTTAGGTAGTTGGCACCGGAAAACCTATATAGTAGGTAAAATTCCTGAAATGGTAAGCTTTCTCGGATATAAGGAAGAAAAAATTCAATAAATTAGGTATTATTTCACATTTTTTATGGAATATGTTTTCCTTAATACAATTCACACATTGTTTTGAAAACAAGTCATTATATTGTTTTACAATATTTTGTTTGAGCTTGCCCAGCTCACCAGAACTACCGTACTACTTAGTAGTATAAAATTTTTTGAAATTTGGTGCCCCCTTTGATTTGTCGCAGTAACTTTGTTACCAGTAACAATGCTCCACAAAGTTCGAGTCGAGGAACGCCAAGAGTTTTAATTGGCGCTACCTTTGTTTTCGACATTAATAGGATAATCGTGCATTTTCCTTCCATATTAAATACTTTGAGATTCACTACTGCTGAGTATGCCTTTGTAGACGCATCTGAAAACCATGTTGCTCACAAGATTTCTGTTTAAGATGTTGACCAGTACAGCTCGGTATTCGAATCAATTCTAAGTCTGTTTTGAACGAAATTCCTGTGGTAGCTTTTCTTCCGAACATTGCAATCATACTTCCTGCATCATGATATTTGCTTTAATGATGACTGAAGCGACCCATCCTAAAGGGTCCAACAATTTAGCCGTATTAGATAAGAGCTCTCGTTTTATCTGAACTATATCCTCAAATTTTGATGAAACCTTGAATGTACCATAATATGCCTAGGGCATCAACATTTTGGTCGATACTAATATTGAATACTGGTGATATTTCTTTGTGCTCTGCTGGAATGCGTTCTAAAACTTCTACCAAATTCGAGACCCATGGATTTGTTTACTTATACCTTCTTCAACTTCGTAGGTTCCTGACATTAAGTCGTCCACGTAGAAATCATTTAGCGTTGTTTCGGATGTTATCGGGAACTGTTCTTGTATGTCTTTGGCCAATGACTGTAAAGAATTTACTGCCAAATAGGGGGCATTAGACATTCCAAAAGCTACAGTTCGAAGCCTGGAATTTTTCGCCAAGCTATTCTTTGTTACCTGACATCATCTTGATGCACTGGAATTTGACGGTTCATCTTTTCCACGTAGACGGTGAAAGTTACCTCGTCTCCATCCAAGTAGGAGTGTTGTCATAAGTTATTGAATAGTCGGTTCCGTAAGAAGAGAATTATTATTAATGTCTTGCTCTAGCCTAGAACTTTTTAAGGTTAATATATCGCAGTTTTCTTCAAAAATAACATTAATAATTTCGTCTTTGAAATATGTTGAACCGTGTATCTACGTGTATTAGAACTTTATAGAAAAAACTTGTTAGCAAAATAAACTCGCCCTCATTCAGCAAGTGTTCAAGATCAGATGTTTCTCTAATACTTATGTCATCCCAATGATCCTCATTGTGGATGCTTTGAAAGTATTCTAGAAGCTCTCCTTTATTTTCTTGTATACTATTTACTATTTTGGAGTGAAAATTCCACATAGTTTGAGATGGTTTTGGTATGCAGCTTGTACAAATCTCTCCGAGAATATTACTTCTTTTTGGCGATAATGCAAAAAAAGAGCTTATTCCACTAATATTAGCAAAGAAAATTCTCTTTTAATAATGGAACATACGTTCTTAAAAAATATTGTTACGAGCGTGGCTTTTTTTCGTTATTTAAAACGCCATATTTCAAATATTACTAACAAGTTCTTCTTTTATAACATTTACAATCAATTATCAAATCAACTCTTTATCGCTAGTACTATACTTCTAATAATCGCAGTCCAAATAGTTTACTTCGTTCACTTCACTGTCTGAAAAAAGACTCGTCTTCTGGATGTGAGTAGCGCCGTATTTATACTCTACAAATTATCCTAGATCCTTCCTGAATATTCCGTTCTCCGAACACGAAGTTTACCTAAAGTTGTTTCCATTCACAACAGATGTCGCGTGTGTCATTTTGTTGCACGTAACTCTATGTGCATAGCAATGCACACAATGTGCTAAAAGAAAATGTACCTTCATTAAAACTTGAGCACCTCATCTTCTACCACTCATGAGAGCTGCTTCATCGTACGCTTGCGTTACAAGATTATCTTTGGGATTAAAACTCAATTCGGTTAAAAGAACAGAAGGTAATCCAAACGCAGTTATATCTTTTACATCAACAAAATTTAAAAACCGTTCAGCTGGTGCACAGGAAATATAAGTTGTTTCGTTTGTCTGAACAGAAACAAAATTACTTTATATCTCAGTTTCTAGATTTTATAAGAAGGGTACACTTGATAAATCGCGTCTAAAAGATCATTTTGTATTGCCTTAGAATTATTTCTTGATATCGTAGCACTATGTAGGTATTCATCTAAAATACTATCAAAAGGCGCTGTGTGAGATATTAGTTATAAAAACACACCCTGATTACGTGACTGATATGTTTCGTCAAGTCCTAGCTCTGCGAAAACACCACTGGTCTTGTCAATCAGTTCGTGATTCCTTTTAATGGACAAACTACATCCCTTACTTATTTGAGACAGTATATTAACAGAGCCTAAGGTTTTATATTTTACAGCATTCTTCATTTGCGTAGAGCTGCATTTATATTTTTGGACTCATTTCGATAAATGTTTGCAACCATCTTTCGTCCCAAAATTTTCCCCACCATTAAGTAAACAATAAAAGCAAAGAACACAGTTTTTATCACTTACTGTTAACTATGGCATTTTTTGGAACCAGCTGTTATAAAATTGTCGGTTTTTGTATACATCCCGCTGAGGTAAATTAAAATCCATCAGCTGATATGAACCAATATGTTTTATCTCTAGCTTTTCTTCTAATTGTAGCAAAGAGAAGTTAGTATACAGTCCATTTTATTCATGAATAATTTAACCAAATAATAAAAGATGCGAATCTTTAAACACTTAATATTAACACAATTAGATTATGTATGTATGTCCTTAACTAGCTAAAACCCCCGAGAATACTTCACAAGCCATGAAACAGACTCCCTCCAACGGAGTCCTTACATTCTAAAATATTTGCAGTGTTCTTATGTACAACTGACAAAAGTTTGATTTGAATAGCTCCTCCGCTCTAAACTACTATTTATACAGAAAAATGGCTTTCTAATAATCTTTAACTTGCGTTCTTATCTTCCGAACCGTAATAAAATTTTCATACCTTTCCGAACAAAATTATTTAAAAAAATGTATCTTAACCAAATGACTACGATTCCTCAAACAAAAATTTTCATCTGAGTAGTCATTGTAATGTCGCTGTGCCGTCATTGGATGCCGCAGAGCTGATGATATCCTGCGTACAGATTTGGACTCCAGCTGCACATACACACATGCATTTATCACTCAGATGAGAGTTATTGAATTTGGGCACGCTTCAATTTGTTCTAATAGCGTAAGAATTTCTTCAATTGTTATAAGTATTCTCCTATTATCCTTCTAAGATGATGTTTGAAGGATTTAACTTCTGCTTCCTAAATACCTCCGTGATGTGGAGCTGCAGGAGGAACGAAGCGCCACTCCGTGTTGTCGTTGGCAAGTAACTCAGCAATAGTGGGTTGTAAGTTACTTAAAACTTGACGAAATTTGGCTGCCAATTCCTTATTAGCTGCAACAAAATTTGTCGCATTGTAGCTATAAATACGGGAGCAATGTCCGCGTCTTGAGACAAATCGTTTGAATGAGGCAACAAACACATGGGATGACAGTCCAGTTACAAATTCGATATGAACAGCTCGTGTTACTAAGCAGATAAAAAGGGCAACATATACCTTGAATGATTTCTGACCGTGCGTGTGGAACAAGCGAAACGGAAACGAAAAATGTGGGTCCGACCCAGCAAACATGGCGAAACGCATAAGATTCACTTTCTTATTACCTGGACGATAAAATATCTCGCGGATGATAATCATATTCGTATTGCATTATTATCTTCCAACGGGAGAAACTGTTACCCCGAAGGCAAAACATTTTGAAGAAACGAATGCGTATCTTCTACGCGATACGCTAAAGTAATTTGCCAATATCCCTTCCTGGCAAGTTATTTTCATATATTGAATAAGAAACGTATTCGTTTCTTCAAGATGATTCGCTTTCTTATCCTCTAAGCAAATCGTTCAAAAATCGTCGAAATAAATCCTTTGGAATTTGTAGTAAGGGAATTAAGGAGATATTTGTTTAAAGTAGGTATATATTTATTTAATTAAATTTTTTTTAATATGAATTGGTGGAATTAAAATCACTAGTGAACTCACAAATTAATTACTGTCATCGAGTTTAATGACACGTTCTTCCAAATGATAAACTCGTGTATCATAGAGATGACAAATAAGCGAAACTATTGTCTTCTTGCTTCACATTTAAAATCAGAAAACAAAACTATTTGTAATTTCATCTTCTTTTCGTCTACGCAAGACATGGAAGAAATCATTTCACAGTATTTGCTTTAATTTCGCGTAGAAGATATTTTGGCAATATCATCCACATATCGTCCGGAACATTTTTCATCCAAATGTTTGCTGGGGAGAATATTATAAAGAAAGACAGGTTTGTCGCATATAACCATATAATAGATATGTATTTCTGTTCGTTTTGCAGGTTTCAGGGGCATATATGCATGTCATATCACCGTTGGTAATTTCGGACCCAGATTTTTACCGAAATTATATGAGAATGACACCTGCTCAGTTTGAGGAATTAGGTATTTGCTCTTTGAGCAATCCTTAGCTTTTTTGCTGTTGTTTCACGTTTAGTTTCTGTAAAAGAGATAAATTTAAATTCATTTATATATTTTTTTATATTTGAAAAATTACGAGAGCAAAGAATATTTTTAGGTTTTCAGTTCGCATTACCTTCTACTCACAGCCGAAATCTTTTCTCCGCTAAGTTTGAGAATGAGCTAAATTCAATAAAAGAAACCTCAGGTGACTTTGTTTAACTTAATAATTGAAATAATTGCCTTGACGAGAACTTGCTATCTTCTAAAAATGATAATAAATGGACGCACTTGTACTTCTTTTTTTGGCGCTGAGCCACTTGGCAAAGGCTTTTTAGATCGTAGGAATGATGCCTTCACTATAACCCACCTTTTTATGTCCTCTGAGGAGATGACAAGGTTTTTACTTATATCAGACCAGAATCGTGGTCGTTTTATTTTTATATTCAAGATTTGTGGTTGATCTCGAACTGCTTCAATTATTTCTTCTAAAAACGAACTTTTAGATTCAAACTAAGGTATTTTAAAATAAATGTAACCAAATATTGCTGAAAGACGAGGAGTTCAGATAATCATTTTCGGAATAAAAAGTGGAGAAAGTCTTCTGGGGTGTTTGTCATCTCAAGTCTTAAGAAACAAAAGCGGAGCAGTACAGGAATTTGGTCTCGTAACGGGACAGACGCACAACGTCATACGCACAATTTTCGAAATTTCATTTTGACCCCCTTATGGTGTTCTTAAATTATACGAAGCTTATTATATTATATGAAGCTTATTAGCTCTTTCTTTTAATAGAATTTGCGAAACTTCGCTTTCCACGCGGAAGCAATCACAGTTATATCATATAAAATAAAGCCTATCTATCATATAAGTGATTATAGTAAATCGTTTTTCAGCATTTCCTACAAATAGCCATCGAGGTACTCGCTCATTTAGAATCCAGAACCACAATAAGACACCTTGAGATAGAACATAACAAATATCAGGGATTACTTTACTAGATTAGTAGTCACCTTGGTCAATTGCTCATGTAACAATATACAAAATGAACTAACACGAGATTACAATACATGTATTTAATTCACTATGGAGTCTTACAATATTATTACAAGAGATTATGATCAACACCCATCAGAGTGAATAGTCAACTCAATACGTCTATATCTAAAATCTAAATCTAAAGAATATTTGTGAACCCTTCAAACATCTAAATAAAATTAACTTATGGAACAATAATCACACATTTCAGGGTGCAAACAAAATCAGAGACTAAATAGTTCTTGAGATTAATACCGATATAACGATTAAAATTGCCACGCTCAGTATTCACGTTATAAAAAAATATGAATATGAATAATTACAGTAATTAAAAATTAATTGTTAGAAGGATTAATATATTATTATGCACTATATAAAATATGAAATCTACTAGCATGTGCAATAAATAAAGTTTATGTACTATGTAGGAAATAAAACTTTATTTTGTTTTAAGAAATGATGACATCATACTATACACATCACACAGTAAATTCTTGCTCATGAAAACTGTCATGAATAAATACTTGGACACCTCCCATAAATAAAAATGTAAAACCATCGTAATAAAAGGAAAAAAGGACACACTCCCCAACATCTCAACGTGCATCACAAAAGGAAGCACCACCATGAAAATCAACAACCAGAACATAGAATACCTACACCAAACAGCTGAAGTATCTCGGAGTCCTTTTTACAGAAGACTTGAAATTCAACAAACACATATCGGAAAAACTGAATAAAGCCAGTTATGCATTCGGATCACTTGGAAGTATATTAAAAGCTTAAATTCATTCGGAGCAAGATGAAAGTCATCTGCTACAAATAACTGATCAAGCCGATAATAATAATAGGTACCCACGTATTCCCCATATGGTCGACATCAACTCAACAACAAATGGTAAGAATCAGAATCTCCGAAAAAAATGCTTGAGATATGCCGTAAACCAGATAAGATCTGAGGAAAACCACTACAGAGATATTAAGAACCAGGAGCTCTACGAAGAGACGGTCTAACTCATAGACAACAGGCTGAACTACAATAGACGTATACGTAAGTGCATTTACTTACGTAAAGCGAACGCGCCCTTTAATTTAACAGGCATACACCAATTAACTTTAATTCGTGTGAGGGGAACTTTCGTTAAGTTTAAAAGTCAAACTGCAGTCAGTAAAGGTGCGGTAAGCATCGTTCATTCCGTAAGAACGCGATGTGTCAAACAATTTAATTATTACTAAATGATTAAATGTAAAAATTAAAATGGAATAAAAATGGTACTGCGAATTAATAAAAAGCACAATTCTTCAATTAAATCAACTTCCATTTGGTAATTATTTTATTTTTACCACTTTTTAAAATTGAAAACATTAAATATCAAGATAATAACTCTAACGGAATGTGATATAAATTTAGGCTAAAAATATCAATTTATCATAAGTAAACCTCAGTCTCGTTCAATATCGTAAAGTTACTTATTTCTATTATAGTTCAACCTAACTTCATGTCAAACATCGCATAAAAATTCCCAAATAGATTGATAACAATACCAAACGAAGTTATAGAGCATTACTCGCAAAACCTTGAAGATGGAGATGTGAATACATTTTCCAAAATATAAAGCACCTCATATGCCCAAATGGTTACAGAATAGAAACTTTCTCTACAACAATAATTGAAGACTGATTTGCTACCAGAAATTAGGACAAGGAAATAGGCCTAACCAACAAAACAAAATGGCGACTAGCGTAGTACTAATCCTGCTGTCGTTTAGCCCACTCGTATTAAAGCTTTTACAGTTGTTAAATTTGTCAGATCTGCCTACTACCATAGATGACTCAAGAACTAGATGTCGTATGCAGTACCGCAAAAGTATACAAAGTTTATATGGCTGGGTGGTCCATTCCGGAATGGACCACAACATTTGAAATAATGTATACCTACGTCGAGAGCTTCATTTTTTTTGTCTGAAGTATTAAGGAGGGCGATCAAATGTATACAAAACTGCTATTGTAAAAACATTTGCGGAACGCTCTCAAACATGTTATAGTCCATTCCAGACAGGGTTGCCACTTAAGTAGAATTGAATGTAGGTACCAAAATTTCTGCAATTTATGTACGAAAAATGTACCAGGGTATTTCATATTAAAATGTACCAATAACGCACCATATGTTATATCTCAAACACACTATTCAATTGACAAATTCAAATGTTGAAATAGTATACCTACTGCTTTAAAAAATATAAAAATTTATTTTCAGCAAAATATATCGCACCCTGGCAAGAAAAGTCACACAAGTCAAAATTGTTTAAGTTAAATATCAAGTTTTATTCTTGTGATTTTTATGTTGTTTGTAGGGAATTAGTTATTTTTTAGTAGAATTGTTAACAAAACAGACAAATTTTGATTTTTGAATTGTGACACATTTCCTGTCAAGGTACGATGTATTTTAACAGAAGCTCTTGCCGAACACAGAGAAAAACTTAATGAAATTCGAATGAATATAAGACAAGATAAGAAAACATATAGCATATTTTTCTTCTTTAATTTAAAAGTTACCGCCACTAAGAAAGTAATGGTCAGTAAAAATTTCACATCTGTTTATATTTTTATGTACATTGTTATGGAAGAATATTATAAAAAAATTGTGGGAAGGGCACTGTGGAAAATGTACCATTTTTGATTAATTTGTACCCTTGTACCAAAAGTGAATAAAGTAAGAATTATGTACCTACCACTTTTGGTACAATTGTACCAAAGTGGCAACCCTGATTCCAGAATGCATTACCTATTTCACAATCTCTGCTCTAGTAAGCCATACGACATCTAGTTCTTGTGCCATTTATTGTATTCGTTAGAAGTGAATCCTTGTTCCTTCTTAGAATAATTTATATATATGTATGAATATAAACTTTTTTTCTTCTGTTCTTGCTCGTACTCATTGGAAGAAGAAGAAGAGTATGTGCGACTAGACGTGTCATTTTCTCTCGCAAGTTTTTATAGTATTTCTATTCTCACCGTGCAAAGTTTTTCCTCAAACTTGGTTTTTTCATTTGTTGGACTGCTTATTTGTAGCTACACCTCGATAGTTTGCCAAATTTTGTGAATTTCAAAAGTCTACAAGCAATTTTAATTTTCAATATTTTCACATATCAATATGGCTACAACAAATTCGTCTTCAACTACACCTACAGCAAATACAGTCACAGTTCGGGACACCCGAAGTAAGTATAACAAACAAAGTAATCCAGCCACTAACTTCCCTGATTGTGTTACAACAGCAACAACGAAAGCATCGTCATTGACGTCAACTTTGGATGATCTTAAGTCACGCATTAACAACATTGCAAAGGAGCTGACTGACAAACTCGAGGAAATCAAAAGCGATTTTCAGACGCACGTAAACAAGTTACATGAACGTGTTGACCGGCTAGTTGAAGTAAATTTGTGTAAAATTACAGCACATTTCACTGACGCTTTCACGATTTATGAGGACAGGATTGATTCTCTTGAAAGACAGCTTAATTCTAAGTCTATCCTCTTAAATGGTGTTCCAAGTACAAACGACGAAAATTTATTAAATATTTTTAAAAGCCTATGTGAATCCATCACTCCCCCCGTGCTGGAGATTTTTCGTGCTAAAAACAAAAGTAATCCGGATAGTTCGATTATAATCAAACTATATTCAACTCGGGACAAAACTAGCGTTTTAAAAGCGGTCAGTGCTAAGCTTAAACTTCCGCAGCAAGGGCTATCACTACGTGTCATCGGATTTGATTCTGGTAAAAGAATTTTTGTTCATGAGAGCCTCACTAAAAAGAATTACATTGTTTACCGAGAGGCTCAGCGTTTGAGGAAGCAGAAACATTTATTTTCGGTTTCATCTCGTAATGGAATTGTCTTGTGAGACTGAAGCCCAACTGCGATGCTCGACCTGTTCCTAGTTTGTTTAAGCTCAAACAACTTGCAGCCACCGTTGATAGGAAATAGCAATGTTCTTTCCTGTGTTTTTGCAATTAGTGTCGTGGACGGTTACCGTTCCAGATAATAATGTATTGCCTTCATTATTCTTCCATTCTAGATTAGGCTTAAGTGTTGTTTATTTTTACATTAGTTTTTTAAGTTTCTATTTGAAATTTATTAATTTGCTCTTTGTTTTTATTGAAGTTCTCAGTCAAATTCATGAACTCTGTTTTCTTTACGTTCTTAGGTTAATCTTTATTATTTTACTCTTACGATTTTTGCAATTGCCTTTAATTTTCCTGTTTAATTATTATACTATATTATTTTTCCTTCTAGCTATATGTACAGCTTGTGTTATTGTTCCTGCTCCTTTTCATATCTTGTTTCTGTTTTATTTGGATAATAGATAATGCCATTACTGCTGAGTCTGGTGGATTGAATAACTCACGCGTTCTGCTGGATATTATGTGTAATCAGTGTAGTGGGCTTAAAATTTGTCATTTAAATGCTCAAAGTTTATATCCCAAGATTGATGAATTTGGTGATCATTTTAGCGTTTCTTCTCTTGATATTATCTGTATTTCCGAGACTTGGTTGAAATCGCACATTGCTGATGAGCTTTTAGATTTAAATAATTATAGGATTTTTCGGAATGATCGTGTCGGCTGCATTGGTGGAGGGACTGCTATTTTCATTAAAGATTCATTTCGTGCTCGTATTGTGGCTCGGTCAGATCATCTTCCTATAGAATATATTTTTATTGAGTTTTTAGTTAATGCAGAAAATGTCTGGTTGGTGTCGTATACAGACCTGCTACTACGTCATCATTTAGCGAGATATTGAACACATACAGCCTGAGTGTGTATAATTCTGAACCTACTCACTTCACTTCAACTTCGGCAATCCTATTGGATTTATTCATTGTTGCTGACAACTAATCAGATGTCTCTATCTGCATTCTCCAAACATGACTTAATCTTGGGAATTTACAATCTTTGCTCTGAATCTGTAAGTGGTTTAAATTTTTCTTATAGAGATTTTAATGATATTAAGTTTGATGAACTTTTTGAGGAGGCACAATCGTTTGACCGGACTTTGATCCGTTCATTAACATCAGCTGATGAACAGCTTGAACATCTTTTCGATAAATATGTCCCACTGAAACATCGTCGCATTATCAATACCCAAATACCTTGGTTTGCGCTAAGAATCAGGCAATTTGTATTTCGAAGAAATAATGCATATCGTAGATGGCATCGCTTCCGTACACTGATTGCTGGGAGCTTTTTCGGTCCACTCGTAATGCAGTTAATAATGAAATATCCCGTGCCATGTTTCAATATTATAGTAAAAATTTTAAGAACTTTTATTTTTAATGATTCTAAATCAAATTTATAAATACAAGAAGAAAAAACAACCGCCTCGTCCGGGATTTGAAACCGGGACCTTCCGCTTGCCGGGCGACTGCTCTTACCACTGAGCTAACGAGACAGATGATTTTCCCTCTTGCATTTATCAAATTTGTAACTAGCCTACTAAGCCACGTTTTGCTTTCAGCTGGCATTAACCAGTAACGATGAAAGCGCACAAATAAATTGTAAATTCAATTTTATTTATTTTTCCCGCGGACGGGAATCGAACCTACACTTGTTAGAATCGGTCAATGATGGAGAAATAAGAATTTTAAGAACTTTTATTTTTAATGATTCTAAATCAAATTTATAAATACAAGAAGAAAAAACAACCGCCTCGTCCGGGATTTGAAACCGGGACCTTCCGGTTGCCGGGCGACTGCTCTTACCACTGAGCTAACGAGACAGGCTAGTTACAAATTTGATAAATGCAAGAGGGAAAATCATCTGTCTCGTTAGCTCAGTGGTAAGAGCAGTCGCCCGGCAAGCGGAAGGTCCCGGTTTCAAATCCCGGACGAGGCGGTTGTTTTTTCTTCTTGTATTTATAAATTTGATTTAGAATCATTAAAAATAAAAGTTCTTAAAATTCTTATTTCTCCATCATTGACCGATTCTAACAAGTGTAGGTTCGATTCCCGTCCGCGGGAAAAATAAATTATAGTAAAATTTAAAAGCAATAATCCATCCAAAAAACTCTGGCAGAATCTTAGAAGTATTGGGGTTGGGCGATCTAGCCCAGCAAACAAATTGAATCGAAAATAACTCGAAAGTAACTTGACATGGGCAAGCATAACCCTCGAAAACGATATTGCCAAATGCTCGTTTGTAATTTAGGCGGCGGACTAAACGGACATACGAAAGTAAGCTAAAAAAGGCAATTTATAAGTAATTCGCATATTCCTTACCAAAAGCAAGTATATATGTATATTTTATATACTTGCCAAATGCGAGGGTTGAGTAAATTACTTTTAATTTACCAATTTAAACTTATTTTTAATATGTCTGGATTGACATTTTTAATTCATAAGGGCAATCTTTTCCACAATATCTTATTATTATTTTTCTTCTTTTAATTACGATTGTATTTTTGGACATAAAATAAACGAACAGAAAAAAACTTGCATAAAGCTTATGTTTTCTTCGTTCTTTCCATTTTTTGAATTGATTTTCACGAGGCTTGCTAAAGGCGAGAAATAGGCAATAGTGGAAAGAGAGGGAATCATATATACACTTTATTGCCATAATACGGTCACTGTTTTACAACTATTGCTCATTCCTTACTTTTGGCAAAACCTCGCCAAATTGTTTGCTGGGAGGAGTTCAACCGTATATGTAAACCCATGTGAGTTAAACCAGATGTTTGCTTCTGCTTCAAATAACTTAAATAGCCCGGGCTCTACTGTCAGTGATTATGCTAGTGATTTAAATACACTTGATCCTTTTGATTGGTTTCCTTTTAGTCAGGTTAGCGAGCCAGACGTTTACAAAGTTACAAAGTTACTAGTTACAAAAGTTTATTGCCAGTATCCGTACACAAGATTACATATCTTTTAAGTACTATAAATTTAAGGGAGAGAGAACAATTTTAATAGTTAATTACAAAAACATATGTATATCTAAACTTAATAAGAAGATTGTATGTGAATATAAAGGTAAATGCTAATATAAAACAATTAGATTAAAAGTAATGATAGCAAGAAAGAGCAACAAAGTAAACAGTAAAACGTGAAAAATTTCAAAGAGGGTAAAGCGAACATGGTTGAGCATACAAACGGAGTTTTTCATCACATATTAATATTGTGCAAATTGGTATTTAAAGCCTTCCTGAATGCATTGACGGAGTGCGCACCTTGAACTGACCGAGGAAGTGAGTTCCAAGCACGAATAATTCGTACAAAGTAGGAGTTCTTCATGACTAGTGCACAAAGCGCGGGACCAGGAAACCGTGGGACCGTGAAGAGTTTAATGGCTGCAAGTGACAGCTTAAGTATTCGGGTTTATTATAACGTCTCAGCTTGTAGAATAAAATTAGCGTCGTTTTTAATAAAAGAACACGTAGTGAACACCCAACCAGTGTGTCTCTAAGCTGTGTGACATTATCAAATCTTCTTAATTTGTACACAAATCGGATGCAGTCGTTAAAGGCAACCTCTAACCTCCTCATACAGTTACTATCAAACGAGGGGAAGATTACACTACCATAGCAAGTGCTTGACGCAATCAAAAGCCTTGCTAAAATCTAACATCACTGATATGCAGAGTTCATTTCTATCCAGCGCAGCCCTAATATCCGTAGTAATCTTCAATAGTGCGGTTTCACAGCTATGCTGTACACGGAAACCAGACTGAAAAGAACAAAGCATATGATTACTCTCTAAATGTTCAAGTATCTGCATATACATTAGTCTTTCAAGCACTTTGGCAAGATAGCTCAAAATACTTATGGGTCTATAGTCCGAAATATCATTCGGTCTAGAATTTTTCGCAAAAGCCAAAACATTAGCACGTTTCCATGATTGGGGAAAGCAAGAGGACATGAGACATGTGTTAAAAAAATGCAGAAGGTACAAGCAGACGCTTAGTAGAAGATGTTTAATAAAACGAGGATACAACTTATCTGGACCCACTGCCTCTGATTTTATCTTAGCCATAGCAAGTGTCATTTCATCCATGCTAACTGAGCGAAATGAAAAATACTGTGTCACAGAGTTTAACGACAGGATAGATAGGTCACGAGGATGATGGGTTGAGACCATGGAATCATCAGAAGAAATAACTGAGTTACCTGGATTAGAACTAAAGAAGTTTTTGAGCTCATCTGCGCTAAAGTGGCATTCACTGTTGCTATTTTCATAGACTCTGGCGTCTTTCAGATTTTTCCAGAAGATCTTAGATGGTAGATTAGGATTTAATTTTGACCCAAAATAGTGTCGCTTAGCATTACGTATAGCACAGGTAACATTATTACGAGCCTTTTTATACAATGTAAGGGACTGAATTGTTTTCAATCTTTTGTACTGACGTAAGAGGAAATCACGCTCATTTATCAGAGTTCTAATCCTTCCTGAGTACCAGGGCCAGATGCTATTGCTCACCTTTCTGTTACGAAGAGGAACATATTTCTCGAAAAGGTAATTTGTTAACCTGTAAAACAGCTCCAATTGCTCATCAGGCGTTGCTGTCCCACAGATCACTGTCCACGGGAGAACTGCAGCCTCTTCAGCCAAGGCTTCCAGCGGTATGCTCCTGAAGTCACGAAACACAGAGTTATGCTCATTTGCTGGCTGCGTAAATTTCATATCGAAGCACAAGAACAGGAAATCGTGATCCAGAGTGCTTATGGGATTGAGTTGGTTATGAAATAGAGCACGACTGGGGTCAGATGTTAGTAAACAGTCAAGTTGAGATGGATTGGATGTGAAGAAATAAAATGGCTCAGAGTTGACTAAATTCAAGTGAAAGGATGATAGGAATGAGAGAAAGCCGCAAGTCCTAGTACACTGGGATAATATATTTATATTAAAATCACCTCCAACAATTACGTTGGGATACCGATGTGACAGTTCTGTGAGAGTATTTCCAAATTCCTCAGCATCACTAAGGTTGAATGCATTAGGAGGACAGTATGCAGAGCATATAATGCATTTATCTGCCCCTGTATTAAGCTCCAAACATAAAAATGCAATAGATCCGGTAGTAGAAAAGTGTACCAACTTGGAACCTATACAGTCTTTGACGAATATAGCAACACCGCCACTCGCTCTATCATCACGATCATTTCTAAACAAGCTGTAACCCGGGATTCACACGGTGGAAGAAGGAATTAAATCCTGAAGCCAAGTCTCACTAACTACTAGAACGTGTACGTCAGAGCCCCCGAAGATCAGCCGCAATTCATCAACTTTATTCCGAATACTTCTAGCATTTATTACACAGATGTTCAGACCACTAAAACGTTTACACATAATGTTCAGAAGGACTCCTACATTGCACGTAGCACCATTGTTATGATAATCCAAATTTACACTCATCATGGGCCACAGGGGCAACCATCAATGCATCCAATCCGAGACACACGAGTGCAGGTAAATGCCGAATACATCCCGTTGAACTATGCTGAATCACTAGTACATACTCAGAATAAAACATAATCGTAGAAGAAAACAAAATAAAGAAATTAAAGGAGAAGAGTGAGAAAAAGAAGAAAATATAAAAAAATAAATTTAAATAATTCAAGATGCTAAAGTATACAAACAAAAATTCGAGAGTACCAAAGTACCTAATTTGTTAGAAAATGACTAATTCAAATGTACCTCCAACCAGTCAACTACGAACCACGTCACAAGACAGCTGGCTGTGATCCAGTATTTTATCAAGATGCCCATCCATCATACGCCTTACATATACGAATCCATTTCTGATCATCACAGAGTGCAGCTTTCCATCTCTATGCATCTGGATCGCAGACCTCAATAACGAGTGATTTCTAGGAGTCAGGCTTTCATTCACATACACCTTACTATCCGAAGCAAATCCATCCACCTGGCTTAGTTTAATTCCCTTATTTTTTGCAAAAGAGGATATGAAAGCATGACACTCAGTTGTAGAAGAGAAACGAACCATAATAGGAGAGGCATATCCAGTCCGATTATTTTTACGTGTGCCTGCACTGCTTAGAGCTTTAGGTCGAATTCTAAATACATCAACATAAGGAGTAAGATTATGCTGAACTCGGGTTGCAATGTTTTTACATATGTTCATTAGATTCTCTCCTGGCTCCTCAGGGATTCCCCTAATCACAGCGACCGATAAACGCCGATCACGTCGAAGCTCCTCTAAATCGTTTTTGAGCAGCACACATTCGCTTTCAGTTTCTCTCAGTTTCTGCTTGCAAGCATTCAGCTCCTGAGATAAGAGTTGTACAGTGGTGTTTAATTCTGCCAGTAGCTTCGTTTCCATAACTTTTAGAGAGCTATCAAATCGTTTGATTAGCCTCAGTTCAAGCTTAGATAGGAGCTCTTCTATGTCATCATTGTGTCCTTCACTCGTACTCTTAATTGTGCTCCTAGTATTCACTGGTGCTCTGACATCAGAATTTTTTCCACCCTTTGCCCCCCTTTCAGTACCAGCCATAGTGAACAACTCAGTTATACCACGTTCAGAGAATATTTGAATTCAAAGCAGTTAATATGTTCAATTTTGAAATATAACAAGTGCTTCCGGCAACCACTGTAACTATTTCACAAACTCCAATTGTGCGGAAATAAAAGAACCATCAAGAATATCAAATCACAAACGCAATCGATTAGTCGGAGCTGCAAAACTTCTACCAACTAGTATACATCACCACATATTTCTTAGCTAAGATACAGTTAATGAAACAGCAATTATTTATCACAGTGGACCAAAAATTAAAAAGTTTTACAAATTTGAGTAACCTTATCCACATATGTAATTTCTAGTTAAACATAATTTGTGCACGATTTCTACATATATTTATCCCATTTAGTTAAACTCTAGCTTAATTAAAGTAAGTAAACTTACAATAGAGTCATTAAAATATAAAATGTCAAATATCACAACAAACTTTTACACTTTTCGCAAGAACACTTTAATTAATGTTTATTTTGCTATTATGGCGGTGAAATCTAACGCTGTTGGACTGGATGACCTTCACCCCAAATTTATAAAAATTCTTTTGCCTGTTATACTCGCAAATCTCACCTACTTTTTCAACAACATTATTTTAAGATCTACGATCACTTCTATTTGGAAGTATTCTAAAATTATTCCTATTCCCAAGAAGTCTCGTAGTTCAACGGAGTATCGTCCTATTTCCATACTGCCTTTTCTCTCTAAAGCCTTTGAAAAAATCCTGCACACCCAAATCACCATTTATTTAGATGAGGAGAATCTCCTGTCTAATCTTCAATCGGGTTTTAGAAGCAAGCCTAGCTGCACTTCAGCGTTGCTAAATATAACAGATGATATTAGGAAATCATTTGATAGTGATAAATTTACGGCACTCGTCTTCCTTGACTTTTCCAAGGCCTTTGACACAGTTAACCACATGTTATTATTACGTAAGCTGGCTTTTAATTTCAATTTTTCTAATTCTGCATGCACGTTGGTTTGGTCTTACCTTTGCGGGCGTCATCAGAGTGTGGTCTGTTCTAATTCTGCTTCTGGCTTCCTACCTTTGCGGAGTGCAGTCCCTCAAGGCTCCATTCTGGGTCCCTTATTTTTACTATCTTTATTAATGATCTTCCAATGGTTCTGAGAAATTTTGATTACCACATGTATGCTGATGATATACAGCTTTACATTTTTAGGACGTTGGGATTGCTGGAGGATGCAATATGCCGTATGAACGAAGACCTCGCTGATGTTCTTGATTGGGCTGTTAGTAATAGTTTGAGCTTAAATGCCTCTAAATCCAAAGCTATCGTGATCTATATAAGTGAATTAGACACTTCCTGCTTTCCGAATGTTATCCTAAACAATGTAGTTATTCCTTCCAGTAGTACCGTAAAGAATCTTGGAATAATTTTGGATCGTACGTTAAATTGGTCCAATCACATTAACGCGCTTGTCTGGAAAGTTTATGGAACGCTGCGTAAACTTTCTGTCACTGTGTCCTTTACTCCTGTTGAGACGTGGATTATGTTAGTTAAATAATTAATTGTTCCCTTCATGACTTATGGATGTGAAGTTTTTCGTGGTTCTTATTCAATTTCATTGCGTAAGCTCAATGTGGCTTTTAATTTAACTCTACTGTGCGGTATGTGTTTGGCTTGAGGTGATACGATCACGTCTCGGGATATTTAAATTCAATCTTGGGATGCACATTGGAAACTTACTTTAAATATCGCGCGATACTATTCCTTCGTAATTTGATGATTACCGAGCAACCTGACTTCCTGTATACTAGACTGGATTTTTCTCAATCCGTAAGAACTTTTTCTCTAAACACTCCTCGGTCCACCTGTCTTTCAAGTGGTCGTCAATTTTTTATTCAATTCACACTACTCTGGAATTATCTTCCTCTCCTCTCCTTAGAAGGAGCAGGGACAACCATAGTTTTCGGAACAATTTAATGGAATATTTAAGATCTGCATAACGGTAAATTTGATCTGGTTTCGTAGTATTAAAGCAAACTGTAATTTGATGATTACCGAGCAACCTGACTTCCTGTATACTAGACTGGATTTTTCTCAATCCGTAAGAACTTTTTCTCTAAACACTCCTCGGTCCACCTGTCTTTCAAGTGGTCGTCAATTTTTTATTCAATTCACACGACTCTGGAATTATCTTCCTCTCCTCTCCTTAGAAGGAGCAGGGACAACCATAGTTTTCGGAACAATTTAATGGAATATTTAAGATCTGCATAACGGTAAATTTGATCTGGTTTCGTAGTATTAAAGCAAACTGTATTTATCTTTATTCATTTAGATATAAGATATCTTATTTTGTATGTTTAGTTTAGTTCAGTAATGTTTATGTTTAAATTTTAACATACACATAATTATAAAATGTGTCTTACTTGTGTAGCATTGAAATTAACTTTTAATTGAATTTGAATTACTCATATTCTGATTTTTTAATTTTATTATTTTTTTGTTAATATTTACGTACATACTCAGATATTCCTTTTTCTAATAGCAAAACTAGCAATATTTCGTGGAACAGAAGACTGAGCAGAGCATATGGATAGGCTCGTGCGGAATTTCATCTTATATGCCCCATCTGGTTTATTTTTCATTCGTAATTTGGCGACTGAGAGAATTACAGACACAGTAAAACCTATTAACTGCCCCGGTAGCCCAATCATCATGAGCGCACTGATGAGCTCATGATGATTGGTTGGATGAATGTAATTCTGAATTTTGTTCTAGCACCGGGACTAAACTCAAGGATAAAGAAATATTATTATTGCAATGCAGCTGATATATATACGCATTACAATAATATCATTAACAAATTGGTTATTCTTTTACTTTTTTTAGGAATATACTATCCATAAAATAGGAAAATTGCCTTACAAATGTTTAAAAAATACTTGAACTTTACTGGAACTAGGTGAGTTCAATTATACTTCGCTTTATTATATATCACCTTCCTCGCTTCGCTTTTGATAAAGGAATGCAGAATGATAAAATTCAGTCCTACTTCGCAGGCGCATAGCAAAAGTCAAAGGAAATAAATTTTTAGCGTAACACCATTTATCTTCCTTTTACTCGTATATTAGATGCACTAGACCGACAGATCAGTATCCATCCCAACTTACTGATGAGCTGATAGATGAGTTAGCGAAGAAACTCATCGAGGCGCTCAGTAAGAAAGTTAGTTGTCGTACGACCACATAATGTACAATCACACTGTCGTACTTGACATAAAAGTTGGGTCAGTTAACATAAGACCCACGCCCGCACCATCGCTGAAATTTTCTAAACTGATGAGCGTTAGCTACCAGGGTGGGACACTGTCCAATCGGACTACCTGCACAATTGGACCACACTACCGACACACAGAGTTTCTGGAACAAACTTCACTGGGTAATTGGGGCACCTGTGTAATCGGACCGTGGACAACATATTTTTTTATAATTTTGTTCTTTTTAAATCTTACCAATCGGACCAGACGTTAAGAAAAATCGCAAAATAAAAGACATTATGAAAAATGTCTATCTACTTACAATATGAAACAAAATAGAATGGCTGCTATGTAAAATCCCTGTACATTTTTAGAACAAGATGCCTACATTAGAGGAAAGGAGACTGTGTGACAAGCAAAGTTTTACCTACCCAGCTGGAAAAACTGGAATAACTGACTTAGTTAAAGTTTACTGTCAACATGAACATACCTTACGCTTATCTTGTTTAGGACGACAGGCATAATGTGTTGATGAATCATAGTTTTGAACATATTATGTACCTTTCAGCGAATACTTAGAGAAGGCAGAGGTAATGAATAGATATATTCATTCGTGTTGTTATCGAAAAGTGATTGAAATTTGTGCGGTTATATTTGTAGAAGCTAGTTCGAGGGAGTGCGTGCAGATCGAAAATGAGTCATATAGTTTCATTTTTTTATAAGAATAATGAAGGAAGGAAATGATGAAAAATATTCTGATTTGAACATTATTTTAGAAGAAGTGGATTATTTTCATTTAAGTACGAGATTCGAATAAGTGAGGACGTGTCTATTTTATGCACATTTTTAAGAAAGCAGGAAAAGTTCTTCCCTTTACCTCTCAGTGAAAACAGAAAGAGTGCTTCCCTCCACTTTCCTGAGAGTAATAAATTGAATGGCTCTTTCCAACCTTCCGGAAAATTCATGCTTAATGGTTCCGTTTACTGAAATGGCAGAATGAATGCTTCCACTGAATTTAAAAGGATTACTCTTCCAAAGAATTTAAAAGTGATGCTTCTTTTCACCTTAAAAAAAATTAATAAGGAATGCTTTTCACCATCCAAAGATTTAATAAGGAAAGCTTCCTTTCACCTTATAGGTCATGCAAAGAAAAGGTGTGCAAGTTAATATATAACCACCTTATGTACATTCCCGTCGTAGGACATTAATGCATTAAAAGAAATGGACTGGGTATCAGAGCGTATTGCTCCATACCTTTTGCAGAATGTTTTCGGAATGCATCCGAAATGCTTCCGTTTACCACTGGGTACATCGAAGCTCTTTACAATCAAATTGCTGAATGCGGCTATTGTTATGCCATTTTGATTCATATTCTAAGATCCACAAGCAAACGCTTTGCATTTGCTGCAATACATAATTAATACGTCGCAAATTTGCGCTATTATATAAATAAGCATGCATATTTCTACTGGATACATGTTTGCAGGACCACGAATCGTTCTCAAATATTTTTGTAGGTTTATGTGTGATTCCTCGAAATTTAATTCCTATGATAAATGGATACGCATACCACTTTCATAAGTTACGTGACTGTATGTAAGGAGCTGATCTGCAGGGGTATTAATAATTTGTGAAATTAAGTGTTTTTGAACAAAAATAAATAAGCTACATAGAAGAACCCATTAATTAAATAGGAAAGTAAACCTGAGAATTAATTTTCAATTTACTAGGTTTTTGAAATGGGAACTCAAAACAAATATATAATGCTGTGTAAATTTTAAGGAAAAAGATACCCACTGTAACATCTTTTAAAAGTGGAAAAAAAAGAAATCCGACGTTAGTAAAAAATTACAAGTCATAAAAGCGTTTCATAAAGGTAGGCTTAGTCAGATGAAATTTGCTGGAAAATTTGAAATTAGCAAAAGTCAAATGCAACGAATTAAAAAAAGTAAAAACGAAATAAAAAAGTCGCTTGAGAGATTTGAACCAACTGGAAGAAAATGCAGAAAGTTTTGACTGAATTTAAGCCATCGAACGGACGGTTACAGTCATTCCGCAAGCGTTACAACATTACTTTCGGTGTGCTATCAGGAGAGGGAGCAGATGTTGATCTGAGTACGGTTGAGGCATATCAAGGTCTTTGCGAGGGATACGAACCTGCAAATATTTTTAACCGGGGCTCTTCTTCCGAGCAACACCAACTAGATCAATTCTTTTGAAGAATGAAAAATGCTCAGTTGGGAAGTTATCCAAA
Source organism: Dioctria linearis (assembly GCA_963930735.1). NCBI lineage: Eukaryota > Metazoa > Arthropoda > Insecta > Diptera > Asilidae > Dioctria > Dioctria linearis. Next base: position 92,599,043 of record OZ005740.1, on the reverse strand, counting down.
GAACGCTTAACGGTGGCTCTTTTCTGCAATATAGCTGGTGAAAGAGAAGATATTTTAGTAATTGGCAAGGCTAAAGGCCGAGATCATTTGGCAGAATAAATATTCAACAGCATTTATCCATTACATGGAGAGCCAATACAAAGACGTGGATGACCCTACTATTTTCAGTGAGTAGATGCATACACTCGATGTGAAAATACAAAGACAGAAAGTAAAAATTCCTTTCTTCCTCGACAATGCTGCCTGTCATGTGGCCGATGAGCTTACTAATATAAAACTTCAATATCTACCACCAAATTGTACTTCACATTTACAACCATTGGACCAATGTATCATCCAGAATTTAAAAGTTAACTACCGTAACTACATGATGAACCATTTAATTTGTTATTTGGATGAGGTTGAAAATTCTTCAGAACTTGCAATTAAAATGTCTCCATTTGATGCTCTAGGTTAGCTTCAATCTGCATGGGACAATGTAACTAAATCAACAATCCATAAATGTTTTCGAATGTGTGGTTTTACTCGCCATAATAACTAGTACCGAAGAAATAATTACTGAAGATAATATTGTAGAGGAAAATGTAAGGGATTTAGCAGATGATGATGTATTTTTGGCCACTTATGGGATTAGTCTACTTTGTAACTTTAGAAAAATCTTTTTTTTTTCATTTTTCAGTTTTCGAAAGTTAATGTATTTAAAAATATTGCCTGAAAATTTTAGAATGATCCAAACATTTTAGATGTACTTTTCCGCCCCTTGTATTTTAGCCTTCTAAGCATGAATGGGCGCGTTCACTGCCACTTTGGTAGCGTAGTCGTTGTCCTAGTGTAGTTCTGTCAAATCGACTACGATCGACTATCCTCCTGAGCGTAGGCGAATGTAGTCGACTGTTTGGTACATTCAAAGTGCGGAGTGAACGATAGTCGTAGTCAAGCGTATCCGTTTACTGTCAAAATATGGCGGAGTGAACGCTCGGTAGCGACTCGTAGTCGACTAAAAGTCCTTATTTTGGTGGCAGTGAACTCGCCCAATGTCAATTGTCAATTCAGAGCAGTTTTATTTCGGAGTTTGAACAAGTAAAATTTGTTTGCAAGTAATTAAAGTTTATTTTATTCAAGATGGATAAAAAGAAACACGGACAAACTAATGGTCGTCAAAGGAGGAAACCAAAAAAGCGAACTTTTCACGGTAATAGATTTACCAATGAATCAGGCACTGATTTTGCAAGTGCAGCAAGATTAAAAAAATGGAACGACGATAGATTTGATGTACACGTGAAAAGCAACAAAGGTTATAGTATTATAGATTTTTTTTTATTTTCACTGCATTGGAGCAATATTTAAAGTGCTAAGTGTGTGATAAAGATTTTTCGTTTTCGAAATATGGACAACGAGGAAAAGGCTCAAAGTGTGTGTTTGTTGTAGCTGTGGCGAAAAAGTAATCGATTCTTGCGAAATGATTGGAAATGGAATGGCGGGCTTGTATTTGTTATGCGATTAATCGGTATTGGAATGCACGAAATAAATTTATTTAGCTGATTAATGGAACTAGACACGGGACGAAACAAAAAGATTTACTTTAACATTGTTAAATCTATAAATACTGCAATGAAAAGTGTTTTCGAAATAGTGTCACAACGAAGAAAAACTTTTGAATGGAGAAAAAGGTTTTGACAACGATTTCACTGTTTCCGGGGACGGCTCTTGGTCGCTTCACTTCCCTTGTCGGCATAGTATCTTTGATTGGTAAATTCAGCAAAAAGATCATCGACGTTGTTGTGGGGTCAAGCTACTGCAAGTGGTGTAAAAAGTTGAAAGGACGAAAGAACACGGTCGAGTACGGCGCCTGGTATCTAAAACACGAGAATAACTGCAAAGCAAATCACTCTAGAAGTGCCGCTAAAATGGAAGTCGATGGCATAGTTGAAATGTTTTTACGTTCGTTGGAGAAATTTGGAGTACGTTATCTATCCTACATCGGAGACGGAAGGATTACAAGCACTCTGCTGCATTTGCTCAAGATGTACAAGGAGTTTTAAAAACAATTTACGGGAACTTTACTAAGGAATTATTACTCAAAAGATGCATCGGAGGAAACAATCAAAACAATAATTAGAGTTTCAACAAAGCTGTCTGTTTTAAAAGCGAGACATGTGATACCTACTCCAATTCTTCCTCCAAATATACCTCATTTTCAAATTCGATTTCTGGTGTCTTCACGACGACGCGACGTCTGATAAAACTTTGTCTAAATTTAAAATATGCAGTCGAAGATTAATTTAAAAATTAAACAATTTGAATTTTCTAATTAAGAAATTTCGAGTGAAATAGATACATTTATTTTTCATCATTTTATATGAATTAATTTTTTCATTGACAGCTTGCTTCAAATATTTTTAATTTGTACACGTGTAAGCAATTGTATTCGTACACGTTAGTAGATATATGTATGAGTTTGCTGCCATAATAGCAAAATTTACTGCCATAAAATATACTTCTGGCTAGAACTGTTTATGGATAATTATGGCAGTAAAAATTTCTCCTTCGTCGGGGAATTTGACATTTAACTCAGTAAAATTTTGGTGGATTATCTTTTGTCCTTATCGTTCTAAGGTATTTGCAGATAAGTGGAACTACTTACTCTGCTTTCTAGCGCAATGTTCGAGTAATGTAAATTAGCCATAAGACGTAAGTGTAGCACGTGTTGAAATATGTAAGGTCGAACAATCTCCGATTAGACTTTGAATAGAATTAAACTTCTGTAATAAGGATGGAATAATTTCAGATTAAACTCTGAGCAATTAGACTTCTGTGTGGAATTGGGAACACGATTCTTTATTCAGATTATAGGTACTCTGAATCAAATGAACTCTGAGCCAAGAATGGTGTCATCTATCGCGACTCGTCGGCTTTCTATAGCCGTGGTCACCAGTTATGTTCATCTCGCCTATTGGTGTTGCCCTAGTAACGCAAAACCCGGTTTTGACAAAAACGCGGAAACGTTTTATGAGAGTAAAATCTGAAAACTCCGCCTCTTCTCATTTATTTACGAAAATGAATCAGTTGCCAATCTGTTTCGTTGCATGCAATTTGCGCTTGCACATTTTGATCTTTAAGCCCGGTATGATAGAGCCAAGGAATTTTTGTTCCTATACAAAACCTATGTAAAAAAAAGACATGGAATGCTCAGGGAATTTTTTTCTTTGCCGATTCCTTGAGGTAGTATGCTAGAGACAAGAAATTCGAACAGAAAAACTCTACTTGCCGATTGACAAAAAGATGTCGCTCTTTTACGAAATACATTTATCTCAATATGTCTTGAAGGAATAAGTACCGATGCACTTATTTCTGTAAGAAATTTTGGCATTGGTGGAATAATTGAAAAATTGAAGGAAGGAACGGCGATTTTGAAAGAGGTATATCATTTTTAAACTGACAAATGAAAGATAAAAATTGTTTAACGTGTCTCTTAATTTTTTAGTTGATTTAAAATATTGCGTTGGATGATATTTAAAAATTTTAATAAAAGAACGGCGATTTTGAAAGAGGTAAATCTATTTTAAACTGACAAATGAAGGATAAAAATTCTTTAACGTGTTTCTTAATTTTGAATATGGACGAATATGAGGAGGAGTACTTGTTGTCGGATGTAGAAGATAATGTCTTCAAAGAATTTAGATTGGCATCCCAACATATTTCTCATGAAGCAACATCAAAAAGTGAAGAAGGGCCTAAGTTGTTCTGGAGTCAACAAAAAGGCGTGCAAAAAACGAGCCGACAATTTTACTTCGAACGATAAGAGAAAATTGGTGGCAGGTGTAAAAACACATGAAGAAATATGGGACCTAACCAATAAAAACCATTTTAATATAAACACAATTTCTCGCGCTTGGAAAGAAATAAGTGCGTCCATTAATAAACCAGGTTTGCTTTTATTTGACATGTTTTTTCATCAATGGAATATTGTTATATCCATAGTTAATCAGTGCAAGTCAGCATGGATATCTCTGCGAAAAAGCCACAGGTACAAAACAAACCAAATAAGAAAGTCTGGTAGCGCAGGGACAACTCAGGTGGAAGAACCAGTATTATATGATGAAGAGACAGTGGACTGGGAGTTCGCCAAAGATTTCGAAAAGGAGAAGGTAGGCTAATTGGATGTGTAAAAAATCTCGTAAAGTTAATACAAAGAAAATTATTTTACAAAATCCACAGAATATAGAGTTCGAGAATAACAACGAATCAAACTATTCGCATGTAAGTAACTTATCATTTCCAAATTAAGGGATCATGACAGTTGTTTAAAATTAATAATTCTGAAAGCAAAGTCTCGGAAATTTTCCACTGAAAAATAAAAGTTTTAAAATTATATTTTAACGAAAACTGGAATGTTGAAAAACAAAATGTCGAAAAGAGAATTAAAAAAAAAAAAAAAACAAAATGGAAATGGAAATGGAAATTATATATTATTTCTATTTAATTTTTTACAGGATCGTTTTACAACATACATAAATGTAGTTGTCTTCAAAATATGAAATTATTTTCTTTACATCAGCATCAAATGATTGTTTAAATGATTCATAATAGTTTTGTATTTCATCAGAAGGAAGAAAAGCCATGCACTTATACATTCTTAAAATTAAACTGAAATCTAAACCAAATATTAAAATTAAAATATTTGTTATGGACTTCACAATTCAATTTACCTTCATCATTTGCATATATGGTGACAACTCTATGTTTTTGAATTTGCCTCCATAAAATTTTTCGATGGGCTTTTTTATGCATTGTTCTAACTGATTATGAAAAATGTTGCAAATAAATTTCTTGAATTTGCGCCGCGCAAATTCAATGAATTTATTTACAACATTTTTCATAATTTTTCGCATTTTTTTTTCAACTGTGTTCCTTCAGATTTTTTTTTCGGCATATTTTAATTCGAAATTAATTGTTTTCGAAGATTTTTTTTGAAATTCTTTTTTTCACATAATTTTTTTCATAATTTTGTTTTTCAGTGTTTCGTGGCAGACCCCGAAATTAAGAATACGAATTATAACAATCTTTTTCTTATATTTTTATAGCTGGCCATCCACATCAGCCTCTCAAAAAGAAGACAGCACAATTAAAAATTTAGCTGAACCTATCGAGCAGCTGGTAGATCTCCAAAAGACCTTCGTTCCAGCTGAACCAAATAATCCGCCACTGGTGTTTAAGGTAGAGCTAGCCAATATTGATAAGCCGTTGTAGAAGTTACCGCCGAATATTGCTCAAGATGTCTGTTATGATATGTATACCTTAGTTTATAGGAAATTAAAGCAGTTAGAAGAATAAATAATAAATAATAAATTCCCCGATAGGGGAATTTACATAATTCTTAATGCTATCCGTCACAAATTTACCGTAGTCTGTTTTTCTTCCTATATGTGAGGGATTAGAAGAATGAAACAGATCGTTTGTTTGTGTAGAGATATTTTTCTTCCATTCTCCTTCGATGATGTTACCCTGACTGTCAAGTCTATCCTCGTACTTTTGTGGGTAGTAGGTCCTTTTATCACTAGTAATTAAAAAGTTATGCAGCAAACAACATGCGGAAACAATTTTCTGTGCTCTGTCTGGAGAACAGAACATAGTTCATTTTAAATACTGCCACTTGGAGCGTACGATTCCAAAAGCATTTTCTATGCAGCGCATAGCCCTACTAAACCGGTAATTGAAGATAATTTCTTCATCAGTTAGCTTCTTTTTTCAGCCCTATGGCTTTAAAATGCGCTTGCAAAGAGGAAAAGCATCGTCAGCTACGTAGAAGATTGGTAACTTCACTCCATTAACTGTTGCATTTATTGGAAAGTCTTGGCGGTCTAATGCAACATCTTGTCCAAATTTGGACTTTTTAAATATGTTCGTGTCTCCTTCACTTCCGTACGCATCGATTCCCAAATATGTAAATTTATAATTTGCGTCACATACCTACTGCCATTATAACCAGAGAATGGAATCCCTGTACGAATGTAAATGATTAGCACATTCTTTTTTAAATGAATAATTTCGTAACTTACCTTGTAATTATACAACAAACTGCCAGAATTCGATGGAGCTTGCAAAGCCACATGCTTGCCGTCAATGGCTCCAATGCAATTGGGGAAGTTCCAATGTGCACTGAAACCATTGGCGATCTCAGTAAATAAATCCGTATTTAGTTCTGGCATTCTCGGCTTCAATTCGGCACAAATTTCGTCACAAACTATGTCTATATTATTGTTCCGTAATGCTGTTTGGTAATTCTATAGCATGATGTCAAATGTCTCTGCAAATCACCTAATGCAAAATACCTGCAAACTATATAATTACAACATTAAAATTACAGAGCAAAAAAACTTAATGGGATCATAAACATAAACATTTATTTATTTGAGTACCCATGCCAAAGGCACGCATAGCGCTGGGCACATCTTAGAAAGTTACATAGTAGATTTACATCGTAGCAAAACAAATAATAAAATAATGAGAATAACATTAGCCGTAATATATAGGTAGATCAAACTAATATTAGCATTAACACAATAGAATCTTAATTAGATGTGAATCACTCCAAAACAATCGCTAGTTTATGCTTTGGGGATATAGCAAGATCGCCCCAACTATTGGGCTTCAGCTGCAAATGCGGTTCCAAAATTTCAAACAGGGAGTTAAATATTTCAACGCTCATATGGAAATTCTCCTGAAAGATCTTCGTATATTTCATCATGTCATTAAACTGAAATTTATTTAAAAATTTAAATTAATTTGTAAGAAAATCCCGTTTTAAATAACTTACATCGGTTACAAATCTTCCCTTTGTATTCCGTTCCATCAAATACGAATTTATTCTACAAATTGGCTTCTTTTTACTCTTCTGTTCCTTTATTTCATTAATAAGTACCAGACTAGATGCACTTATAATTAAGTCCACAGTTTTCATGTAAATCGCTCTGCAAAAATAATAAATATAATAACATTTCTGATATAATTCACTCCGCAAGAGTCAAATTACTTACAATTGGGAATTATCCATTTCTTTATTTTCTTTATTAATTAAGATATCAAACGATTCACAAATTATCTGAACAACCACACAATTCACATATTATTTTAGATATCACACAACTGTCAAATCCCAAGTGTCAAGAATTCCTGGACCTAATGTCAATTTTTCTTTAAGAAATAAGTGGAAAAATTCCTTGACCTAATTCCTTGACTCTAGCATACCGCCCTTTAATCACAAAAGTTTTAAAGAGAGAATGATTTTTTTTCATTTCTTTTCTTCTCTCTTCCTTTTCTGCCGTGTGCCTTTTAAATGTAAAACAATCGGAAAACTTCTGTGTCCTAACTTCTCATTACGTTAACTTTGACTGCAGACATAATGAACTAAGAAGAAAAAAAATATAAGAAAACGCTTATCATACCTCTTTTCGCTTTGGAGAACCAGCCAAAATTTCTAAAAACAATCAAAATTGTTTCAAGATACGTCACCACAGCAAAAAATGAGCGCAAATATTGTGCGACATTAGTACGATAACTGTCTTGAACTAGATATGTCTTGAACAAAAATGTTGCGCTCTTATGAGATAGGTGTTGGTCACCCCATGATTTTTTGTTAAGAATCGTTGTTTTGAATAAAATAGCATTATTAAATTTTTCAAAAATTTTATCATTTCCCATCGGCACGCATACCAAATAGATTGCCACGCGTTCGGGGGTGTTTTTATTGTATTTCACCCCTTTGTTTTGCCCTTGGGACGAAAAATGTCGAACGATCACTTCGCCCCATATATTATGTTTATGTTAGTTTTCTTAGTCTTCTTTACTTTAAGTTAAATTTTCCTTATGTACAGTTGCAGATCTTCTAACTTTAGTACTATACAAAATGAAGTAATTACATATTGTTATTTTGATGCGGCCTAAAATGTAGGTGTCAACGACAAACTAGAATAAATGAAGTTTTTGTGCAAATTTTTCTTAACACAAAATTTAACTAAATTCGCGCATATATGTGTCTGCCTCTTTAATTTTACAAGCATTATGCAAGCCAATTTAGGCAAGCGTCCATGTTAATTGGATTTCGCTGCCTGTCTATACTGATGTAATGAGTGGAGTCAGCCCACATTATCCACTTACAGAGGATGTTCGGGGGAGATGTCATCAGATAAGGGAACACTGTGATTGCAGTTTCAATTAATTTCGAACCATAATTGCAGTTTAAAATTTCAATAGCTAAGAAGGTTGAATTATTGTGGTAGTCTAGGGACTAGGTGTGAAGCGATAATTACTATATATCACGAAAGCGAAATTAGATTTAAATATTTATAGTGTTATTATTTATAATGAAGTAAATTAAAGGGGAAACCGGTTTAATGAAATTAGCGTAATATTTATCATAGCATACATATATAACGCTCAAAAATAATGGGAGGAATGGTTCAGATAATATCATCCAGAAACTAGACAGCAGAAGAGCTCTAACATGAATAAACTCCAACTTTATAGAAAATATCAGTAGCACGTGTGGAGACAAATAGCGGTAACAGTAGAGTGGTGAAGCAATAAATACCTATCAAGAAATCATTCATCATGAAGCTATCATTCTGTTTTTATTTATTTTTTCCTAGACCGGAATCGAACCCACACTTGTTAGAATCAGTCAAAGATGGAGAATAGATGAATTTTAAGAACTTTTATTTTTAACGATTCTAAATCAAATCATAAATACGAGAGGAAAAAACAGCCGCCTCATCCGGGGCTTGAAGACGTTAGTGGTTAATGCCAGCTCAGGGCAACGTGGCTTAATAGGCTAGTTACAAATTAAGAAATATAAGAGGAAAAATCATCTGTCTCGTTAGCTCAGTGGTAAGAGCAATCGCCCGGAAAGCGGAAGGTCCGGCTTCAATACCCGAATAAGTCGGTTGTTTTTTTATGTTTTGATTTAGAATCGTTAAACATAAAAGTTCTTAAAATTCTTTTATTCTCCATGTTATCATTCAGTTAGTAAGTGCGAGTTACATACATTGACCTAAGACGTGACATGACAACAAAATAGACACCGGATCTACCAAATCTAGACATGTACAAAATTGCTACAAAACCCAAACCAATGGCTTGATAATAAAATTTAAATAAATCTAATTTCCCAAATTTCCACGTTGCAACAACAACATTTTTACTAAACATAAAAGGTGTCGTTCGTATTAATTTCGCACAGAAATTATTATAAGAAGTCGCGGTTTTTAAGCAAAGCTAAGTTTGGATAGCTTTATATAAAAATTCTAATAAAAGTTGAATTAGAGAAGTTCAGTGGATTTTATTTGTGAAAGACAACCCTAATAATAGTCGAAGCTATTTACGAAGTGATTTTATTTTTCTCCCAAAACGGATACAACGATTTAAGTCGAGCTGATTATCACCGCAGGGATCATGGATTAGAGTTCCACCTTAAAAGGATCCTATGAATTTCTTCCAAAATTATTTCCTTTCGACTAATTTTTTCTTCTTATTATCTATTACTTTTTTTTTATATCAAAAAACATTCAAGCAACTGGGAGGCGAAATAATATTTCCTGGGTTTTAAGCATTTATAAGGCAGGGGCGACTATCCAAAAAAAATAAAATAATATACAGTACGCTTACTTCCTAATACCTAAACGACAGACGGCAGCCCCACCAATATCAGTCTGGACAGAAACTGAAACAGGATAGGCTATTTTGAAGTTTTACGCTCCCAAAGGGAGTAAAGAAAGAAGGGAATGCTATGCAATTAAAAAGCAAGGTGATAGGTTGAAAGTGGGTTCATAGCGCTTGCTGACGATAGTTGAATTTGGAGTTCATTTGGTTTTTATTTGTGCTCAAAGGAATTGCAAGTTTGAGAGGAAATGATTTCACTGATTTATGGATTTAGTTGTTTGTGAATTTATTAATTGAAAATTGGATCTCTGGCGACACTTTGATTTCAGACTGTACAGCCGATAGGTGTCCGATAGGTTTCCATCCGGCTATAACTGGAGAAGGGTGGGTGTTGAACTCTAATGAACTTTACATTGGTTATGGAATTTTGTTTGTTATTTCTTAATACAATTTCATTGAACCCTAACAAGCTCTACATAAACAAAATTCCATATCCAAATTATTTCGCAATACAATTTAAATTTTTATTCATAGCAAATAATATAGGTCAAATTTTATTGTAATTTTAATGCGAGCGTAAGCTATATTACACTCAAGTTGCTTTAATGTTAACGTAAGTCATTGCACGAAAAAGAATTTTATGCAAGCGATTGCAAGCGAATCAATTTTGTTTTTTCTAAAAGGCAATAACATTGAATGAACGATTTTGTATATATAAACGGAAGAAATATCAATAAAATTATTAGTATTGTTCTACAAGTTAAGAACGACTTTTAATTATACTCAAGTGAATCTGCTACGGCATTTATAATTTCAAGCGCTGTGCATAGGTTTTGTACCGTTGCACACTTACTACAAGTACAGGTATTTGAACCTGGGCTTACTTCCAACAAAGTACAGGTATTTCAACCTGGACTTCCAATTTACTTACTTGCAAGGTATATCTACCTATTGCAGTGATCATCAAGGCGGCAAATTAAGTTTATTTGTCGCGGTACAAAAAACAGTGGGGTTGTGGCGACTGTTGTAGTTAGAAAAGCCGAACTGGCGAACTGGACATATGTAAGAAAAAAGATTAGTTTCAATTATATTAAAACTCTTAATAACTGTAATTTTATTGTCCTCTAAGTTTTAAGTTCATAATTGAAACGACGCGAATGTTTTTTTTAATGTGCTTGTGATAACTCACCCAAACAGTTTCACAGATGTTGGTTACACAAATTAAGAAAACTTCATCTTAATACCGACTTGTTATTTATTTAATCGAAAGTCTATGACAAGCACCTTGCAGCATACTTTAGCAAGACGTTTCAACATCCCTCAACTAATACGGCGTGAAAAGCACACATACCGACTAGCCTCATTAAGCAGCTGCAGCAATGCGATACGGTATCTACACGTCCAATCTAACCTGGGTACTGGTACCCCAAAACTGATGACCCCGACGTGATCGGCTGCTGCGAGGGCTGACAATCACAAGTAGCTATACAACCGACTTCGAATTCAATTTAAGAACGGATAAATTGCAAGAAGATTGCGAAGCTATTCAAGTTTGAGTTCAAGGTTCGATAGGTTCAATTGTGAAGTTATCCAATTGTGTTGCTCGAAGATTCACGGCAGAGTTCAAAGTTCGTAAGTTAAAGTTTCAACAAAAGAATTGTGAGGCCATTCAGTTTGAAGCGCAACAGGCCTCAGAAGCAGCACAACTGCGCAAAAGCTATCGGAAGTTCCACGCCTATCAGGATAGCAACTGATTATTTCGACGACTGAGTTTTTTTTATTATTGAGTTTAAATTAAGACACCTTTCTCACACCTGTTAATTAAAAACTTTACCCAATTTTTTTTTTATATACGAGTGATTCAGATCAAGATACCTTCCGGTATACTACGCGATTCCTTGAGGTAGTCTGACCAAAAAATTGTTCCACATACCCCCTCCTAGAAACCTTCCTTTAGGAGTTGTGGCCAGTTCAAGATTTCGCCAAACCCTGATGGGAATAAATGAGTATAACTTTTGAACCACACTATAGATTTTGGTTATTGTTAGCTTATTAAATAGCTAAGAATAGTAGCTATCTTTCGCCAGCACCAAGGAAAGAATTTTTGAAATTATGTGCTCAAGCAGTAGTACTTGAATAGTTAGGAGCTAAATAGTTAGAGGTTGCTTTATAGTACAGCAGATGTAGCAAGTTAAGTTAAGTAGTGATTAATTTTGTTTTTTTCTTTTTTTTCTTTTTTCTGTTTTTTTTTCTCTTCCTTGTGTTTTTGATTTAGTTTTTAACAGTAAATTTAGTAGCTTATTTCTTGTATCATACTTATATTATTTGATTTTATTTTATTATTTTTTTTTCTCATGTCTCTTTTTTTTCCATTTATACATATACCTTTATACATATACATTTTTATTTATTTTTTTTTGCTTATGATAGATTTAACTTGTACATGTAAAAAAGATTATATCTTAATTGTACAATGCCTTGGAATAAATTAAATTGAATTGAATTGAATTGAAAAAGTGTATTACTCTGTATTTTTTAATTAAGCATCTTTAAATTATTCTCAAATATTTCCAAAACATTGATTTTTTTTACACACAAATTTCATAAATACCGTTATTTATGTCAAAAACTTTTGGGTGTAAAAAAATCAAAATTTCGGAAATATTTGAGAATAATTTAAAGATGGTTAATTAGAAAATACAGAGTAATACACTTTTTGACAGCTACTATTCTTAGCTATTTAATAAGCCAACAATAACCAAAATCTATAGTGTCGTTCAAAAGTTATACTCATTTATTCCCATTAGGCTTTGGCGAAATCTTCAACTGGCCACAACTGCTAAAGGAAGGTTTCTAGGAGGGGGTATGTGGAACAATTTTTTGATCAGACTACCTCAAGGAATCGCGTGGTATCTTGATCTGAATCACCCTGTATATATTTATTACAGCATATATGTATATAGTTCAAATATTTCCTCTTTTGCAAATATTTCGTTTAGTTCCGTATTTCCTTTATGCAAACCCTTTGTTTATTTTCAGGAAGTCGATGCTTTGTGTTTTCGCTTTTCGTGTCGTAAGTAGTCTCGGCCAGCATTTTTGGGATGGCCTTGATTGAGTCTAACGTGAGTGAGGTGTCGCGTGCGTTGAGCAGTGAGAACCCCAGTGGATTTTCTTTAACTAATTTGGCACGTGGCACATCGTCGGGCACTTCACAGCCTGCCTTGCTCAGAGCAGTGTTAGTAAAAGCGGCACCTTTTTGGAAGAATTCTCCAGGAATGTGGTTAGCCCAGCTCGAAGCTCAGTTCAGGATGGCTGGCATCAATTACGATACTACGATGTTTTATCCCAGAATTAGTGCGTTGGAAGAGAGCATTGTTCGCATTGTTATTGACGTTGTCTGCAATCCACCGGAGACCGGAACTTATCGAATGTTCAAAGAGTCATTGACAGCTATAATGCCTGGTACATAGAACCAGAAGTTGAAGCAGCTATTAAATGAAATGACACTTGGAGATTCACAACCTTCCCAGCTACTACGAGATATACGCAACCATAATTCGAACCAGTTTGGCGATGCAGTGTTAAAATAGTTGTGGCTCCAACGATTACCAGCCAATATGCAGGCTATTTACTCGATCGCGCCAAACACCTATTCCAATTCACAGGATCAGACGCTTAGACAGATAACAGCCAGAATGGATAGCTTTGAAAAACTTTTGGAGCGCACGTTGAACCTACACCAAGAGACTTCGCAACCCAGATATTCTAGGAACAGGTCTAGAGGCGGCAAGAGGTCAGTATCTCGCAATTCTTCTACTAACGGTAACAGAGACTTATGTTGGATCATTTCAAATTGTTTAAAGCAAAAAAGTGTTTTACTCCCTGTTCTCTTAGAGAGCCAAAATTTAGTCTCAGTTCTGGCCCAAGCGTATCTTCAGGTACTTTAAACTTTGACGACAGGGGGAATCGCAAAAGTTAATAGTCGTCTTTATATTTCAGATAGATTAACTAACAAAATCTTTTTAGGCGCCAACGTGCTGACTTTTTGAATAATTTTGGGCTCTTTGTCGACATTAACCGGAAGGTGTTAATCGACCCATTAACTACATTGAAATATGCTGGAAGGCGAGTTTTCGGCCAATTATCGATCGACGCTATCAGAGCTTTTCAGTCCGTCTATAAAGCCGGTGAATCTAAACCTCTTGGATTATCGGCTAAATTCTTGTACAATTTCGGACAGATAACCTATTTCGCTCATTCTTATTTCGCTTATAATTTACAGGACTGCACCTATTTTTCGATGTTGAACCTGACCAAGCTTACCACCAAATTCCGATTGAGCCGGAGGACATCCCTAAGACAGCGATCTGTACTCCATGTGGACTCTGAGTTTACCCGTATGACTTCTGGGATCTGCAATGCAGCCCAAACCTTCCAAAGATTTGTTAGTATCGTTTTGCAAAAGTTTCAGTTTTGCTTCGTTTATTCACTTACCGGAATCGACACGGAAACTATAGCTGAAGCGCTCTGCTGAAATTAGATATCCCGCTTCGGGGTTCCCAAAACAATAGTCCCTGATCAAGGGGCACAATTCGAATCCTCGCTTTTCACGGAATTTTCCAAGTTACTAGGTTTTGGAAGCCGCAATTATGACTTACAAAGACAGATGCTGGTCAAATGTACTACCTTTTCTTTTATTAGGTCTTAGGACAGTCTTTAGAGAGGAGTTCCTTGCTACTCCAGCAGAATTGGTCTATGGTGAGAACTTCCGTTTACCGGGAGCTTTCCTGCAAAATTCCCAGTTGCGCTCACAAAGTGAATTTATAATTACACTCTGAAATTTTCTTGCTGATATTAGACCGGTCCCAGAATCAAATCATTCCTATCAATCGCCCTTAGGTTTGAAGAACCTAGATAAATGTTCACACGTCTTCGTAAGAACAGATAGGATGCGAACTTCGCTTCAACCTCCTTACGTAGGCCCATTTGAGGTTATTAAAAGAAAAGAGAACTTCTATACTCTCAAAATCAAAAACAGGGTAGTCAATGTTTCCATTAATAGGTCAAAGCCCTTTTACAAGGACGTAAAAGTTTCAGGAGGCGTGATAATAAATGCAAGCACTAGAACTGGACACTCTCCTCCTCCATCGTTGCTATTGGTAAACACCTATAATTACACCGACAACGACACTCATTCGGAAACTGATAATGGAATAATGCTTTCATCCAGCCAATCTCGGCGACGTGTTCAATTTCAAAGCAGACTGTAACACCGTACTGCCACATCGGACAACTCATGCTGGACGAACCACAAATCCACCAAGCCATTTTCGTCCTCGCTGAAACCTTAGGTTTCGCTGGTGGGGGAGTGTTTGTTGTGGCGACTGTTGTCGTTGTCGTTGTCGTTTGAAAAGCTGAACTGGGGTCTCGGTTGTTCCGCTGCGCTTGGCACCTCGAATCGTACAAACAAGATATTTGTACAGTTTTTAAATCGAATTTAATTTCGAAGGCGAGGCACCTGTTGGTCACCACGTGGTTTCTTTTTCGAGTCCACGAACTCTCAAATGAAAAAAACTAAAACTTTACACTTGTCACTCTATTGTTTTAGTTGACCAACGTTATAAATTAAACTCTTAATCTATTGATGAGCTACTTATCGAAATTCCACACGAGTTAGACTGGCAGGGAAGGTAGCACGCAAATAAAGGAACAAATTACAAACTACATTTATAAATCACGATTGCAGGAAAAATTTCAAGCTCAATTTTGAACTGCAACAAATGTTTTGAAAATAATACCTATCTTTTCTCTTTGTGGATTTTCCACTTTTATGCAAGCAATCTCGCGCTGACCCGCAAGCCCTTCTTACAAACGAAGTTTCTTTCAATCCTCCTTTTTTAAAGTCTTTCCTTTTCTTTTTTCTGTTCCTGCTTTGAACGACTTGGTAAATCTATTTTCTTCCTAATTTCTTTTCTTATTTTTTTTAACTTCTCGACTATTCCTTTATTCTTTTCAAAACCACTTCCTTCTTTGACCTCGTCGATTCTCTTGACAGTTGACTTTTTTTTGAGAGACTGCCAGTTTAACCTATAGAAGCTTTTATAGGAAAAGCCCACTATTTTGCACATCCGGCCTTTATCTCTAGTACTTTTCCGAATCGGTTCGGGTGGGTTCAGCTTTGGTTAATAATATTATTAATTTTTGCTTGGTTTAAAATTCAATTTCTGATTGCTTCCTTATATGGCAAAATTCAAAGTGGTTGCTTTGGAATGGGTTCTTAGAGCTTTTCCCTTTTTTCCTCTTTATATTTCCGTGTGAACTATTTATGTGGCTTTCTATATTTCCAATTACGCTTTGGGCTACGGACAGCCCCAATAATAAAACAAAACTTCGGAAAATTTAGGTTGCAAAAAGCGAATCTTGTCGGTTTTCTGTTCGTGACCAGGTATTTTAATAGTTGTGGGAAGGTAAATTACTGTCAATTACCGAATATAATAATTTCTTAAGAAAAGATTCATTTCTCTTCCATTTCTAAGGTATGGTATTCAGAAGCACTTCCTGTGGTACCCCAGCCTGCCTTACATCATCTTTACAAAGGTGAATGCAATTTTAAATTCATTCAATATATTAAAGCTAATTCTACTTAATTCTAATTTCAGAAATAACTTGGACTTCTTAATACTCTTTGTGACTAAATAAAGCTGAGAGTAGAAATGTCACCGTGGAGAACAGCTTATAGCCGAATAGATCCTCTGTTATATATGTACCTTGTTATATAGTTATTCTACTCTTCAAACTTGGGTACTCACGTATATCACCAGGTTAACAAGCCAACGTATCCGTATCCGGTTCGCTTTATGTTTATAACTGTGGTATGTAGATAGGTGGGGTTTTTCACTAAAAACTCTGTGGTTATTTCGTTTGCTTTTATTCACCAATTTTTTATTTAAACACCCTCTTAGTAACTAATTTACACTATTCTGGTTTTTCTTTCTTTTAGGTAACCAACTCCACATTTGTGCTTTTCTTATAAAATCGTACGATTTTGGGGCTCTTATCTAAGCTTTTTGTTAGCCAACCGAAACCTTTTTTAAAAAACTGATTTTCTTCTCAAAACATTTCTTTAGTACCGCCGAACTTTTTCTGTTTTTAATCAACCGCTTGTTCGAACTCAACTCAACAACCGATCTTTTTCCAACTCTCGAAGTTAAAAAGAAAGTCAACTCTTCAAAACCAAAAAAAAAAACAACTAAAATTTTTCCGCCGAAATCCATAAGACAACTCGATTCAATTCCATTTAAAAAACGACTCAACTTTTGATCACATTCATCGTGATCAAGAGCCGTTGAACTGAAACTCCACATTTGTGCTTTTCTTATAAAATCGTACGATTTTGGGGCTCTTATCTAAGCTTTTTGTTAGCCAACCGAAACCTTTTTTAAAAAACTGATTTTCTTCTCAAAACATTTCTTTAGTACCGCCAAACTTTTTCTGTTTTTAATCAACCGCTTGTTCGAACTCAACTCAACAACCGATCTTTTTCCAACTCTCGAAGTTAAAAAGAAAGTCAACTCTTCAAAACCAAAAAAAAAAAACAACTAAAATTTTTCCGCCGAAATCCATAAGACAACTCGATTCAATTCCATTTAAAAAACGACTCAACTTTTGATCACATTCATCGTGATCAAGAGCCGTTGTTCAGGATAGAAAATGCTAAATTGCATTTTCTTATCCTGAGAAAATTTTAGTTTTTCAATTCTGGACTTGTTCAAACATGTCCAGAATTATTCGAGTTGAACGATGACTTGAAAAACGTACTCTTACACTTTATCAAACATCAGCCACCGTCCCGTCGTTTGAAATCGCAGCGCGCATATACATACAATGCATTTGTGCGGCGCGCGTTTCTTATTACGAAAGTTTCTATCGTAATATGTATGTACGTATGTACATACATATTGAATTTTTCGCGGCAAATCGTACTGAAGGTACGATTTTCTTTTTGATTTATTTTTTAATTAAATTGTTGAAATGACAAATTTTTAAGTAAAACGACTTGGGTTGTAAACTGAAACTTTTGTTTTTCCCAAGTCGTTTTCTGGGAATAAAATGTATGGTATGTGAGGAAAATTGCTGAATGCAATTTTCTTCAGCCATTTAAGAGATAAGCTAACCATGTTTTAAGCATGATTAGCTTATGTGAAAAATTAATGAATATAATTGTTATTTTCTGCCCCTTTTTTCAGGTTTATGTGTTTATGTTCATTCATTTTAGGTATATAACACCTCTGATTCGAAGAATTATGCTCATTTATAGCTTACTGAACTTACAACGACATGGTATTATCCTTAGTAGCCCTAGGGGAAGAAAGTATTGTGTATGGGTTAGAAACGGCCTCGCAATCCATTGAGGTGTCTCCATTTTTAGAGGGGGTAAGTAAATACACTCACAATCTGAAAGTAATGTGAAAATCTTTGCAGAATCAACCAAATATAATACTAGGGGAGACAAGATGTGACGAAACCAATACATACGTACATATAGGTAATCCCTTTGAAATATATTCTAGCAACTATATTTAAATAGTTTCATCATTTCCAGGAAACAACAAAACGAGTTTCCATATTCCACTATAATCGCTCTAAAAAAATTCTAAAATGAAAAAAATTCTTCAAAGTACATTACTGATGGTGATCGTCAAAAGGGGAATTATCTAGGTAGGCTCTTTAATTTATAAAAATGAAAAAAAAAAACGAATGTGTAAATGGTTTCATGTCAACTGGAGATTTGTCAAGACCAAAAAAAGGAAGAAAAGAATTCTGAAAAACATAAAAGTAACTCATTTCTACATCAAGAAAAATTTAAAAATAAAAGGAATTTCCTGAAAGGATTGCACATCACAACCAACGAGGCCGATGTTCATATTTGCTTACGTACTAAATAGGTTTTACTTCACTGCGATTCCATTCTTCCAAGTTTTGCCTTTAACAGACTGGGAGCCTGGTGCCTAGGAAGTGCATTTTGCAAGTGGAACCGGCATTATAACTGCTCTTTCTGCAACCATCGTAGCGACGTACCCTCAACTGGATTTGCTTAGGGCAGCTTTCCTCAATAAGACGATCTAGTATTTACGAAGACAACTATTTCAGGTCTCCACCCACCAAACATTGTGGCGATAAATTGCTGTGGCGATAAAAATGGCAATAAAAACTGTGTTGCCTTTTATTACCATGGCGATGTTTTGGCAATAGCTCGAGAGCTAAAGTCAATTAGATTCCCGGAAACATTACGATTCGTCAACGAATCTCTTTCTTATTGCCATATTATTGCACTTTTATTGCCTAGATCGCTGGTACTAGATGTGATGAGAGCGAGACATCCGTTATCGACAATATTTCAGTATTCTACCTGTGGAAATTGCCTCATTTATATTTGTTCTTTCATCAAGTGTGGTCGTCTAGAAAACCCAAACGAAAGAAGAAAAGGTTATTTATCGCCATGGCGATCATCAAATGAATTACTTACACGATTCATATGCGATGCAACATATACCCCCGTCATGTTAAACGTAGGCGATAAAAATGCATTATTGCCGGCAATCAAAATGCTCGTTGTGGCAATAAGAAATTATAAGAAAGCGATTCGTAGGCCAATCGTAATATTTCCTGGGCAGTCTATCCTCCAGTCAAGCACAGACTACTAGTTTTGGCCAACCCAGCCACAATTTGGTCTAAAGTTTATCAGCAAATAAAGCATGGACTCCTTCTTTAAGCCAGCCCAATCCCAATCTGGTCGCTGGAAATTACTTCAGTCTTAAGTCTATCAGCCCTTCAAACCGACGCGGACTCAGTCCCGTTTCAAAAATTATTTCAGTTTGAACGAGAACGTTCATAAAGTAGGCTGCAGCCGGTTATGTTAGCTGTAGATGTGGCTATCGTCGTTCGGAAATGCAATAGCCAGTTTGTTGACTTGGCTAAATGACAGCTCCTATCGTTCGGAAAATCATAGTAGCCGGTCTCGTAGTCGACTGCAGCCGGTACCGACTTGAGAGTGGTATCAGCATAGGTAACTAATACAAACGCATTACATTTGACATTTTTGTTTGTCGTTCGTTTCAAATTACAGAAAAGAAAAGAAATATCATTATAATAATGGCAAATGTATCGATTTATTTTAATGAGCTTTGGGAGCAATTTATTGATTTAATTAACGAAGCAGGTAATAAGTTTTTTTGAATTATATAAGTACATATGTATGTATAGTAAATAAAATCTTAATTTGCAGGAAATATAACTAGTACCTGTTTAGACGAAGACATGGCTGAAGCTATTGGCCTTATACGAACGGAGCAAGGATACGAAGTAAATGCAGAGGAATATTCAATTCCTCATGAAGAGGCGGTAAGTTAAAGCTGCAATTTCATTCAGAAAGTTTATAAATATAGCTTCCGTAGAATGACCCGACGAATGGAGCAACGGCTAGAGACACCATGCCGATCAATGTGCAAGAAACCACCACTGAAAATGGTCCAAAGTGTAGTGGTAAAGGAAATGTACGTGAATTGAAGTGAGCTGAGATGACCTCATAAAAAATCATTCCACAAACTACACTTCAAATGATAGACATCGAGCTAAATTTGATACAATTAAGCCTTGTATCGAGTTCGAGTAGAACGTTGTTGTGAATATAAATCTTGATGCTGATCAATTGATGTTATCATAGAACGAAACAACTAATTGATCAGCATTTCCTCATTGAGTCATTGTTTTGCGAGATACTAAGTAAGACCTTGCACAATAAATACAATGCATCCAGGTCTTGCTTAAGTGTGCCAACGGTAGCCCCATTAAAAGTTGCAGTGTATCGCATTTCATAACAAACTGGAAATTATTTGGTTTGTTATGAAAGCGCCTATGCTAAACATGAAGTGGCTACTTGCTTAAAAATGTTCTAATATGACGCAACATAGCAATGGCCCAGATATGGAACGAATGAGTGAGGTGACATGGTGACTGGCCGGAGAAAGCTCTGTGAGTTTTTTCTAATATTGCTAAGAGTCAAGTTACGAAGACTCTCGTTCGTGCGGCTTTAGGTGAACAATACGCGATCGAAGGGAAGAAGTTTTTTTTTAAATAAACATTTTTTAAATTAAAGAAAAGTTTTTTATGTGGTGAACTTCCCTAACCGAACGAAATACAACATTTGGCGCAGCCGGTAGTGTTTGAATAGTGTGGGCAAGATATTATACACCCTCAAACCTGAAATTGAGTCTGATTGCGGGGCGCTATTCGACCTACAGAATAATAAGAAAAACAAAAAGGAAGAAAAGTGAAAAAAGAGAAATCTGTTTAAGAAAAGAAAGTGTGTGAAAAGGTGCAAGTGCAAGTACCTGATAACTCGCAGCTGAAACTGAAGCAGTACAAACGTTGAAATTTATTTTGAAGCAGTATATCTCCTAAGGAATTGAAAAAAAAAATTTTAAGATTTTTATATCTTTTTATATATATATATGTATATACCTAAGTATGTTCAAAGTCGTACGACAAAAGAAAGTACCATTGACTCAAGTTTTCCTTTTTATGACTGTTTTTATTTTTCTATTTGCTTTCATTTTTATCTATTACTCCCATTAGTGCTTTGCTGATATACGTATAACAAGACTTGATAGGGATATATTAAATATTTATTTATTTACAATAAAAATTACTAAAGAATTGCAACATATGGCTGGTATGGAATATTTTTCTATTATACCCAAAAGGTGTAAGGTGTATGTGTAAAAGGGTAAGGTGATTTATACTCTTGGTCTGTGTGTCCACAATAAATTTTTTGTGAATGTTGAAAGATATTTTCGGTGCATTTGAAGAGCTTAAATTGCAACGACATAGTACCATGGAATCAAGTTTCTTTTTATTTTAACTCTTTAACAGTTTGATTTTACTTTGTTTCTCTTATTTATTATTCCCATTCTTTCAACAAGCTTCCTTATGTAGGGGAGAATCTTTAAAAAATCTTTAAGTAATCACACTTACAAGTGCTACCTGGAAGACAGTGATAAAAATCTTAAATATACGTTAAAATAAGCTTCTCGAAGATATCTGCCTTGTAATAATTTTGGTAGTAACTAAGGCAAACTTATGAAAGACAAAATATGATTTATATATTTATATTCCATTATTAAATATTACTCATCATAATTTTGTTCATGAATACCATATTACGTTTTTTTAAGATTAAATTTGGAACTGTTAAGTTAAAAAACTTTTGGTTATTTTTAACATCAATATATCTTTAGACAAGAGCATTCTTCTGAAAGTTTCAACCTCTACCCTATTTTTGAACTTATATTGAAAAAAAAAAAAACAGAAGAAAAAGAACTTGGAAATTTTATCATGTCTAAAATCTACCAAATGGAGGTAAATCTGCGAATCATATTACCTCTTACAACGCTAAACTCAGTGAGCGCCACACTTGTAGAGAATTTTAGTTTTATTTAGTCAGAATATAATGTGGTGCGGGGAGGAAAAATTGAAAAACGTACAATTTGAATTTCACATAACGAAACATATTTAATTCCCTCAAGTTCGGTCCAATATTGCGATATAAACGCATAGGTGCATATCATGGTCAAAATTACACTTTTTTTTTTAGTGGTGTACAAGTGAGATAAAATTGAATTGTGTTCAGAAAGTTAACCTTCCGAATTAATGTCACAGACAACGGATAATCCGACAGCAAATTCAATGCCAAAATCGCCTGCCAAACCTGCATATCCATTTTACGTGTTGAGTAAAGCTCAAAAGAGATTTTGGAAAAAAATTAATTCTTTCTCCTTTGAGAACACAAGCCCAAACTTGAGTGCAGATAGCACTGACCCCAGTACAAGCAGCAGTCCGGCAGAGAGTGGGGAAGCATCTATGCTAATGTCGGGAAAAGAATTCAGACGATGATCAAGATCTTGTCCGCGATTTTCACAAGAAGACAATATGGCAACCGTACAAGTTGACATAGCAAAAGTCAACCAATTGATTTTCAATAGTATTCCTATTTTGACTGGTGATATAGGAATAAACCTAGAGTCAGAAGTAAGCATATTTATAAACTGTTGTAAACATGTAATAAATTGCTTATCAGTCGAAGAAATTCCGATTTTTTTAACCCTCCTCCCCACACGCTTTAGAGGAAGAGCAGCCACCTCGTTAGAGGGGACACAATTTAAAAATTTCAGCGAATTAGAGACCAAAATTCATAGCAAACTGGTTAACACAAAGAGCTACGTGACCTTGGTAAATGAGCTCCGTGTGTTATACCAGATGCCTGGAGAGACGTTGACAGATTTTGCACACAGAGTGAAAGTATTATATAAAAATTGTGTCTCAAAAATTTCTGAGCGTCATAAAGGTGATGCTGCTAAAGCAGTAGGAACCGAGCTTATGGAAACGGCCATATATGTGCTTAAAACAGGGATAATCAACCCTAACCATAAAATCTACCTTATGCAAGATACAAGTCAGGAACTGTCTGTAGTAATCGAGAAGGCGGAAAAACTTGAGGAGATAGAAAGGCAAGCAATGTCGATGTACCATAACCCTTTGGGCGTTCAATTAATGAACCCATCAATGGGAAGCGTATATCCAGTTGCGAATAATTTAATGGGGATCCAACAAAATCCAAATTATTACCAAGTACCTTCTCAAGAGAATAATTCTTACAGTGGAAGAAGATATTCGGCAAACAACCGTCAAGAAAACGATAGGCAGAATCCGCCTCCCATAAAATGTAGTTTCTGCAATAAGGCAAACCACACTTTCTCCGAATGCTTCCAGCGGAAAAAAAGCAGGGTTCTGCAATAACTGTCAAAGTTATGGACATGTCGCCCAGAATTGCAGAAAGAGAACCACTTACCAAAAACCTCAGATAAATTCGTTACAAACTAATGGAAGGCCAGTCTCGCATGCAGCATTTTTTACAAGGCCACTCCAACGATGTGAATTTTGTCAAAGAAAGGGACATACTATGACCAACTGTCGAGCTAAGCAAGAGTGGGACAGCAAGATACCACAAAGTGCTCAAAAAACGCACAATTACTCGGAAAACTAGATGTAGGCTTACGACGACACCGCGGAAGCCTGGAGAGTACCAATGAAAACCGGTGTCAGCCCTCCCAAGCTCCTAAGTGCTCAGTTAAATTACCGTTGGATATAGCAGCTAATTCCACGGTCGAGCTCTTAGTCGACACGGGAGCTGACGTTAGCTTAATAAAAAAGTCGGCATTACAAAACAATATTAAGATTAATCAAGGTAATAAAACAAACCTTAACGGCGCTTTTGGAGAAGGTCAAACAGTAGGAACATGCAAGGGGAATTTTCTACTTAAAACTCCACAACCATGTGAATTTCATGTAGTAAAGGACAACGAGAATGTACCTTGCGATGGCATACTAGGCTACAATTTCTTGTCAAAAGCATGTAATATTAAGGGTCCACAGAAAACCTTAGAGTTCCCAGTCTCAGAAGTAAATAATACAAACTTCGCTATACCACTAAACTCTCACATAGAAAAGAAGGGGTTGAACATAGAAGATAGTCCCTTCGAAACGTTGAAAAACAGAAAGTCAGTCCATTTTCCAAAAGGGGAACTTGGGAAGCTGGAATCTGTAAGTTGCTACAATCGAAGCGATAATAAGCAACGCCAACTGAATGGATTAGGAAATGGGAAGGTTCAGAGTAAAACCCACATTCCTGCCCGCTCAGAAAAAATTGTGAGAATTCAGGTGGAAAGTAATGGTGAATTTGTATGCATGTCAAAGGAGATAAGACCTGGTATATTTGTAGCAAACTGTTTAACAAAGGCAGTAAAAAAGGAAATCACAACTATAATACTTAATTCCAGTAGTAATGATGAAACTCTAGACCATGTTGAATTAGAATTACACCCGATTGAAGATTATCACATTACAAATTGGAATGAAATCAATAATACCTCTAAGGTTAAACCAAATGTAGGAAGTAAGAACTGCATACACTACATAGCCGACAAGACTAGGCGGAACAGGATACTGGATAAGGAAATCGTGTTGGATGAAAGTCTCAATAAAGAGGAACAGAAGGCATTGCGAGAGTTATGTCATGAGTATAATGATATTTTTTTATTACCAGAAGATAAATTATCATACACAAATTCTGTAAAGCATGAAATACATATTAAACAAGATCATGCGCCTGTAAATCAGAAAATGTATAGGCTACCTGAGAGACAGAGATATATTATCCAGGAACAAGTAGAAGAAATGCTTAAAAATGATATTATTACACCGAGTATCAGCCCGTGGAACTCACCTCTTCACCAAGTCGTTGTTGACTTCCGAAAATTAAATGATATTACTATAGGTGATGCCTTTCCCTTACCAAGGATTGAGGACATATTCGATCAACTAGGCCACTCAAGATATTTCACAACACTAGATCTGGCCAGTGGTTACCATCAAGTGCTAGTTGACGAAAGAGATCAATCCAAGACAGCTTTTAGTACTCCACATGGATATTTTGAGTTCAAAAGAATGCCTTTTGGGTTAAAAAATGCTCCAGCAACATTCCAACGCTTAATGAATCACGTCTTAACTGGCCTTCAAGGATTCAGATGTTTTGTGTATTTAGACGATATTGTCATATACGGAAAGAACTTATTGGATCATAACGGGAAGTCGAGAGATGTGTTTGAGAGATTGCGAAGGAATAATTTAAAGCTGAAAATTGAAAAATGTCATTTCTTACGAAAAGAGGTAGTGTACTTAGGACACAAATGTTCTAGTAAAGGGGCTTTACCAGACCCTTCAAAGGTAGTTTGCGTCCAAAACTTTCCACAGCCGAAAACTGTGCGACAAGTTCAGTCTTTTCTTGGTTTAGCAAATTATTATAGGAAATTCATCCCTAGTTTTTCTAAAATTTCCGAGCCCCTCAACAAACTTCTACGGAAAAATACTAAATACAAGTGGTCAGACCAATGTGAAAAGGCGTTCAACAAACTCAAGGAGTTGCTTATCTCACCGCCTTTACTAATATATCCCGACTTCGACAAACCTTTCATATTAACGACAGATGCCAGCGGAGAAGCATTGGGTGCGGTGTTAGCTCAAGGGAAGATCGGTGAAGAGCAACCCATTGCTTACGCAAGCAGAACCTTAAATAAAGCAGAACGGAACTACTCTGCCACCGAAAAGGAATTATTGGCAATAGTGTGGGCCACATGGAATTTCCGATGTTATTTATACGGCCGCAGGTTCACTATCTACACAGACCATAAACCCTTAAAAGGCATTTTCAATAGTAAAGATCCCTCCTCACGTTTACTTCGATTTCATCATAAGCTTTCGGAATACGACTACAGTATTGAGTACAAACCAGGAAAATTTAATAAAAACGCTGACACACTCAGCAGAACTCCCTCTAACGACAACAGTGACAATATGAATAAAGACGAAGGAATTCAGATAACCACAACAGCACAAGTTCACCACGAGATGGATTCTGAAGTTGAAACAAATTTTTGTCACCCATCCTGTCATGTTTTAACCAGGGCACAAAGAAAAGTAAATGAGGAAGACCTCAAGGAATTGGAAAATGGGAGCCCAAAACCCAAGGAGAACGGAAAGCCAGACGAGAAGGATCCCGATACTAGCTCAGTTAGTTCAGAGGAGTCCATCAACGATGAAAAAATAACAGTTCTGAGTAACCGGAATGACATTAATGTCATTCTACGAGATTACCATAACTCACCCCTTGGAGGGCACTTAGGAATCTATAAGACATACAAACGCATAAGGAGAAACTACAAATGGAAAGGTATGCTAAAAGACATCGATAAGCATATTAGGAAGTGTGTTCCATGCAGCAAAAACAAACATGGAAAGAACATCAAAATGCCTATGGTAATTAGTAGTGTTGCCGAAAAGCCATTTGATAAAGTATATATAGATATAGTCGGACCTCTGCCAGAAACCCGCAATGGTAATAAATATATCCTTACACTCTTGGATGACACAACCAGGGTGTTTGATTGCAAACCTTTAAAAATGGCGAGGCTATCACAGTAGCTGACGGTTTTTACAAACTAATGATGAAATATAAGATACCTAAAGCAGTAGTCACAGACCAAGGCGCAAACTTCACTAGCGACCTTTCCAAACAATTATGCAAACTATTTAAAGTCAAGAAATTGCAAACAACAGCTTACCATCCACAGGCAAATGGTGCTCTGGAAAGAACACATGGACCTTTAATTGACTACCTGAAGAACATTGTGGATGATAACATAACGGAATGGGACCAATGGCTCGAGGAAGCAGTACATGTGCGTAATCACTCACCACACGTAGGAGGAAAACATACCCCTATGGAAGCATTGTGGGGATTTTATGATCCACCTCCTAATAACTTAAGAAAAGAACCTGAACCTATCTATAATTTTGATGATTATGTCAGCATAAGAAGAAGAAAAATGCAATTACTTCATATTGCTAAAAAGCAAACTAAAATCCAAAGAAAACTATGATAGGAATGCACGAAGTGTAAAATTTCATGTAGGTGACCGAGTTCTTTTAAGAAACCCTACTAAAAAACATAAACTGGCACCCATTTGGAATGGACCGTATGAGATTAAAAAGGTTAATAATGATGTCAATTGCACCTTACAAATTGGACATAAGTTGCGAAGAGTTCATAATAATAGATTAAAAACATTTTAGATTTACGATTACCTCAAAGCCTAATTTATCGCGACTATCACTAAATTCGATTTATTATCTACAGATTATGCTACTGTGGTTTTTTGCAATAATACCCTGGGTGGTACCCCAGGCAGATGTAATACCTCTAAGTCCCACTGGCGTAATGTTCGAACAGATATCACCAGCATACATGTATGTGCACACATGGGTCATATATACGCAAATCCAGATGATGCAAGAAACCGAAGCATTAGGCTTTATTGAAAAATGCGAGAAAACAATAGGACATCTGTGCACAGTTAAAGGATGAAGAAACCGAATCATGCAAAACATGGGAAACCGAGTTACGAAGGCAGGTAAACAAGGTTAAGGATAGGTTAAGAGATATAAATTTCTATTTGCAAGTTAGAAGTAAGCGAGGAATAGTTGATGGGATAGGTAGGGTGAGCAAATTTTTATTCGGTACTATGGATGACAGAGATGCCGAGCAAATATATACCAAACTGAATAACTTAGAAACTCAAGACTCTGAAAATGTGCATTTGATAGAAAAACAAATTAGCTTAGTCAAGTCAAAATTCAATGAAATAAATCAGGCATTTAAGAACGTTACGGAATACCAACAAAACTTAGAGGATCGCTTTAATGGGTTGGTAGAAAATGTAATTAATTCCACCCGAATTCTCAAATCGGAAATAAGAACCGTAAATATTAAAGCAGATATTAATGAAATATTGATATATATTTTACATCAGCTCCAACAAATATATCAACGGTTGACAAATGAATTATTGGTGATAAATGCCTTACATCAGCATACCTTACACCCTCTGATTTTGACAGCCAACGATATGTCACAAATATATAATGAAATCAGTAAAAGAGGCATGACAAACCTCTTGCTAGACTTCAAAACTGTCAGTCAAATAATTCAAACTGATTCTATACAGTTAGATAACAAACATTTCATCCGTATCACGCTTCCATTGCCTGAAAATACAGTGTTTACACTTAATAAAGTATACTTATTGCCAACACCTATCTCACCCAAAAGCTCCGCTATTTTCATAATTGAGGCAAATTATTTCCTGAACAGCACTCGAAACCAACAGTATTTAGAAATGACAACACTGTAAAAGGTCTACTACTACGAATGATATAATATATATTTGCTATCAAGCCCAACCTAGTACACTTATAGTTAACAATGCCAATTGCATGGCGAACTTATTCAATAACCCACTAAGAGGACCTGCCCCTTGCGAGCACAGAATAATAAATAATACTGCTAATATCCTAACAAAAATGGTCAGGCAAAATTCTTGGCTGTTCGTATTTTTCTCAGAGGCAACTCTTTTAATAAACTGTAGTAATCATTTTGGTCATTTAACCATCAACGGTACTGGAGTCCTCGTTTTAAAACAACCCTGTACGTACACGTTAGAAAACTATAGAATTCCTTTCGAAAACGGCTTCAGTTATTATCCCCCAATACACCAACCCGAACTCTACAATGTTCCTAAAGTATCGTTCAAACAAGATCTTTATGACGAGCTACAAGGTAAATTTAATATTAACGCAAGTCTATAGGTAAATACTCATAGGAGTCATAACTTCGCCCTCGTTAGTGAGAGTAAAGACTTAGATGATTTGGAAAGAGAAATAAATTCAGTTAAGTCAAGTAGGGAAAGAAAAAGGCATCAAATTCAAACCCATGCCAATACAGGAATAACCATAGCGTTAGTCGCTGGATTAATTTTGTGCCTAACCCTAAAATACTTATTACGGAAAAGAAACCAAACTATTCAAGCAAAGTTAAAGCCCGTAATCTCATACCCTACTCCTCGAAGATCTCAAGAGATCGTAAGTATACCCCTGACCCCGATAGCAGTTTCCGAAATACCCGCAAAGCATCTGCCGGAAAAGGAAGAGCCGAACGCAATTCCTATTCCAGATAGCATCACTTCTAAAACGATTGTGTCACGGAAAATTGATCAAAAACCACCAAAATTACCCTTGAACACACCCGACATGAAGCCATATATATATGAAGTTTAAAATCAAATCATGAAGGGCTTGAGAACAATGGTACGGTCAGAATTAAACATATATGTATGATTACAAGAAAATATTTTTATGGTTTAGTTATTTTTATATTACTATTTTTTTTTATATATTAGTATCTTTTTATGACTTAGCTCAAATAGAGTAAATGATTTTTAATGATAAAGAATTGTAAAGTTTTGAAATAATGAAAATCAAACAATTTTCCACTGCAGGTACTGTGTAGTTGATTCTAATTTAGATTACGTATATTTAATTTCAACAGATTGTTTAAAAAAAATATATATATATATCCTGGGTAATCAACTGTTATTCTTTTGTTTTCTTTTGTAAAATGTATTGATTGTATAGCTATAGCCATAATTAAGAAAGACAAAATAAATAATAATTTTAAATTTCTCTTCGACCAAACTGAATATATGTACATATATTGAATATATCTATATATTACGTAAAACTGTACAACTGTGTTGATTCTATAGCTCAATATTTTTAAGAAAGAAAAAATTATGTTTATTCGTATTCTTTTTCTATATATATTATTTATAAAATTGATTGATTTAAAATATCTATATCATATATTTTCGTATATGTATAAAAAAAAAAAAAAAAAAACTATAGAATATCTATCAATTAATTAAACTATGTACTCATATAATATATATTTTGTATTTGATACCTAAAAAAAAAAAAAAAAAAAAAAAACAAAAACGGGGTATATAAGTCTAAAATTTGTACTAACTAATAATTAATTATACTGTATAAATTAACTGCCTACATTTGTCTAGAAGCCAACAGCAATTATACTTATATTATACATATATACGAACCAGAGCGTACGTAACTCAAAGCCAAACGAACAGAATAAATAAATAAAAAAAAAATATATATATATATCGTATTATCACATTAAAAATAAAAGGGACTTTCTCCTCATCCATGGTTACCACGTCATCTCGATCCCCTCGATGCCGTTTTCATCACGGGGGAGGGATGTTGTGAATATAAATCTTGATGCTGATCAATTGATGTTATCATAGAACGAAACAACTAATTGATCAGCATTTCCTCATTGAGTCATTGTTTTGCGAGATACTAAGTAAGACCTTGCACAATAAATACAATGCATCCAGGTTTTGCTTAAGTGTGCCAATGGTAGCCCCATTAAAAGTTGCAGTGTATCGCATTTCATAACAAACTGGAAATTATTTGGTTTGTTATGAAAGCGCCTATGCTAAACATGAAGTGGCTACTTGCTTAAAAATGTTCTAATATGACGCAACATAGCAATGGCCTAGATATGGAACGAATGAGTGAGGTTTCAGGGCGACTGGCCGGAGAAAGCTCTGTGAGTTCTTTCTAATATTGCTAAGAGTCAAGTTACGAAGACTCTCGTTCGTGCGGCTTTAGGTGAAAAATACGCGATCGAAGGGAAGAAGTTTTTTTTTAAATAAACATTTTTTAAATTAAAGAAAATAGATGGCAGTATAAATTTTCTATAAATTACTGGTAAAAGTATGGATTTTACTCTTAATATTTTTCATTTTTATATTTTAATTAGCACTAACTTTGTGAGCTTAGTTTCGGTAGGCCACTTTTTCCATTGTTTGCCATTTATATATATATTACCTGTGTTCTTTTGGTTCCGTGCAGTACACTGCAGAACACAGGAGATTGCGAATAGGATTGACTTGTAGAGTGCATAGAAGTAGAAATTTTTTTGCTAGCATAGACAGAATAATCTAGGTGCCATGACTATTATTCTTACAAAACGATAAACCTGTCAAATTTAGCCCCGAAGTTTATCAAGATCTATTTTAACATTTTGCAAGGATTCAAGTCAGGAATATTTGATCATTTTCTCTATACTTTAAAAGCCTTTTCTACTTTTATGCAACCTACAAGTCAATTCAATTCGCAATCTCTTGTGTTCTGCAGTGCACTGCAAGGAACCAAAAGAACACAGCTATTATATTCATATATACAGGGTGATTCAGATCAAGATACCTTCCGGTATACCACGCGATTCCTTGAGGTAAACTGATCAAAAAATTGCCCCCCCCCCCCCCTAGAAACCTTCCTTTAGGAGTTGTGGCCAGTTGAAGATTTCACCAATATTCGTAAACCCTGATGGGAATAAATGAGTATAACTTTTGAACCACCCTATAGATTTTGGTTATTGTTGGCTTATTAAATAGCCAAGAATAGTAGCTGTCGAAAAGTGTATTCCTCTGTATTTATGCTTATTTAAATTATTCTCAAATATTTCCAAAAATTTGATTTTTTTTACACACAAAGTTCATAAATACCGTTATTTATTTCAAAAACTTTCTTCCATTAACCCAAATTTATTGCTTCTTATTAATGCCCCTAATACCCTCTACCCTCTGCACTGTTAGGAATGTATTGTTTGTTTTTCTACGGGGGACATCAAGTTTCTTTTTCTGCATTTTTATTTTGAAACTAGAAACCTTGTCTATCAATGTATAAAAAATTGCGGTGGTGTGTTCGGTTTCCTTGCAACAAGTTGCAATTTGGCCGCAATAAAATGTTGTAGTTTTTCAGTAGCAACTTAATTAAAAATAACTTAGCGAACCATGCAATCTAGCTTTGTTCATTATTCCTAAACGACTTGGAATAATGCCAAAATTTTGTAGAAAAATGGCTTTGAAAGTAATGTACCTAATGACCGATGAAACGTAGTATGTAACTGAAATCAATATAGGTTCAGTAATTAGAGTCGCATCGAAGTTTAGTGAAAGGAATCATTTTTAAAAGAGTTAGAGATTGTAATTATCTACCCCTATTTAGGATTCCTAGGTAACTTCCGAACTAAAAAATTGATTTGAAAAAAATAGTTTTTAAAATATCCGAAAATTTTGCCGTTTTAACCTCCAGGCCCTCCACTTAAGGCACTTTCACATCAAACACAAGAATCGTAAAAATGTAAACCGAAAAACTAATTTATTCCACTTTAAAACAAGATTTTTACTCCAATGATTAATAAAATTATGGGTAATAGGTTAAACTAATAATTTTACTAATAAAATAGTATATTTTCTTAGAATTTTTAAGAAAACACAACTTTTATGATTTATCGGACGAATTTTTCCGCCGAAAAAGTTTTTCGGCCGATAAAACATAAAAGTAGTGTTTTTCTTCAAATCTGAAATAAATATAACTATTTTCTCAGTAAAATTTTTAGTTTATCCTATTTCTTTGAATTTTATTAATCATTGGAACAAAAATCTTGTTTTAAAGTGGAATAAATTCAGTTTCTCGGTTTGCATTTTTCTGTTCTTGTTCTTGATGTGAAAGTGCCTTTAAATATACACCCCTAGTATTGCCGCATGTCTTAGCTATATTCTGAAAAAGAATTATTGGAATCCATTTAACATGTACAAGAAATATCGATTTTGGTGCATCAAGATAATTTGAGATTACCCGAAAAAACTCAATTTGGTCGTCTTCCAGCACAGAAGAGACTCTATAAAATTTTTAAATATAAAACTGTGGAAAATTATATAAATATTGCTTATTAGAAATAAGAAATTTTTTATTGAAAGATGGTAATTTTTGAATTATCATTTATGAGTAAAATATATTGTTATTCAAACATGGTGTAATATATTATAATATATAACATAAAACATAAAAACCGTATATAAATATAAATAAAAGTAATATATAATATAAATAAAAAGTAATAATATTTCAGCTATTTGAAATGAAAAATAAATAATTCAATCACAGTGTCTCATGCAGGGGATGAGTAAGTGAACATCCCTGTAAATATGTATTGTTATTCTGTTGTTATTATTTACTTACCTAACGAACTATTAAGAAATTTGTGATCACTCATGCATTTTCCATGTAAGCCTCTATTATATCGATTACAAATTGTGCGTGATCTATGCGCAGGTCCACCATTCTATCTACTAAAAACTACACACACTTTTCTCTTCTTCCCGGAAGTTTTCTTACTCCTGCGGCTGTTGTTGAACTTCGGAATGTAGAATATGAAGCTCTTGTTTCTTCAGTGTATTTTACCGCCATCCGCTCCCTCGTAATTGACCCAATTATTTTACTTAAAAACTATAACCGAGTCAGATGACGATGATCAGTATTCATTTCATATAAAATTGTACGAATTCAAAACCATTCTTGAAAGAAAATCAAAGAATTATAGATTCATTGGATAAGGAAAATAATTGGTTTAGAATGCTTGCATTAAGAGCTAAACGGCGGTTGCACCATGTACAGAACAATGTATCTTACACAATATCACAGAGAACGAAGAGATCGAACAGTCTGGTCCAAAGTATATATAAAAATGAAAGCAGTGTGAAAAAAACTGCTTTTCCTAAAACTTCAGAGATCTTCTCTCGTCCAAGTACGCGATAAGCATCATATCGGATGTGTCCACAGCCCCATAAATTCGTTATAATTGTGTACTATCAACGGGTTTCCAATGATTTTTTGTGGTTGTACTACATCACTTGATAATAATACATTTTTCATGTGTGATTTTTTTTCTCTATACGCTGCTAGTAATATTTCATTATCTCGGAAATATTTTGATTTACCTATCTCTAATTTTTATTTTGGTGATAAATTGTTTTTGTCTACAGCATGGAAGAATTTCAAAATTAGTTCAAAACCTATTTCTTGAAAACATTTGACTAAACCATGGCATATATCTATGGTTTCTTGACTAATAACTGAACATTGTTGGTTTTCGGGTGATACCCATTTCCAAAATAACGGCAATGAAGGCCCTTATATCTGCAATTGTAGTATTTTTAGACTCTTGTACTCTGGATTTATTTGCTGGTTCAATATTTCTGAGAAATTGTTTTGCATAGCGGTCTGTCTCAGTTTTCAAGCTATTTAAGAATGCATCCTTAAACAATAAGTTGAAATATGCTATTGTTCGGAATGTTTTATTGGCATATGTTTTGGACCAGAGGTTTCCAAGAATAACGAACGAGAATTATATTGAGTATCCTCACTTACACTAATTTCATGAAAATTATCAAATAAGTCATTGCCACTTTCATCATCATTGTCGTCAATGTGCGAATCATTTTCACTCTCACTACTAGTAATTTGACGTAAAATTTCATTATCACTGTCACTAATTTCAGGCTCACTACAGGTGCTAAAATTTTCGTCTAAATTGTTTATCAGTTCCACTAACTCTCAGTCGTCCATAACGGTATAGTATATAATAGTATTACGGACCTACCACTAGAGTAATTAAGTTTCTATCTACTGTCTTTGAGCTCTAAGCGCATACTAATTCACGCACAACGATATATCGTCGTCGGCACTTTTCGCAAGTGTACTCAATAACGATATATCGTTGTTCGGC
This sequence comes from Dioctria linearis, assembly GCA_963930735.1. Classification (NCBI taxonomy): domain Eukaryota; kingdom Metazoa; phylum Arthropoda; class Insecta; order Diptera; family Asilidae; genus Dioctria; species Dioctria linearis. Next base: position 92,564,221 of record OZ005740.1, on the reverse strand, counting down.
ACTAAAAGGTTTAATATATGTATTTCTTCAAAGTGTACTTATCTTCTTGTCCTGTAAGAAAGAATTACAATGAATATTTTTTATAGTATGAACAGTTTTTTACAAAATCATTTACCTTATTCATAGGTACATATGTACATAATGTACATTTCAATTTAAGTATGTATTTCTTTTAGTCCAAAGATAATCGGTCATTGTATATCTTTCCATTACCCATGCTTGTTGAGTTTCCATACTATCTGGGCTCTGTGTTTCAGCATCACTTGGGATATTTTTACGTGCATAGCTTTCACCATCAACTAAATATTCTTCAATGTTGCTGTCATTGAAGATTTAGCATACATTATGCAAAACGCAAGCTGCCAAAATTGTTGCTGGAATTTGTTCTGTTAGATTCATATCAATGTAGCTTAATCTGCAGAATCTTCCAAATAGAAGAGCAAAACCTCTCTCTATTATAACACGAGAGGAAGCTGTTTTGTATTGAAATACTTCTGCTTGTCTATAAGTCTACCACGGTTAATATAAGGAAGAATGTACCATGTCAGAAAAGGGTAAGCCTTATCACCAAGAATTTTCTGTCCAGTTGAAAAAAAAAATCTAGTTCGGTTTTCTGTGACGTATTTATATAAGTCAAAGTTTTTAAAAATTCTGCATTCATGAACGGAGCTTGGGAATCCAATGAAGCAGTCGTAGTACTTCATTTTATGATCGCAAACACCTTGTAGTGTTACGGAAGTGAAGGATTTCCTCTTTGTATACGCGGCTTTTAGCTGACGTTGTACTTTGTGCAAGTATGTAGCATCCATCAATTGCTCCAATTACACCAATCATGTTTAAGGACTCAATATGAGCCTTTATTTCTGTTTTCTCTTCTGAAATTTAATTATCTTGCTTGCAATTTCGGTCATAAAATCAATGATTCTAAAAAAAGAGTCGACAAAGTTGATTTCGCTAAATTAAATCTTTCGCCAACCGATCTATAACACTACCTTTAGTTTCGTCGACCCGAAAATGATATACTAATTTTCCAAGAAAAAACTCATAAGCCGGTCTCGACATTCGGAAATTACGTTGGAATTCTAGGTCAGAATACTTGCTTACAATTCTTTCCATATCATTCTCAATCCTATTGAGTTGTGTTCTTTGTAAACAATTAATTCCTGGTGTTATAATAATACCATTATCCTCATCGTCCTCCAGATGAATAGCAGATATCTTTGTAATTTTACTAATTTATTATTTACATAAATGAATTCGTAATTATTACCATACCTGAAAAGATGCAATCCGTTTCAAAAGCTCTTTGAAGACTCTGTAAGTCCATATGACAAGTTTTTGCCACATCGAGAATGACCTGAAGGCTCTCTTTTTGACAATATCCAATGCAGCTACGGCTCTGCGACCAGGTCCGGCCTATATATGGAAATTGTATTACATTCTAGGTCTGATGTAGGACTTGTAGAGGAGCGCTAGAATCAATGGGCTGAAATATTTCTTCCACCTTTTCAGAAATCCAAGATATTTCGTTTCTTATTTGGCAACAGAGAAGTTTGATCTATTCAGCTTAACATACTGCAAATATTAGTGTCCAAGATGCATAAAGACGGTGTATCGTCAAGAAGTGCTCCATCAAAAGAAACGGGTGTGGAAAAAATATGATCTTGTTTTAAAGAGGTGGGACAGTGTTGGAACTTAGATGTATTGAATTCGATGCGATTCGGTTTGCTCCCAGCGAGGATATTATCAAGGTGGTTATTCAAGAACCTAATCATGCAATCTAGTTTGAGTGATGTAACATTTCCTCTGTAGTCCGCAAGGGTGTAAGCGAAACCAAGGGCACTGTCATCAGCAAAACAATAGATGGGATTGTAAGTAAAGGGAAGCAGATCATTAATGAAAATAGAGAAGACTGATGGAGAGATAGCAGAGGCCTGAGGCACCCCGGAATTTATTGGTTGAGATTCAAATGTAACGCCATCTAATATAATCCGTATTAGGCGACCAGATAAAACACTTTACATTCATAATAGAAGAGGACGAGAGACGCCAAAAGCTTTAAGTATGGTTAAAAGGGCTGAACTCCATACACTATGATAGGCCTTTCAAATATCTAGGGCAACGATTTTGGGCTCACTAAAATTGAGAAGACTACGGATTCAACGTTCCATAAGAAAAGTCAGAAAAAGCAAAGCCATATTGGCGATCGTTGTGTGTTTGATTAGTTTCTAGATTCTTCATTAATTTGGAGTTTGGAGGCTGAACGTGAGGTAGTTTCCAAGTAATTGGAAATTTTCCTTTCGAATAAGACAAGTAGAATAGTTTTCACTGAGCTTGAACATATCTCTCGTATGGATGTGTATTGGCTCTTGTACACATGTACAAGGAAGATGTAAAGTGGGTGGAAAAAGAGAATTTGAAGTGAATCTAATAGTCTAAATATGTATTAGTTTTATTCAGGGAGTCAACAATCACTTCATTGTAAATTAGTGATGGAATAGAGGAACTGCTGAAGTTGCTCTTGATAGTTTTGACCTGGGAGCAGAAACCTTTGCTGCGTTTGCGTCTTGCCGACATTCTAACGGTCTGGTCAAGAAGAAATTTTTCTCTTTGGATAGTGTTTTAGTTCGCTTTTAGTGCTTTTTTTTTATATTATTAAGCCAAGCTCAGGGGATACCCTATGATGCAAAGCACAGCATGGCAGGAAGGAGATAGGGAAAGGATTAGGGGATGTGAGGAGAGTGGCGGAGGTGCCGATGTGTGTCGCCCTTAAACTTCCGCAGATTGTATGCCGGAGGAAAAACAGAAGATGGTAAGCTGTTCCACATTCGCACTGTTCGGGATAAAAAAGCATCTCGGAATTTTACTGTACGGCCGAAAGTAATTTGAAGGGTTAAAGGATGTGCGCGGTTTGCAGCGCGAGTATTGCGTGCAGGAATCATTCTACAAGGGATTAGACTAGATATTTCATCACAACATTGACCATGCATATAGCGATAAAGGAGCGAAAGGCATCCAACATTGCGGCGGTGCTCGAGTGAGTCGATATGACAAGTTATTGCCAAATCGCCAATGAGCTTGAAGGCTCTCTTTTGGACAATATCCAATGAAGCTAAGGCTGTGCGACCAGCCCCGGCCCATATTTGGGAGTTGTATTCCATTCTAGGTCTAATGTAGGACTTGTAGAGGAGCGCTAGATTTGACGGGCTGAAATATTTCTTACACCTTTTCAGAAATCCAAGACATTTCGATGCTTCTTTGGCAACAGAGAAGATGTGATCTGTCCAGTTTAACTTACTGGAAATATTAATGCCAAGTGCTTAGTGACGGTGAATCAGAAATTAATGCTCCATCAAAAGAAACGGGTGTGGTTAAGTTATGATCTTGTTTTAATGAGATGAGACAGCTTTGGTTGTACTTATCAGCTTGGTTGTACTTATCATTAAACCAAAAGCGACTTTGCTGTGTAAATACTGAATGTATTCACGCATACCCAAGACTTAGAATTGTACTAAATTCAAATGTGCATTCATCCAAATCCCTTGAAGCAAAACAGATCGGCCAGTTAAATTCTCTAGGATACTCATTGAGACTTTCCCAATCTGCAAACTTATTTTGTTTTTTTGTTTTTATTTAACGTGTGGGCTAAGTATTCTATAAAAACTGTGACATTTTACGCAACAATAAAAAAAAATTATTTAAAACTTTATCTCTTACTTTAAATGTAATAACACTCACTTCATCAATGCACAATGACTTGTTCGCCGTTATAATTGTTTCTTTAAATTTTTTTTGCCGCGCAGCGCCGATAATGTTCTAAGAAGCCGTCTTTACATGGAAGACTTTTCAGAGACCCTTTGGCAGCTGTTTTCAATTAAAACAAACCTTCCATCGCGTTAACATGAATAGGCTCTGTCCTGCTTTAAACACCCCGAGCAAAGCGACGCTCATGTTCAGGTATAGGCTGCAACAATCATGACAGAGCGCCTGGGTTCCATATTGAGCACTTCCAGAAATTGTTACGTTTTTTTACAAAAGGTGCAGTGGTATAGATGTGAATCATTTGATTAGGAAAAATTCAGAAGATCGACTGCAATTTTTTTCAGTTGTCATTAGGGGGGGGGGGGGACTTGCTCCATCCGCGGGTATTAAAAAAAAAACGAACAAGTTTTTCCACAACTTCTATCCTAAATATATTTAAACTTTTTTTTCATTGGCACCAATGGTGATGCATATAAAACACATTTACCTACGAAAGTTATAGTTAAACAAATTTTAATACAAGCAAACAAGAGGGAGGAATGTGCATTCGCTTAATGGCCATATTTTCATTAAATTATTTATAACTACACGAAAGACGACGATGATAAAACAGAATTAAATTTTGAAAAAGACAAAGCACTTAAGGAAAAAGTTCAACAAGTAAAACAAAACGGAGATTTGTACGATAGAAATTTCCTGTGTTGTGGTACATATTTTGAGTTGAGAGAAAATTGCATCAAGAAAATGCAAATTTATTTGCTTGAACAAGAGTTATCTAGCAGCTTTCTGGTGAATGCGAGGGAGGAAGTCTAGGCCGTAAAAACATGGTTGGTGTCGAAATTACGAGCCTCTAAAATATATCCTTTAAATTTACTTATGATAAAGAGGGATGGAGTGGAGTGATGGCCGGAGTGGATCCTATACAGTGATGACTATGTATGCAAATTGTAATAATCGTAAGGATGCAGTTCATGTTGCTACCGACAGTAGCAATGTAGGCTATTCTCATATTTGCACAAATTAAGACATTTTTGGAATGTCTAAATTAAGGGCACTTTTATTGGAACTCATCAGTACTCAACTTTAGCACCGTTTTGGGCTTATAAAGTTACGTGTGCTCGCTCCGGAATGTGAGGACTGCAAGAAAAGGTTATCCAATTCAAGATTCCAGCTGTGGTAAACTATGAACGGTGGGTCTTTAAAAATGGACGATGCCAGGAAAACAAATGAAACTCAGTTATCTGTTGATCTTGAAAATAGCTCATTTGAAAGACGTCAGGATCTGGAGTCTACGATCATTTCCACAGTATGATGAAATTCTCGGTGGAGAATAATTCTTTTCTAAAGAATTAACTCGAAAGGTTTTCTTTGGCATTTTATGCCAATTTTATCAATGAGTTGGATCAGTCGCATTCAGGTGACTGACCTGGGACTATGAGCGTAAACATTCAGTATTTTTAATTCTTAGAAATTTATTGTAAAATTTTCTTCAGAATTTATATGCACTATTGCCCGGACAACCAATTTTATAGATAGCATTAGAGATTTCGATTAATTTCTAGATGGAGAAAGAAGAATTTTAAGAATTTTTATTTTTAATGATTCTAAATCAAATTCATAAATACAAGAAGAAAAAACAACCGCCTCGTCCGGGATTTTCTTGTATTTATGAATTTGATTTAGAATCATTAAAAATAAAAGTTCTTAAAATTCTTATTTCTCCATCATTGACCGATTCTAACAAGTGTAGGTTCGATTCCCGTCCGCGGGAAAAATAAATAAAATTGAATTTACAATTTATTTGTGCGCTTTCATCGTTACTGGTTAATGCCAGCTGAAAGCAAACGTGGCTTAGTAGGCTAGTTACAAATTTGATAAATGCAAGGGGGAAATCATCTGTCTCGTTAGCTCAGTGGTAAGAGCAGTCGCCCGGCAAGCGGAAGGTCCCGGTTTCAAATCCCGGACGAGGCGGTTGTTTTTTCTTCTTGTATTTATGAATTTGATTTAGAATCATTAAAAGTAAAAGTTGTTAAAATTCTTCTTTCTCCATCATTGACCGATTCTAAGAAGTGTAGGTTCGATTCCCGCCCGTTAAAGTTAACGTAAGCTTTAAAGAAATTGATGTTTTTAGATAAAGATTTTTGTTCAGTTATCTTTACTAATTCGAAAACGTTTCCACACTGGAACCTTTAAGGAAATATTTAAAGATCATTATCGACGTCTTTTATGTGAATTTGGAGAAAAACTAAAAAGATATATGATTTTATATTTTTGTTCTGGATCGGAATTATTATTTCTTTCCTTTCATATCACTACCATGTATATATAACCTCAAATATCATTTTATTATACTGAAAATTACCTGATACTGTCGGACTATCGCCGAACTCGAACCCTGGTGCCGTAGATTAGAAATGCTAAGCTTTATCTACTGAACCAAGCTGACGCTGCGATTCCATCCACTATTAAGCTTTAAGAAGTAAGATCTACATTTGCACTAAAGATCGTTGCATGCCATTTAAAGATCTTTAAAATACGATGAAAGTTAGTGATAACTTGACATTCGTGAATTTTGACGCAAGGTCGTAAGATGTATCGAAAAAGGTGTTTAAGAAAATATTCTTTAGACCGTCGAAGAGTAAAAAAAGCGACTGAGACTACCTTATCAACAAAAGAGCATACAAAGGACATACAAAATACAATAATAAGTGTTGTTAAATCCGTGCTACATGTAGATGCGCTAGGAAATGGAAATTTAAGTTCATCAAGATCTGAAGAGGCTCGTTCTGAAATACAATTTAGCGATGAAACCGTAACGAAATTTTCACACAAGCAGATTACAATGAAAACGAGTCAACAATAAAAGAAAAGGTATTTTTCGTATACAAGTTTACTTTCATTATCCACGAATTTAGTGATTTCCCATTTCTTTTAGGAGTTTCATAATATAAATGTGAATAGTTTGTCACAAAAATTGGCTTCATGGGCAGTTGAAAGCAATGTATCTTTAACCATCGCTTTATCAAAAACTTTATATACACATTCACATCTGTATCTACCTGGGTAGATATTCTTCATACATTTTGTATGGTTAATACGATTTTTAGTCTTGAAATTATATGGAAATAGATAAGAACAAAGGATTTATATTAAGGGATTGTTATATTTGGGTACTTTATATGACAAGGACCCTATGGAAGTCGGACGATTAGCTGGAAAAATGTAATGAGAAGAAATTTTTGCAAAACAAAGATAATGTCCGTCTCCTCGTGTATTTCTTCGGTAAAGTATATATAAGCATATTTCATGATTTAGATACTCTCTTTATTCTTGGACATTCTCCTGGTCTTCTTGTCACATTTCACGCATCGGTATAGCTGTGTACATTTGCTGGCCATGTGTCCAAATCGTTGGCAGCTTTTATACTGGGCTACTCCTTTTGTGACGTGTTTTTCTCAAAACACGATCTGGTCCAGTAGTCTGTCTACCTTTATGATCTTGCTGATATCATATTTTCCGTCGAAGGTTCCGATGAAAGCGTCCATCCGCTTTTCTTGCTGCTTTGCTGCGTGCAGTTTCGAGCTGCACACCTTACAACCGTGGAGTTTACTTTCCAAGGCTGCCTTGACGTCTCGTACGCTGAAAGTGTGCAGAACTTCCTTCAGCACAAGTTTGGCTTTTCTCTCATCCTTTGGGGTGAATGTGTATGATTCCAAATTGACCTGGCATAGTAGTTTAAGTATCTATTTTCGGTCCTCTGCCGTGTATTGTTTGAATGTGCACATCATTAAATACCCATTGGCAATTATTGGTGGGGGCCTACTGATTTTTTACGCCGGTCTCGGCTGAAATTCTTTATTCGGTATAACGAACCGATTTTTTGTTTATAACGCTTGGTAATAGTTGCTGGTGTGTCTTTGGTCTGCTGCTGGTTTAGCCTTCTTGGTCAAGTCTTCTGGCGGATTTTTACGTGGCTTAGCTTTCCCCGGACCAACTGGTAATCACTTCATCCTTTCCCCTTAAGCATTCTTTGTGCTAGGGCGCGATGATTTTTTCCAGAATGTCAATGATGTTGCTTGTATTAAATACTTCCCGTACGTTTGTCTTGACGGCGTTTATAACATGCTCTTCACTAGAGTTCATTTGGTTTTTTTTTGTTTTTTTTTTCACTTTAACTATATATTTGGGTGTCCTATATCACCACAATTTGTTAATTTTTGTGTCTTTGCGCTATATACATCTGATTACATTAATACAATGCACTGTACTAAATAGAGAAAATTCAAAGTTGTCCACTTCACTACCTGCTTAATTCACACTTTTTCTCAGCACGTGCGGAATAAATATGAAATACAATCGGCAAAATGCGAATTTCGTTATTGTACCTTGTTCTGGCTTAAACATTTAATTATTGACACTTGGTGTTACCACCTTGGCTGTCAGAGCTGAACTCCTTAGATGAAAATAATATTAGTGAGGAGCATAATTTAGATTTTGATGGTGGACAAATAGAGGCGGATTTAAATTCTGGTGCGGTCTCAGATGATGAAGCCGATAATGGTGATGCTGGTGAAGCTTCTTCTTCGCGTGAACGCTATTTTGTGTGAAAGGATGGGACAAAATGATATAAAAATCTATCGACGTTACAACGAAAGGGTGCTCACAATATTCTTCGCAATTCATTGTTTAGCGGCCCTAATCTTTACATGTTCTACATTTTTCCTTGCAACGACAAACTACAACATTAGCAAATTTCCATATACATTGAATGTATCTACCCGGGTAGATACAATTTGAAATCTGTGTAAAAAATAATGAAATTGAAAAAAACAAATATGAACCGGTGCGAATAAAATGATTTCGTTTTTATTTTCTGAAATAAAAAGTTCAGTAACTGAATCGGAGGCGTTTTGAGATTTGATGAAATTTCGCTGAGTTATAAAGAAAAGTAAATCGAAATATCTACCTGGGTAGATATCGGTAAAGCGAAGGTTAAAAGATTTATCAAAATTGCTTAAAATACTTATTGAAGATGGGAAGCACAAAAATTTAACTTTCGATGCTCGGACCATTCTTAAGAAATGTATCAGTTAGAAGCATGGATTTATTTAGGAATCGTATACTATTTGCGAGAATTTTTTAAATATAGAACACTAAAGACTGATACAATTCTCCTGTCAATTAGTGTAGATGATACTCCCATATCATCAAGTGGAATCAATTATTTATGGATTATTTTTGGAAGTCTACATTACTGTTTGTAAGCTGCATTCACAACACGAACCAGCAAATTACCTAGTTCTAAGAAAATGTATACATAATTAGTTTATTAGTCGCATCCCTTAAGGAAAAGAAATTCTTTATAACATTCTTGCTCTTTAAGATAAGCAGTTTATAATCCCGAACCTTTTTCACATTTTATGATTCATAGTCGCATGTATTTTCATTCAGATTAAAGTAGGGGAAGATGCTGTACCTTGGACATGTGTGTACCTTGGTCATTTCGATTTCCACACGGACTGTAGCTACCACCAAAGAACATCTAACATCTAAGAACATCTAACATCTAAGTTATATGTTCTTTGCTACCACCTACATAAAGGCACTTTTATCCCATTTACTAATCCACAGATGACACTTAAGCTATTCTGGAAAGTAGTTTGTCGGAAAAATATGCAGTTATTGCGATTTAAAGAGAAGTCGTGAAAAAAGTAAATATTTTCCAGTGATTAAGAATTGAAAGTGTTGGAGTTCTATTCTTTTTATATTTTTGGATCCAACTAAGGTTAAACTTGTGTATATGTACTATTATAAATCGTGCATCATGTGCTGAGTTGTGCGTCTTAAAATATTTCACATTCAGTTTTGTTTCTTTTGCAAGGGGACATTTCAAACATTTGCACCACGGACATGTCAAGAAAGCCATAAATCGGCTTTTAATTACAAGATAAATAAATAATGTATATCTATAGCAATTGTTTGTTTAGTAAATGGCTTTGCGCATATTGTTATTCTTGGTTGAATAAGGAGTGGTATTTAATTTAACTCTGTTTATATACCATCATTTCTTCTTAGTAAATAACAAATGTCCAAGGTACAATAACCCACTGTCCATGGTACAGCTGCCTGTTGTACCTTGGACAGAAGTAAGGACCCTCATATATCCTAAAATATCAATTTTTAACTGCATATTCGACAATTATTGGAAAGGTTATGGGTTAGACAATCTATAATAATTAGTTGCTTAAGATTTGTCCCGTTAGTTTTGTGAAAAAAAGACTATTTCAAAAAAGGTATCAAGGTACAGCACCTTCCCCTACCTATACGCGAGGAGTAGTTTCAGGTATTTTATTAGTTCAGTCAGGTGAATGCATATGTATGGATATATAAATTTTGAAGGTCGAGAAGTATAAAATAAAGGTCTGAAAATATTTAAAAAATGAGGAAATGAGTCTTTTTCCGGCTGTGTAAGAAGCAACGTGTAATAAAGTGTATTTTGAATTTTGTAGTTGAGTGTTGTTTTTATGTTTTACAGATTATAGATTACAGTTTATCAGAAGTGAGATTACCCATAGAAATTTGCGTTGGAACATTGTTTGTGTGAACACTGTGCACATAAAGTTTTTCAAGCGCTGTAATAGGTCGATCCAAAAGAAGGCGATCTAGGAGTAAAAGGTCGGACGACGGTATACGATACCAAAGGATTCGTGGAGAACGACGAACCGCGAAAGATCATAATCTAACGGTGGTGATTTAAGTGTACGAAATTATGACCAAGATCAAAGAAGTGCAACTAGTGCTGCGGATGCGCGATTAGATCGTTTAGAGCGATTGGTTGAGGCTCTTTTAGAACAAAATCAACGAGTTACATCAGAACCTAGGGAACAGACCATTCGATATACTATCCGGAGTGATTGTATTCCTGAATTCGAACCAGGTAACGTGAACGTATAAGCTTCAAATGGTTGGCAAAAATAGACCAATTAGGTGCGATTAACGAATGGGACAATTAAACCAAATTTTACCACATGCAGAAATAGACTCATTGGTTTGGCAAAAATGTGGTATAACAATTTAACTACGTATCATCGATCATGGGAGGAATGGAAGGAGCTCGTAGCTAAATCATTTCCTGAACAACAGGATTATACGACAGTCTTAAAGAAATTGGTAAACCGCAAGAAGGAGGAAAATGAAACAATGACGCAATATAATTACGCAGAAATTGAGCTTTTAAATACATGCAACATTACTGGAAAGGAGGCTGTGTCATGCCTTATTGATGGTCTCCAAAATCCTACAATACAGGCTGGAGCTCGCGCAGGAAGATACACCACGCCAGAAGTATTGTATAGGGAGTTTCTTTCAAGCGTTTTCATTGACGAAAAGCCTGATTCTAACAATTTGCACATGAGGGGACATATTAATCTGCGATGCGACAAAAGGAGGCATTATCTCAAAATAATGGATCCTAAAATCGAGAAAGCAGTTAACAATAGTGAAAATCTCACTAAAGTAGTGAATTGCTTTAACTGTAACGAACGCGGTCATATTTCAACGAAATCTTTAAAGCCAAAAATCGAATGTGCCAGCTGCAAAAGGTTGGGCCATAGCGAAAATGTTTGCTATAAATCAAAGAAAAGTTTACTGAAATGTTGGTGATTTGTAAGTCAAGAATATGTGCTATTTTATAGATTGTGTTATTGGTGGACAAAATTTACGCGGCTATGTTGATACTGTATGTCGTGCAGTGACGCTGCGCGAAACATATGCAAGAAAGTTAGGATTAGAGTTCCAACTGTGCTATTATATGATCGCAGGGTATGGCGGAGGCTTTACAACGGCGAAATATAAAGCGGAGATGAAATTACAAGTTGATCTTGCGCATGCAACAGTGGAACTGTTAATAGTGCCAGATGAAAAACAAGTGGTACCAACTATAGTCGGGCAAACTTATATAAATGACCAAAACGTAACAGTCGTGATTCAGAACAACAAAATGAGATTGTTTAATAAAGATTTAGCCATTTTTCCAGAAGTCTAAAGTCTACCGGCGGCAAAATAAAAAACCAAAAAAATTCATCGACTAGTAACTAAATCCCTAACGGGCTATGAGTGGCGATTGTTTGAGCCGTGAAGGATTCCTACACAGTTCAGATTTGTTTGGTTTAAGAAGGCTTCTTAATTAAACCCAGAACAACAGAGCAGCGCTTTCATTTAATAAAAATTTTATTCTAAACTTCTATTTACAAAGCTCGATATTTATATACAAAATTTAATATGACAAATATGCAGGATCAACAAATTCAATTTAACAAATTTAATTGACAACAAATTTCATGCGTGATATTCGATCTCACGAAATTGTTATTGGTCTGCAGGTGTTGCTGATGCAGTAAAAGTGCATGAAATTTACCTAATTAAATTGAATTTGTGCTGCATTTTTTTTTCCTTCAATAAAAGTTATTGACTTCTGGATTTTGCTGATTGTTTTTTTTTAATGTTTAATGCTTAAACAACCTCCCCCCTTGAGTTGGTGACCAACACAAATTTCTGGTCCAGGCCCTTGCGTTTTCTTGGGATAGGTTGATGCTGCTTCCCTTGCGATGCTCCTGGTAGTTTAAATGTGTTGGTTTTCTTACACCGCAAATACATTAAGTAGCTGAAGATTGCTTGCAAAGCCGTCACTGATAGATAGGTCACGGTATAGTGATGGACATCATGGACGTTAAATTGTTCGGGAAAGTTTGAAGCTGCCTTGTGGTCTTTGATACTAGAGGTTAGTTTCTTCATTTCTCGTGCATTAGATTGCAGATGAAATTCGGATGAGGCGAGTTGCGGTGTCCTTTGTGTTAAACTCAGGTGGTCTTCTATCAAAGCACTGATGTTTATCCGTGGGATAAGAGCGGAGGTAAGGTTTCTTTGATGCCGGCCGTGTCCGCTAATCGTCATAGAAGTCTGTTTGACTGCGCACTCTGGTCGTAGCCTTAAGATTCCATTTCCGTTAAGTGTTTTGAGTAGGACTTCGGTTCCACAGACAATATTGAGTTTAGTTTCCACATCCAATGAAAATAGCCAGTTGTTGGGTGTGTGAAGCGGAATCCATATCTTCGAGAGCTTTGTGGTTTGGAATCGACACGTTGGTGATAATGTTTGGTGATGATTTAGTAGCTCCATTTCACAGTGGCCCACACTGGATTTTAAGTTGTAGATCGGATGATTTGGAGCACATGGATATCGTTCATCGTCTAAGGTTTTGCATTTGTCCAGTTCGAATTGCATTAAGGGATAGTATCGGTCTCTCGGTAGATTAACGATGAGGTATTCGGTAGATAGCTCAATTAAGATAAAGCTATTTTTGTAGAGTGTAGGAATTGGGATTACTTTAAAGAGTTGAAAGTATTCATCTTGTTGTAGTGAAATTCGTATGTCGAATAGGATATATGATTCTGTCACCCTTGCTACGGCTGTCATTAGGCTGTAAAGTAACAAACCGCCATCCTTTGCATTTCCGGGAATTGTTAACATGGAAAGAACGTGCTCTTTAATTTGTGCGATTTGTTCTTGTAGCTGAATAGGAGAGAGCAAAAGAGGATTAATTTTGTTGTGATGAAGATCCGTTAAAACATCAAGTAATGCTCCTTGAATTCTGTGAAAATGTTGCAGGACTAGCGTGGTAAGTATGGACAATGAGTTGAAAGTTTGTGCACTTTGTTGTTCGTATTGGGTATTACCTATGTACTTGTGTAAAGCTTCGATGTGATTCTTTATGGAGTTGAACTGCTGTTGAATGGATTCTTCCCTGCCTTTCATAATATTTGTAGTAGATTCCAGAACTGATGTTTGATTTTTCAGTAATTGCATGAGGTAATTTTCATTCATCCGTGTTTTTTTAATTTGCAATGTTTCCGATTATATTGAGAGGTGCTCTTTTTACCATTTTGTGGCCACCACTTCGTTTGTATAAAAGGTCACTTGCTTCCTCTAGTTCTCTAAGCTGATGCTCGAACTGATTTAATATCTCTAGGCAATGATTCTCTCTGATTGTTGTTGCACTGCAAAGGTGGTCTATTGCCGCTATACAACTCCTTATTCCTTGAAACTCGGCCCAGTAACTTGTTAGGTTATAATAAACCAGCAAGTTCCATTCACTGTTTATTATTTGAGCCTGGCCTATAGATTCGAAGAATAACCCAGGATTATCTATGAATGGTGCTATCTCCACTGGCTCATTAAAAGGTGCTCCGAATATTGGCAGCACCAAAGATGTTAGCAGGAGAAAACTGACAGCCATCGAATTACCTCTTTGTGGATTACTTAAAACTTGAGTCTGTTGCGCAATACCCTTGCTCTCTTCTGCCGTTATGCTTGTTTGTGTGGTTTTTGCCTGTTTTGAGAATGTTAGCCAATTTGACCAGTTTGGGTTTATAGGCAAGAATCTGCCTTTCATTGGATGATTGACTTTCTTGCCAGAGCTCAGGTTTCGCCTTTTGGCAGGAGGACTAGAAGTGATGTCATCTGTTGCCGCGGGTTTAGTTCTTGGTGGTCCTTGCAGTAGGAGGCATGTAGCTCCGTTTGTTATTGTTTCGGTAACTTGTTGACTGTTTGAATCTTCGTCCTGATGTGTATTGTTGTACTCTTCAATTGGTAGTGGACACAGGTTGTGGATCGCTATTTTAAAAGTGACAGATGCTGTTTTTGCATTTACAACCCTGGTGTGATTATCCGGTCCATTAAATGTGTCTATAATGCGACCAAGAGCCCATTTAAGAGGGGGTAAGTGCATAGCCTTTAACAGTACTAGGGTGCCCTTTTTTAGGTCATGTTGTTTGTTTTTCCACTTGTATCTTAGTTGAAGCTCCTGTAGATATTCTAATGACCATCTCATCCAGAATGATTGTTGGATATGGTGCAGTCTTCTAAATCTTGTAAGACTGTTTATGTTTAGGGCACCTACGTCTGGTTCTGCAAAGGCTGTTAGTGGCCTGCCTATTAGGAAGTGTCCTGGCGTCAGAGCGTTCAAGTCGTTTAGATCGGATGACATGGGCGTTAAAGGCCGTGAGTTGAGAATAGCTTCGATTTGAGTGATGACTGTATGCAATTCTTCCAGCGTCAGGCTCGCACTTCCAGTTTGCCGTACAAGATGCTTCTTCGGAAATTTTACTGCTGCTTCCCAGAGACCTCCAAAATGCGGTGAACGTGGGGGTATTGGCTTCCAGTCTATGCGATTTTGTGAGCAAAGTTCGTGTATCGACTCCTTCAATTCCTGTGATTTGAATAATTCATCAAGCTCCTTTAATCCAGATTTAGCACCAACAAAATTGGTTGCATTATCACAGAAAATTGTCGCGCAAAGTCCACTTCGAGAAATGAATCGTTTTAGTGCATTTATGAAGGCGATAGAACTTAAATTGCTGACAATTTCTAGATGAACCGCCTTTGTTGCGAAGCAAACAAAGACTGCGATATATGCCTTATCTGAGATGGCTCATCGTAGCTTGTGGTGAATGACAATCGGTCCACAAAAATCAACTCCTATGGTGTGAAATGGTTATGCAGGAGTTACTCTTCTGGCTGGTAGATCGGCCATGATTTGAGTGGTGCTCTGTGGTTTGCATCTAAAACAGCGAATGCACCTATGCACTAGTTATCTGTCGTACTAGTGTCCTGATGTCTATGATCCAGAATTTTTGTCTTGCGGTTGCTGTTAAGGTCTGTGGAGCTGCATGCATGTGCTTTCTGTGAATATGATTAAGCAAAAACTCGCTGAGTATATGATTCCTTGGAAGTAATATTTGATGTTCTGCCTCTGCGTTCAGTTGGGAATGTTTTAATCGACCACCAACTCTGATGACGCTAGTTGCTTCGTCCAGAAATGGGTTCAATGATTGGATGGAACTGTTGGTGTCGGGCGATTTGTTATCCTTGAAATTTTGAAACTCTTTGCTAAACGTTATGCGTTGTACATTTCTGACTAGGCCATTTTGCGCCATGTCCAGTTCTGTCATCGTTAGAAGGCCTGCTGATCTATGCTCCTTTGGTAGTCTCCAATTTTCCCAGAAACGTATGCAGTAAGCGGAGATTCGTTGAAGCCTCGTGAAGGAATTTTTGTGGTTGACAGATGCAATTATGTCCGTATAATTTTCTGTCTTTAACCTTGTTGAAAATGTGAATTTTCTTTCTCGAGTTTCAGGCACCTTTTACAGTGGTTGAAATTTTTGGTTAGGCCATCTTGATGCTGGTTCAAATAAGAAGTCTGGGCCCTTGAAACATAGCTTAGGGAGATGATGTCAGCAGGATTTTGGGTACCTTCTACATGATGCCACTGATGTTCAGTCGTTAATTGTTGGATTTGTTCCACCTTATTCTCGACAAAGGTGCTCCAAGTGTAGGACGGTGCAGCAATCCATGAAAGAACGATTGTTGAATCCGTGTTGTAGTGAATCTTTGATAAATTCTTCGGTAGATTTTGGCGTATTCGCTCCACCAATTCTGCTAAGAGGAGAGCAGCGCATGGTTCTAGTCTTTCTAGCGTTGTCGATTTTAGGTGTGCTAGTCTTGACTTTGAACACAACAATTGAACTCGTATTTGGCCGAAGTCATCTACCGTCCTGATATAACAGCATGCACCATATGCAGGTTCACTGCTATACGTGTCTTGAGATTTTGAGACAACTCAACTCTTTCAATTGGCATTGAAAGGGTTGCCACCTTTTTTTTAACTGTATTGGAAGTTCTTCATCTCACGAAATGTTTGATTTCCATAGATCCTGTACAAATAGAACTGTCACAGGTCCAATTAGTCCAAGTGCGTCAAAAATACGAGTGATGTCTGACAGAACTGTTCGCTTGGTAGTCTTATCTGACTCATGGTGTGTTGTTTTGAATTGAAAGACATCTTCCCTTGGTTGCCAAATCATTCCTAGGGTTTTCACGACTTCATCTCCTTCTCTTAATTCTTCAGGAATGGTACGCAATATATCTGGGTGATTTGAACAGAACTTCCTTAGTTCGAAATTTCCACTTTTTAGAAGTGCCACTAACTCCTCTCTTAGTTTGATGGTATCATAAATG
This sequence comes from Dioctria linearis, assembly GCA_963930735.1. Classification (NCBI taxonomy): domain Eukaryota; kingdom Metazoa; phylum Arthropoda; class Insecta; order Diptera; family Asilidae; genus Dioctria; species Dioctria linearis. The sequence continues at coordinate 92,547,385 of OZ005740.1, read as the reverse complement.
GAGTCTGTTCCAGTTAGGATGTCATCCACATAAGTATCGGTTCGTATGACCTTAGCTGCTTGAGGAAAGGTGTCGACTTCCAAAAGCGCTAATTGATTAAGGCACCTTGTAGCGAGAAAAGGTGCTAAAGCCGTGCCATATGTGACTGTTTTGAGCTGGTATATCTGAAGAGGCCAGTCTTTGTGCTCACGCCAGAGAATAAGTTGATATTTTCTTTGCTCGGGATCCACTTGAATTTGCCGACACATCTTGCATATATCTGCGGTCATCACATATTTGTGCATTCTAAATCTTATTAGAATGGAGAACAAGTCTGATTGTACAGTTGGTCCAATCTTGAGGATGTCGTTGAGAGATTTGCCAGTTGTAGTCTTGGCTGACGCATCGAACACTACACGGAGTTTCGCGCTCGAACTCTCAGGTTTAACAACGCAGTGATGTGGTAAGTAATAATTCTCGGATGGGATGAGTTCCTTGTGTATTGCTTGCATGTACCCCAGGTGCTGGTATTCTCGCATGAAGGCCTGATATTGTCGTTTTAGCTCTTGATTTTTTTCGTTTTGCGTTCTAGACAATAGAATCGTTTTGTTGCTCGTCTTTCGTGTGCATTGCCTCCAGCATCTGAATTCTGGATTCTAAGAACTTGAAGAAGTCATCTACGTTTTGGATTTCACGAGGACGCTAGGGAGATTGTTTGTACAATTTCCGGGATTCTTTGTCTAGATTCTGAAGTAATATATGGATCAATATGGCATTCCATTCTTTGATCTTAACCTCCATGATCTGCAGTGATAGAAGACATTCTTTACTGACATCATGGATCCGCTTTATTCCAGTTCTAGATTGAACTGTCAAAGTACTTTGTGACAGCAGTTCATTTAGAAGTGCAGATATTATACTTCTTGAGTTATTGTACCTGTCTGTCAGTATCTTCCAAGCCACGGTGTAGTTTTCTTCCGTGGCTTGTAGATGTCTTATCAACCGGCTTGGTTCACCGGCAAGATGAGCTTTCAGGTAGTACATTTTTTCTGCTGCGCTTATATACTGATGATGTATTAGCTGAGTGAAAAGATCCATAAATGGTTTCCATTGTGTATTCGTCCCATCGAAGTTCGGAAGAGCTATCTTAGGATGCTTTACAGTCATGCTATTACTACACGTTATAGATTGTTCATCTAGTCTTTCCTGTAGCTCAATCGCCAGGTTTTGATACTTATCTTCAATGCTTCTATATTCTTCTTGTGCCTTCGTAGAGTCGAGCAATTCTGCTATTACTTCTTGATGGAGGCAAGTTATTTGAGCCCAGTAGTCATTGATCGACTTAGGTTTCTGAATATAGTAAGCCCTTGAACGAGGTGCATTAAATTCTTCTCTAATTGAGTTTATCAATCTGTCCAACGCCTTTATTTTTGCGGCGTGCATCCTTAGAGTCTTAGCTGAGTCATCTTGATTAGCGTCAGTGCGTGTGGTCTCTGGAGCACTTGACTGTGATGCATCCGCGGGACACTCCCTCAGTCTCTGGTCTATTTTACCCAGGAAGTCCTTGCAGACTTCTTGGAATTGTGTATGGTATGCTTGTGTGAAGTACGCATGATCTGGATGTACTTGATGGATGCATTCTAGCTCTAGATGCCTTTTATTGAATTGAATGATGAATTCATTCAGGATTGTCTGGTACTTCAAAGTGCCATCCTTGGTTCTCCGCTCAATCCTCTCCTTTTTGAAGTTATCGAAGAGTTGGTTGATGGCACGGCCAAGCTCTGATTGAGCTGACGCGAGTGCTGCAATATCTGTCATTTGGCACACAAAACAAACTTATTGTGTGAATCGTACAATGGTGAGCTGATTGTGATTGCTTATGGATGCAAGCGGAGTCCGGATACTGCTGGCTATTGTATCGCTTGTTAACACAAAGTGAGCTCCTGAGCTATTTCTTGAAGATCTAGCTTCTTGAAAAGCGACTGCTGAACTCTGGAATGCCAAAGGGAATGTCGACTGCAAGAAGGTGCTACTGCGTGACACAGTATACTACTTATGTAGTAATTGCTTCAACTTGCTGGAGCTGCAAATGAAATCCGGGTGTTGTTGGCCACTGTGTCGCCTGTTGACACAAGGTATGCTCCAGAAGTATTCCTTGATTTATCCTTTGGCTGTAAGTTGGCACGAAGGAAGATCCAGCTTCTTAAGAAAGCGATATTTGACTATTGAACTCTCAAATGGATGCCAAAAGAGAGTCTGGACTGCTTGTGGTGCGTGATATAGCACTACTTATGTTACACAAGTAGCGATTAAGATCACGTCGGAGTCACCAGTTTTTGTTTGAGCCGTGAAGAATTCCTACACAGTTCAGATTTGTTTGGTTTAAGAAGGCTTCTTAATTAAACCCAGAACAACAGAGCAGCGCTTTCATTTAATAAAAATTTTATTCTAAACTTCTATTTACAAAGCTCGATATTTATATACAAAATTTAATATGACAAATATGCAGAATCAACAAATTCAATTTAACAAATTTAATTGACAACAAATTTCATGCGTGAAATTCGATTTCAAGAAATTGTTATTTGTCTGCAGGTGTTGCTGATGCAGTAAAAGTGCATGAAATTTACCTAATTAAATTGAATTTGTGCTGTATTTTTTTTTCTTCAATGAAAGTTATTGACTTCTGAATTTGCTGATTGTTTTTTTTTTAATGTTTAATGCTTAAACAGCGATATTTAGCTTTAACGATAAATACAGCTGTATCTGTATGTCTATTTGAGATATATTATTTGTTTCATGTTTTTCTTATACATATTATTACAAAGCCAAGCTCACGGGATACTCTATGATGCATGGTACAAAGGAGATAGTAAAAGCAATAAGGGACATGAGGAAAGTGGCGGACGTGTTAATGTATGCCAATCTTAAATTTTCGCAGAATGAATGCCCGAGGAAATAGAGAAGATAGTAGATTGTTCCACATTCGCACAGCTCGGCATAAGAAAGCATCACGAAATTTTACTGTACGGCCGAAAGTATTTTGAATGGTGAGGGGATGTGCGCGGCTTGTAGCGCGAGTATTGCGTGCAGGAATTATTCTACATGGGATCAGACTAGATATTTCATCGGAACAGTGACCATGGATGTAGCGACAGAGGAGCGAAGGAGGCATCCGATATTGCGGCGGTGCTCGAGCGAGTCTAGTTGCCGAATGAACCAATGAACTTGATGTCTCTCTTTTGGACAATGTTCAATGAAGCTAAGGCTGTGCGACCAGCCCCGGCCAAGATATGGCAATTATATTCCATTCTACGTATCATGTTGGACTTGTAGAGGAGACGCTAGGTTCGATAGGCTGAGATATTTCTTACACCTTTTCAGAAGCCCAGGACATTTCGATGCTTCTTTAGCAATAGAGAAGATGTGATCTGCCCAGCTTAGCTTGCTGGAAATATGCGTGCCGAGAATGCATAAAGACGATGTACTTTAAATCAATGTTCCATCAAATGAAACGGGAGTGGAGTAATTACGATATTGTTTTAAAGAGATGAGACAGCTTTGGGTTTCAGATGCATTGAATCTGATGTGATTCGCTCTATACCAAGCCAGGATATTTGCAAGATCGTCTACAAGAGTCTAGAAGAGTATCAAAGGAGTAAGCGAAATCAACGATACAATTGTCCGCAAAGCTATGGATGGGATAAAAAGTAAGGGAAAGCATTAATGAAAATTAAAAGGAGAGTTGGAAAGATAACACAACGCGGGGGCACAGCGGCTTTTATAGGATGAGGTTCATATGTAACTCCATCTAATACAACATGTATTTTGCGACTAGATAGGAAAATGTCAATGCATAATATAAGGAGAGACCAAGTGCTATAGGTTTGAGTAATAGGACAGGATGCCAGCCTCTATCAACAGCCTTTGAAATATGTAGGACAACGATTGGAGACTACAGTTCCAACGTTCCGTAAGAAAAATCAGCAAGTCTCCAGATGAGCGTGCAGTCCGCAAGCCATATTGACGATCGATGATGAGTTGTTCGGTTTCTATATAATTCACTAATTTGGAGTTAATGATAGATTCAAAAACCGTGGAAAGAATCGAAGTGGTTGCAATTTGTCGATAATTTGAAGGATTGCTACCCTCTCCTTTTTTGGGAATAGGCGGAACATTGGCTAGTTTCCAAGTAGTTGGAAAGATTCCTGTCGAATAAGACAATTAAAATAGTTTACTCAGCGGTTTAGCCAAGGATGAAGCGCAGCTTTTAATTAACAGGGGCGAGAAACCATCAGCTCCTGAGGCCTTGGAGACGTCGATTACTTTAAGGACCCTGAACACATCTCTCGTATGGAGGTATTGGTTTTTGCATATATCGACACGGAAGATGCAAAATAGGTATTTGTGAAGTGGCTGCAAAACGAGTATTTGAAGCGAATCTAGCAGCCAAAATATTGGCCTTATCCAAAGAGTCAACGACTGCTTAACCATTGTTAAGTATTTAAGGTACAGAAGAACTGGTGAAGTTGTTCCTGATGGTTTTGCCAAGAGATCAGCAACCTTTGGTACCGTTGTGGTTTGGCAGGATTCTTTGCCTAATACTCTAGTCAAAAAGAAATTTTTCTCTTTGGATAGGGACTTGCAGGTGTTCCGTGCAGTCCTGTACACTAGTTTCCCCTCTGCACTTGGTTGTAATTAATGACCGCGAAAAGCAGACTCCTTCGCCCTTATAGCTTGCACTTATCATTAAAGGATGAGCGATCTTGCGGGTGCTGATAATATTCACGCACGCCAAGACCTAGAATATTACTAAGCTCTAGAGTCCATTTATCGACATCCTCGAAGCAAAACAGACTGAACAATCAATCTCCCTGAGGTACTAATTGAGACTTCCCCAATCAACATTTTATAGTGGCAGAAAAGCTAACTTGTAGGTGGCGAGGTAGCGCGGCACAAGGTGGAGGTGGTAAATTGAGCCGTAACTAAGCAGTAATCTGAGTTACCAAGGGTGGGGGGGGGGGGTGGGATGATAGGAACAAATCTGATAACATAGCTCTATCTTCAGCTGCATCAGGTACTCTCGTTGATGCAAATTAAAGGACTCACCGCAGAGTTCAAAAAAATGCCGCGCAGGACTTTTGGTAGAAGAATGTCTGTGCCACGGTATGCTGTGGACATTGAAATCACTGCCAAATATGGTTTCAGAGAGGTGGTGACAGAAAACAAATGATCAGTATTATTAGAAATATTGTCGAAAACGGATACCGTGTCGAATCCAGATGTAAATAAACTCTGAACTGGCGAAAGGAATTTCCTTACGGACAGCAAAGGCAACATCATTCTGTATGTATAGTGCGATCCCTCTATGATGTGAAAAAAGAGGTACCAAACTGTAACCATGGACGTGATGTTTACTAAAATCAGCATCAGAAATGACCTTGGTTTCGCTTAGCGCCAGGATTACCGGATTTTTGTATTTAAAGTGGGAGTACATCGAAAATCGATTAGCTCTTAATCCGCAAATATTGCAGAAATCGAATGATAAATTCAGCATGCTCAAAGCAAACACAAAAAAGCAAAGACAGAGCGACACACAACAACACAAATATACGGGCGTCAACAGTAGTAGCAACAATTGTGTAATGCTTATTTTCTGCTTTTAATACTCAGGCTGTGCAGTTCAATAGCCATAGCTGGGAGCCCCAGTAGTATAAATCAGGAACAAGTGAAAATGCACTTGCACTGACCAAGGACGAGCAGCTGGAAAAAAAAGAGAACGTTACATTACTGTGCTGTTTGCTTGCGGTAGGGCATAAAAGCCCTTAACTTGGTTATAATTAATGAAATTTTTAATGCTTTATTAAATTAATACACACCGGCGTTAAGTTTTTTTATGTAGATATTAGGTAGATTACTTAGATTTAACAGAAAATATATTGGCACAACAATGATAAAAAAACACATTGCATTGAGCAGAAACACAATATGTGGCAACGACTATTCAAGTTGACTCCACGCACTCAACTCGCCATGGGCAGTGTTGCCGTTGACGCCTACCACTACATCACCTTAGAGTCCCAGCAAACAAGATGATATGCAGACAATATGCGCATCATATTTCGGCGAAAATAATTTAATCGTGGAAGATTATCACCTTCTCTATTGCGGAAGTCACCCCTTCGGGAATGGATGTGTCCTGAATGCAGTACTCCTAGGGAATACGAAAACAATTCTTCTCGATGAATTTCATTCGTATTACCTAGGGAATAAGAAAAGTAATACTTCTTGATGAATTGCTTTCGAATCATCACGAAAGCAATACATGTAAAAGAAAAAAATATATCGCCGATGAATCACATGAGCAATTCTTGGTAGAGAGGAATGTGATAACACCAAAATGTCCCGAGAATATCGCCATGGTAATATAGGGAATTAGATTATAATTAAAAACAACTTTATAAATGAAAGAAATAAAGTAGTATATATACAGGAAACTTTACTATAACTTTCTCCGAACGCTTACTAAACCAGAATGAACAGACTTAAATTTTCAGGTAAGTGATCTGTATCGTCCTCAACACGTATGTACATACTAATATATATGTATATACATATATATATTACAAAAAAATAATTAATAAATCATTCAAAGTAAAATGAAAGTCTGGAAAACTTTTTAATATCAAATTAGGAAACAGCATAGAGATGAATTACTATAAACGACATATATAAAAATTATCTCAAGTATACATATACTTAGAGTATCAGAAATTTCATGTATACTAAAAATGTATTAAGGATCTGAGTATGCATAGGATAGGTATAAGTGTCGAAAATAAAAAGTTAGTAGTTTCAAGACTTCGTTGCACCAAATCTACAACAAATACACTACTGTTAAAAAGTATTATTGAAAAAAAAAAGAACTTTAAATAATTAATAAATAAAAAATTTCATTATAATAAAAGAAAATCTTTTTATTATTATATTTTTTTTTTGAATTGAAACAAGTAAAATAAAATTTTATTTTCTCACATGTTAAGTCCCAGTGTGGGCTTAGCAAAATAAAGGGGAGGTGCAGGGTCGATAACTGAGAAGTCTGATATTTTGATTTAGTCAAACCTTTATTTAAAATATTTTCTAGTAACAAAAAATGATAGTTCAATTCAAATAATAATATTGAAATTAAAAAATAATAATTCAACTCAAATATTAATATTGAAATTAAAAGTAATTAAAAAATAATAATTCAACCAAACAGATAAAATACCGAACTCACAAAACAAAATAATAAATGATAATTCAAACGAAATAGGAAAAAATAATAAAAGAATTCCAAAAAGTCCAGCAGATGATGTTTTTAATCTGTAAAAGTAAAAGACTATTAGTTTTCTGCCAATTAAAATATACACTGCTGCCTATGTAAATTTTTTCCGGAATTCAAATAACCTTCCGGTGTAAAATAAGCTGAAAAAATAAAAATTCTGGTTAATATTGACTTTTTTAGCGTCATTTGGTAATAAATATTTATGTCAGTAGTGGTAATGTTGTTCTTTTGATTTGGTTTCTGTGTTTGTATGTATATATTAAAATGTTTATTTCTAATTTGTTTTGCAGAAAAAACAGTAATTGGGGATTTCCAGTGCAGCTCAGGAGATGGATTCAGGGATTCTATGTAAGTTTATTTTCATGTTGAAATTTTTGTAATTTGATTTGTTTATATTTCAGTAACCGAATATTTTGTTTACTTTTAGGTTTTTACTGGATGCACAGTGCTGCTGAGAGAAAAATTTATGAATTGAATGCTTTATGGGATATTTACGGATATTCTAAATGGTTTGTTTAGTTGTAAGTTACTGTTTTAATTTAATTCGTAAATTTTTCAGTTTTTATAATGTTCCGTGGCGGAACACACATGTACGAGAAAATCTGATGCCTAAGAAATTTGGAACTCCAAAAAGAAGCTAAATTAATCGATGTTGGCAATAGGATACAAAAGGATTCAACTCATAAGGAATTAATCTGATCCCACCGACATCGAAATTGATGACCCCCATAAGTACGAGCACATCAGCATCTATATTAACCATATTGGTGACATCAAACGAGAGAAAGAAAACAACAAGTACGAACACGTCACCGTCTATATTCCTGACCTCAGCATCTATTACGAACACGATCTTTGATTTCCCCCACCAGTGGTACGAAACCAATAAGACAGTAGTAGTAGAAAAAGAAGAAATGTTAAAAAAAAAAAAAAAAGATTTAAGAAAAATAAAGAAGAAAAAAGAAGAATTAAACATAAGAAGCATGCACAATTAAATAGAAGAAATCAAACGAACGTATAAGTGGTTTTTTATGACTACAAATTTCCTCCTCTCAGTTTTTACGAAATTATCGCAATAACTTATTATAAAAGTTTTTAAACGCGAAAGTTATCGCGGAAGTAAAATACGAGCGATACGTATAGCTTTTATTGTGCAAAAGTGATTTTCCGATATTTTGAAATAATGCCAAACGAAATTATTGGAGACAATATGGACGATAGAGCGGTGCTAAACGCTATTGCAGTAAAATTACCACTGTTTTGGCCACCTTGCCCACCAGCATGGTTCGTCCAAGTAGAAAATCAATTCACTGCAAAGATATTAGCCAGGACCAAACAAAATATGAGTACATAGTACAAGCACTACCGGTGGAAGTGATTATGAAAGTATTAGATGTACTTCAAACACCTCCAACTGTAGAAAAATATAACACACTGAAAAACGCATTAATACAACTATTTGTCGAAACTGAGGAGAAAAAGCCGGAACTCCTCCTTTCAGATACTGAGATTGGTGACAGACCATCGGAATTTTTCAGAACCATGAAAATTCTAGCAGGCCTAAGTTCAGAATTATCTGAAAATCTAATTAAAACATATGGATGCGAAAGTCACCAACAAATGCAACCTTTTCGTAGATTTAAAAAACAAACGTCTGATGGATCCCAAGAAACAATTTTTTTTTATATAGTAGTAACCGTAAGGTTTCCATTACCAAATTATATAACTTGGGTTATATAGAGTAGTACTCGAAACGTCTTTGTAACCACTATAAACCCCTTATAGAGCTTAAATGGAGGATTATATAAAGGTTACCGTGACTTGATTTAGGTAACGTAATATAACTAAAAGTTTTATAAAATGAGTAACCAAAATTTTCTGGTTACCTTAATATAACTTCTTATATAACCCTTATATAACCCAAGGTGCTCTCGATTAATTTATTTTGATCATAGCAGTGGTTGCGGTAATGTTTCGATTACCTTTATAAACTTTGTTTATAATGGTGATGGTAACGTTTCCACAACGCTTGGAATTCTCTCACTGATTACTTTCAGTGATTGAAATGTTAGGGAAATTATTTTTCGTTACCTTTATAAAACAATAATATGCAAATATTTACGAAACCTATCTTGACATAGAATTTCGTTTTTTTTGTTGTATTTTTATAATGTAAGGGTTTAATATTTTTACATTTTAGAATTACAATTTTTAGGCATATATGTGGTGAAATTCAGCTGCAATTAAAATTTTACTGTGAATATCATCATAGATACTTCTAAAAAATACAGACCCCTCCAAAAATAAGCAATTTTTAATAATTTTAATTAAATATGACAAAATTTTAAATTTTCACTTATGTGATATTAATTCATAAAAATTACATAACATAATTTAGAAATGATATGTACCTAAAAAGATGTATTTTCTCCTTATATCTACTAACCGACATTTTCTTCTTTATCTGCAATGGACAGATGAAAAAATTGCGGCTTGTACTTAAATGAACAAATTACCATTATAAAACTTCAAGTAGTTTTATATAAACTGAATGACCCTTATAAAACTTCTAGAAATATTATATAAACTAAAGGCACTACCATGCTTCGAAAATGGTCCTTATATACCCTTTAGTCATAATATGTAACCTTTGGTAATGTTATATATCTTAATTATAGTCACAAAAAACAGACGTTAGTGTTCTTATATACCCTTTGGTTATATTAGGTTATATAAAAAAAACATTTTTATAATGGCTTCATTCGACACTAAAAGTAATTCGTTTTTATAACGATCACCGTAGTTACTAAAGGGCCACCAAAAAATTTTACGATATTTTATAGTGGGTATATTTATTACCGAAAGTTCCCAATTTTTATTAAAGTCACCTAAATTACTGAAAGTTGTCGAGTTATATAAGGGTAACCACGGATACCGCAATAAACACTTATTACCAATAAGTTATATAACGTGGTGATCAAAACAATTATAAAACTTTCTTATATACCTTCTAGTAATGGTTACTCTAAGTTATATAGACCGGTGATTGAATTATTTCCATCACCAACTTATAAAACCTTTAGTAACTTACTTCCACGATATCCATTAGTAACATTAAGAAACTCTAATATAACTACGTCACCAATTGGTAATATTATAAAACTCTTATATAACCACTGAAATTCTAATATAACCGAGTAACCATTATATACCCATTATAAAACTACCCATCACCTTTAGTCACCAAAAATTGGAAAAATTGTTACTTATGATGGCAACACAAATTTATCAGTCAGTAGCTTAGCCATCAAAGTAAACACACCATCACCGAAACAATTTACTTTAGAAAATGAATATGGAAATATTTTAAAGAAATTTCCATCATTAACAGAACCTCCCCGATATGGAGAACCTCTCAAACACAACGTTGTACACCATATTACAACAAAAGGACAACTTCCTTTCACTAGACCACGTAGATTAGATGGTGAAAAGTATAAAGTCGCAAAAATGGAATTGGACCATATGTTACAATTAGGTCTTTGCCAACCATTATCATCTTCAACAGCTTCAGCACTACATTTAGTGGGGAAATAAGACGGAAGTAGTCTCCCTAGCTGCAAACCATCAACCCGGTGGTAAGTGAGCGAAGACAGCTCCCACCATACTCCGCCGGAAAATCAATACTCAACTCCATCCAAAACCAAAAATTTCCCTCGCCGAACGACGCACAGGTAGTTTCGCCCGGTACAAAGGAGGGAAGGCGGGAGCAAAAACCACAAAGGGTACAAATCAGACACCCCCAAAAAGCACAACACAACCAAAAGTGTAACACTCAGGAGCAGGACAATCTTGACAGATCCCCACATCTAAAAGAAAATAATAAATTAAGTGTGAGACTTCTCTGAACCTTCTGTAACTCAGTGCGATACCATTGATAAGCAGCTCGCAAAGTGTGGTAATCAAAGCGTCCAGGAAATATCAAAATTCAAAGATAGTACAGAAAAGTTCAATGAGAGCGAGCCTGAACAAGTTTTGGGAGCTCTCGCATTCTCTCGAAGCAATATATAATTTAAATAAAAGTGTCATCGAAGACTGTGTCAGTGAGCCTGTGGCGGCGTCGACGCCGCTTTGACGATCATCTGTAACGCGACCCCGACGCGCTCCGAGTTTGCTCACGACAGGCAATTCGGGAAACTATTGCAACAACATTTGTAGGTTTGTGGAACCAATTGTGCGGCTACTTTGTGTGTAGTGGGCGAGGTAAGTTTTGCATAATACATAGTAGTCTTGGGGGGAAAAATGTTTTGTTTTAATTCATCCAAGTCAATCAGTTTTTAGTTTTTATTAATCGATAAAAATATTGTTCATAATATTGTTTCCGTTAAGTTCTATACATTTGTAGAATTAAAAGAATCATTCTAAAAAATAAAGAATAAAACCTTTATGATTTACATAGAATATCGAACAGTCTCGTTTTATTTGGAGTGTGGCACATCGCACGGTTCGCATAGTTTGTGACAATCAAGCGTCACGATTATATCCAGAACATATGTCCTACCAGTGGATTTTCTCTAGTACTGCTGCAGGCAGGTGACGCAGCGAATTTCCTCAGAAGAGCAAGCAGCTTTCGTGAATATACTGCCCACTCGACTTCGAGGTGAAGCTTTCCAAATTTTTGCCTCAAATATGCCAACTACTTTCAAAGAAGTAGAAGAAAGGCTTACCCCTTGGTAAGTAAACTGATTACCACTAGACAGTATCCATTAGAAAATCTCACAGCATTCACGACACGAGTAAAGCAAATGCTGGCATACTTCAGCAGCTCGAGGATTTCGCTAGAAACATAATAAAGACTGGTGTAAACTCTCCTTATATGTGCCAATATCTTTTGACCATGACCGAAGGTACTGTGGAAGACATCATACAAAAGGCACTTGACATGAGTCGTCTCCAGAAAAGTGCTTTATTCCTGCAACCTTCAAGTAAATTTACATCAAATTTGATACCAAATATGTACAACGTCAAATACAGTAAATGCGAATATACCAAATAACGCACAATTCAGTCAAATAAGTTCACTCGCAACACACAGCGTATATAATCCTGGCATCATACCATTCTCACAGGATTCCCTGCAAAACAATATGTTCAAGAACTCAAACAGTCATATACAGCCGAGATCTTCTACTAAACATTTTAATGTACAAAAAAAAAATTATTTAAATAAAATTACTTGTAGTTTTTGTAATCTAAGAGGCCTCACATATGCTGATTGCGTCAAGGGAAAAAATGCGCTTAAGGCTTAAACATAAGTGCTACGACAGCGCGGGAAGGAACAGCGGAAAATTCGCTGTCAAATCAGGCAGTCGAAAAATTGGAAACACAATTGCTACGACATGCGGTGAGCGGCGATTATGAAAGAACAAGATACTGAAATTTCATTTGTTTTTTCTTTTGTTTTCAAAGGGGATTTTTATAGAGTATTTGCATATTTTACAAGTGATCTTGCCGGCGCTGTTTTTTATAACTATCGCGAAGATTCTTCCACTTCATTCGGCAGTTTTAAATCAATATCGCAATATCAATCCAAACCACATATTTTTTGTCCTCTTGTCTATAGTACCTGTCTTGTCTTGTAAATCATACATTATTTTATGATTTCGCACTTGCTCAATCAATTTTTCCTCAAAACTCATTCTTTTAAAATTATCGCAGCGTGCTACAACCTCAAAAAGGCAAAACTAAATGCCAAAACAAGTTCATTCGTTTAATTTTGTTAGTAGTACTGCAGCGACGACGGCAAAATGAAAATTTGATCAATCCCGACGGCAATTTGGTCGCTCGCTTACCATCGTCCGTAGTAATTTGCTGCATTCGCATAAGATGCTCTGCTTTTAGAAGTTTGATAGTGGTATTTCGTCGTTGTTTGCCGCCGCCCATCGCAATTGTATTTAAGCTTTTATTGTGTAAACTGCAAAATGTATAACCATGATTTGCGTGACTGCAGGAGAAATAAAAACAATAATCAGAGACCGCATAGTAGTGTACCACCAAACCAACGCCTTAGAGGCCTAGAAAGGCCTAATAAATTGCAGAGTATACAACTTACGTAAAAAGTGCGAATTTTGTGGTCATTCTGAACAGGCAGTAGATAACTGCCAGCAAAAGCGAAAGTGAGAAGCCTGGCGTCAGGGAAACGACGAACAGTCGACCCAAAATACACTGGCTGGGCTTTAAATAACCCACAATAAAAAAGGGTCCTCGAAAATGGCCGATTCCAGTGTCGCTTCAGTAAAGATTCCTTTAGATATAAGCCTGAATGGCGAAACTAAACTGGTAGTAGACACAGGCGTTGAGGTAAGTATAATAAAGAAAAAGACCTTAAAGTAATAAACTCCAATGAGGCATGTACACTTCTGACCCCATTTGGTACTGGAAAGACGCTTGGAGATTGCCAGGAAAACTTCGTTTTCAAAAACAAAATTCCCTGACAGTTTCATGCCGTAAAGAACTTACACGGCCTTTCTGATGATGGACCTCTGGCAAATAATTTCCTAACACACAACTGCAAGGTTTAGTGTCCAAACAAAGGACTAAGGCTTCCTCGCACGGAAACTAATCCAGAAGAATTTGCTTTGCCACTAGAGTTTGAAATGGATAACCTACATTCCGAAAACGCGGTAGAAGTTAGAACATTGGCAGAAGAGTTAGAGCCTAAACAGGTTGGACCATCCTGCAGTATCTTCAAGGCTTCTCAAACAAGAAAAGCTGGGTGCCAAACTCGAAAAAAGGCCAAGAAATGTGAAATGAGCTATATGGGGAAACAAGCGTCCGACGAAATCAGGCAGCAGGCAGGCAGTCCCGTTAAGAGCGCATAAAGAAATGCTCTGTTTATCACAAGAGATAAGTGATATAGTCTTCTAGGCAAACAGTATATTGTCACCTGGACAACTAGTGCTGGTTAGTATTCTCAACGCTAACAATCACCAAGTAGTCATACACTGTCTAAACTTACAACTCTATCCAATAGAAGACTACACAATATTCCCATTAATAGGTGCAAAAAGCCACAAAACTACGCATATTCCTATATAAACTTGCAACTTGCAATAGAGACGGAAAAACGTTTCCAAAGCCTGCAAAGTAGGTGAGTATATCTCTACCGTCTAAAATTCTCGGACATAAGACCTTTTTTAATAAACCAAGGCTATAGAAGAACGGTGGCGAGCTGCTAAAGAATATACTAACGGTGCATGTTACTCCACCCTCTTCTAGTATGAAAAATTCTACATGGTCAAGGCACAATATCATCGACACGCATGAGTATCCCGTACAACCTAAGGCAACGGTGTACTAAACCCAGCCGTCGGCTAAGTATGAAGCAAATACCCTGCAACATGCTAGGCACACCGAAATAAAGCCTCAAAAGGAATCAAATCCAAATAAACCAATTACAGGAATGCAATTTACAAGGAAGAACAAGTCAACCGAAGGTTCAGATGAAAACTCAGCAGCTTTACAACATGTACGATATTTATACCCAGATTATGAGACTCCGGAAGACAGAAAATAGTACCCGCGTACTTCTAGGTTAGACTAAAGCTCTCAGACTAGACCCAAATTTAACCGCGAATGAGAAAGCTTCAATATCAGAGCTCTGTAAAGACTACAACGATATCTTCTTCCTCAAAGGTGACAAACTCACCTACACAAATGCGATAATGCATAACATTATTACGAAAGAATCAAGAAATGTACCGCTTAACTGTAACACAGCGGAAAGTAATTATTGAGCAGCTAAAAGAAATGCTAGACAGTGGGATAGTCTAGGCAAAAGCCCTTCGAATTCGTCTCTACTAATTGTCCGCAAGAAAGCGAGACCTGACGTTGATTTTCGTAAGCCAAACGAAAAGACAATTGGCGACGCATTTCCAATACCGCGAATCAAGATATTCTTGACCAATTAGGTCATGCAAGGTACTTCACCACTCTCAATTTGGCCAATGGCTATCACCATGTTCTAGTTGACAAAAGCAACTTAAAACTGCAGCCAGAAAAGTGCCAGTTTCTAAGAAGAGAAGTTGTTTATCTAGGTCATAAATGCTCTAGCGAAGGTGCACTGCCAGACCCAAGTAAGACGGCCTGCGTACAAACATTTCCTGTTCCCAGAACAGTAAAGCAAGTCCAATCATTTTGAGACTTGCCAACTACTATAGAAAATTTAGACCAGACTCCTTCAAAATTGTACGTCTAATCACGAAGTTACTCCGAAAGGATGTAAAGTTTACTTGGACTGAGATATTCCAAGAAGCATTCCAATGCATAAAAAATGCTATAATTTCTCCACCACTACTAATTTATCCCACTTTTTCAAAATCGTTTAATCTAACTACAGGTGCCAGTAACGAGGCCTTAGGTGCTGTACTTTCCCAAGGAGAAGTCGAGAAGGACAAGTGTATAGCCTATGCCAGTCGCACTTTCAATAAAGCTGAGAGAAAATACTCTACAAGACCATAAACCTTTCAAAGTCATCAGTGTGGAAGACTCAATTTCCCGTTCGGTGAGATTTCACCACAAATTAACCGAATTCGATTACAACATCGAATTCAAACCCGGGAAGCACAATGCTGATGCACTAAGTTGCATCCCTCAAGCATTAGCGGAAGGCAATCTAAGCAATACCTTAACAACACGATGGAGTGGACGGAGTTAATTTCCTAAGCAATAGGAAGAAAAGAAATCCGCTCATTGTTTCGTAGTGACTTGCGCTCATAAGCAAAAAGCTCAAGAGACTAAACGCAGCTCCAATAAGGAGAACAATGATCACACGAAAGCGGATCAGAACGAAGTTCAAATCCACGAGGCAAATATACAAACTCGAGCATCGCTATATAAGTAAATCTAAGGCATCCGAAGTAATCACGAGCCCCGCAGAGATATCAACAGTCTTGAAAGATTATCACGATTCTCCATTTGGCGGCCATCAAGCCGTCATCAAAACTTATAAGCGTATAAGACGCAAGTATTGATGGAGACATATGCTTAGGGACATTTAAAAATACGTTAAAAGCGTCCAAAGTGCCAAATTATGAAAGCATCGCCCCAATACAAAATGTCAATGATAATGATGGAAATCGCAGAACAAAGTTTACCTTGATACTGTAGGTCCACTAGAAGAGACCACAACAGGTAACAAATATATCTTGACCTCTCGAAATAATATAACAAAATTTGTCGACAGGTATGGAATATCTAACGCAGAAGCATTCACAGTAGCGCAGATTTTATTTGATGACATCGTTACCCGCTATTGCATACCAAAAAGAAAAGTTATCGATCAGGGAACAAATTTCCTGAGCGAACTATTCAAAAAGGTATGTAAACTTCTAAAGGTAAAGAAATTACTGACTTCAGCATACCATCCACAATCGAATGGAGCACTATAGCGTGCACATAGACCCCTAATAGAATACCTGCGAACAATCGTAGATTAAAATCCCAAAACATGGGATCAATACCTACGAACCGCTACATTCGTGTACAACAACAGTGTATACGAGGGTACTAAACTTACCCCAATGGACTGCCTTTACGGCTTCACAGCGGATGGTCCTCAAATTTCAAACGGGATGCAGAAGTTTAGAATTATGAGAGCTAATATTATATATTAAAGCATAAGCACCAAGAATCGTATGCCACGGCACGAAAGATCTTGCTAGCCAGTAAACAGCGCTTAAAGGGGATAAGACCGTATGGCCCCTAACTTTCTACATAGGAGACAAGGTCCTTATTAAAAACGAAAGTAAAAACCTTAAGCTTTCACAGATCTGGGTAGGACTTTATGAAGTAGCAGCTATACGAAGTGATTTAAAAAGCAAAATCAAAATTGGTAAGGGTATCGCAACGGTGCCCAATAATCACTTGAAACCATACTTCGAATAACAAAAACATGTTTTACAGAACTTTGTTTGTTTCCAAAAATTTCATTTTAAGAACCCTTGAGGAACACTTGCGGTGGAACCAGTCCACTGCCTGGTTTAATAACGGCACGACATTAGCAAAATTATACGTAACGGATTATTTTCTTCCTCCGACTTTTCCTCAGAAATGGCGCTATAACTCATTGTACTAACCCTCGACTACACGACAGGAGAAACTAGCTCATGAGTATATCCAGCTATTGACCGAAATTTGTTTTGTTTGCTCTGAGCACTTACCATACATGTCACTTTACAAGTTGCAAAAATCGCCTTATTACTTTTCTAATATGTAGTTTTCCTACGTGAACCCTTAACTCCGCTCCCAAGAAAGAAAAAAACTAGATCAGCACTTTCAATTCACTCACACTGCAGTGAGGCGATTTTAATAACAAAATAATTTGAGATAGGGCAGTCTTTGTCGTCGAGCTTACGCGGTTAGAAACCAGAGGAACAATAAATAGTTTTCAATTGTTTGCCATTCTTTATTATAATTCTCGTTGAATGTTATTGAGCACTCGGTATAGAGCATGGTACATCGCTTATCAGTTGGTATTACTCATCAGCATTCAATCAATTTTTGGATAACTAATCACTCAACATTCGGCGATCGGGCAATATTTATTGCGTATCGAGACCAACGGCATCTAGTACTTACGAAATAGTTTTAGTAGGACATTTAAATTATTGTGAAAATAGATTAGTAATGTAATTGGCAAATTGGCAAGGAATCCAAGCGACACTTATCTATCCCCTGCAGTCCACTCCAAAAATCTGACGGGAATTAAAATTTTTCTTAAATCATAGGAAGTTGCTTAATCAGAACTCTTTTGTTCTGACTTTAACATTGGTGACCTCGACGTGATTTATTCACGTCTACAGGTCACAGCTCTTTATTGATAATCGGAAAAGCCAGAAATCGGCAAAAGCAGCTTAGACGAATATGCAGATCGACAGCAAACCACTGGCATCGAAATAGAGCGGATGGCAACAAATTATGGTAAGGATACATCCTCCCGGTAGACATTAGAATACCTAACCATCAGGTTACGTACCCTAACTGAACTGGGGAACGATTTTAAGACAACAGATAAGGAAATCCGCGTGAAATATGGGGCAGAAGCTAACCACGCTTAATCCACCAAGAATTACTAGAAAAAATTAAAGTAATCATGGAGGCGATTTTACAAGGTATTACGTCTCGCATTGGCGTCCTCAAGATCCAGCAAGTAGACTTTAACATTGGTGACCCCGACGTGATTTATTCACGTGTACAGGTCACAGCTCATTATTGATAATCGGAAAAGCCAGAAATCGACAAAAGCAGTTTAGACGAATAAGCTGATCGACAGCAAACCACTGGCATCGAGATAGAGTGGATGGCAACAAATTATGGTAAGAATACATCCTCCCGGAAGACACTAGAATACCTAACCATCAGGTTACGCACGCTTACTGAACTGAGGAACGATTTAAGACAACAGATAAGGAAATCCGCATGAAATATGGGGCAGAAGCTAACCACGCTTAATCCACCAAGAATTACTAGAATAAAATTAAAGTAATCTTGCAGGCAATTTTAAAAGGTATTACGTCTCGCATTGGCGTCTACAAGAACCAGCAAGCAGACACTCCGTCGACACATTCAGACAGCAGGAACAATTCAGAGTCCGACGAAGATACAGCTGAAAATTCACAGGACAGCAATACTAATGAAGGCCCAATGGCTACTGGAACTGAGGCCATGCCGTCCAGAATGCTTCAAGGAACCTCACTTAACATGAATGTAATTGGAAGAATTCGTCCCTTATGATTGGCTAACAACGTACTCTGACAGCCTTGCACACACATGATCAGCCTCAGTGAAACGAATTTTATCAAATTAAAATTAAAACAGTTGAACTACACTGCCTCCATCATCAGATCTGGGAGCAAATATACGCACCAGGTGTACTAGGTTATGATGTGGGAGCCTACTTCAACTTAGAAAAAGAAAAAGAAAAAGAACTCATACGGCTGCATGAAGTATTCAATGCTCACGCTACAAATCCGAAAATAAGCATGCAAACAAGCACCGATGCCGGTAGGTAGGTAGCCAAAGTTTGGTACTGTGATGAAGCTTCCTAAGATAGCTAAAGTTCGATGGCGACTATCTGAAGTGGCGATAATTTTGTGACCTGTTTACCGAATTATTGCTGATTGCCACACAAGAGTTGGATGAATCTCAAACAATTATTTTCAAATGTATGCAATACCTGGAATTCGCAGAACATATAGCACATTTAAGACATTTTGGAGAAATACCCAAAAATGGCCCACTCAGTAGCCTTACGCCAGTCATTGATCAAAGAGGAATTATAAGAGTTGGAGGACGTTTACCGGCAGCCAACCTATGCTACAATGCGAAACATTCGATGCTGTTACCGTACTCTCATCCGCTTACAAAACTTTTTCTAAATGACATGCATAAGGAGAATCTTAACGTAGGCCCACAAACTCTATTATCGATAGCAAGACAGACATTTTGGCCTATAAAGGGTAAAACACTTGTCCGTTCTGTAGCTCAGCATTATGTTCAGTACGTTAGAGCCAAGCCGAAGTTCCTATCACAGCTGCTGGAAAATTTGCCAGTGGATAGAGTAAAACCAGCACGCCCTTTTGTACACAGTGGTGCTGGCTTCTGCGGGCCAGTGTGGACTCACTTCAAGGGAAAAGAAACTCCAAAAATCTTGCAATCACTCTTGAGGTGCTTCGCAACCAAGGCTACACACCTATAGTTAATCAGCGATCTCACCGCCCAAGGTTTTATTGGAGCACTCTGACGTTTTATGGGACGTAGAGGGCATTGTAAAAATATGTATTGTGACAATGCCAGAAATTTCGTTGCCAACAAAAATCAGTTCCAAGGGATCAAGGAAACGTTCGATTCCGATGAAACTCGAGAAAGAATCCCCACAGTATGTAGTGGTAACGGGATAGACTTTCACATGATTCCATGCCTCACATTTCGGCGGTCTCCGGGAAGCTGCATTCAAGTCAGCCAAATACCTACTACAACGCACCTTATCTTCAGCGTCATTAACGTATGAAGGGTTGCAAACCGCTGCAGTCGAGGTAAGGCAATTTTAAACGCTAGACCAATTACTCCGATGTGTTCGGACCCAAACGATCTTTTGACTCCTGGCCACATCCTAATAGGAAAACCTATCACAACTCTGATAGATCCTGCGGCGAACCCAGTAATGGCCAGTCTTTTCACTCGTTGGAAACTTGTATTACATCTGAAGAACGAATTTTGGCAGCATTGAACCCCCGAATATTTGAATCATCTGCAGTACAGATACTTATTGAAGCAACGGTGTCAAAATCTTCAACTAGGCACCATGGTCATTGTGAAGCATGATGATCTGCCTGTTTTAAAGTGGCACCTGGTGCGAATCATCAACACCATTAAAATAAATGATGGCTTAATTCGATTAGCAGACGTTCGAACTTCAACTAGCGTACTGCGTCGCGCCAATCACAAGCTCGCACCGCTTCCAATAGAAGATGAGGTGACTACTAATACAGGTACAGAGCAAAATATGTTACCCTCTAAAAGGAGTCATGAAAATATCGCGAAAATGGCGGTGTTCAGGGTAAGAAACAATTTTTTTTATATAGTAGTAACCGTAAAGTTTCCATTACCAAATTATATAACTTGAGTTATATAAACCAAAACCATCATCAAGTAAGCCAGATAGAGCCTGTATCAGTATAAGATAGTCAGAGGATCACCCCATTCAGCTCTCAACCAGGCATATATTTTGAAAACCTGGGAGTCGCCACCATCATCTCTCGCAAATGGAAGCTCATAGCTAATTAAGAGATGTCACCCTATTAGAAGGAGTTTAAAACTTTCACTCACAGCACTCAAAATCTACACAAAGTATGAAACTTAATCGAACCACGTGATTCATGTACACATATCCTGGAGCAATTTCGACATCTCCATGAGGAACTAACAAGGAACAATGAGTTATTATTACCAGAACCACAAGTGACCAGAGCTAAGAAAGGAGCTTTAAACTTTGTTCGTGACGTGGAAAATGCTTTGTTTGGAGTGTTGGATGAGGACTAGGCTAAAGAAATGTCTCAAACCATCAGTAGTATTCAACAAAATGAAATTCATCTCGTAGACTTGATCAAAAATCAAATTATCATAGACGCAACTATAAATGCAATGAAGAAGGATCAAGAAGCAATTGATAAACAATTCCGCGGCCTTAAAATGCATGTAGACCACCAGCTAATCAACCAAATAACTACCATTAGAAAAGAACTCCATCCAGAAAAGTTATCACAATTATTCACATCAATAACTATATAAACAACTCTCTTAGATTCCAACTTTCACAGAGTTCAAAATTTCATCTTAGATGTAAATATTAATACTCATCATGGAAAAATTAAAGCCTGAAAATATGTTTTATCCTGCTTACAAAAAAGGGGCAAATCTTTTATGTTCTTTATTTTTTTCTTCGGTGGCTGGAAGATAGTATTTTTAGAGTTCGAAGATAATCTTTTTCTGGTCTCATAAAGAAGTTCGCTTTAAAGATACGATCAATCTCCAGGCTGAAGTTTTGTATTTCAGCTTAAAGAGAACACCTGTTCCATAAAGTAAAATCGTCAGTTTTGAAAACGGAATTCACGTCTGAAATACGATACATCAAAGGAAAACACAACACAGTTGCAGACTCTTTCTCCTGAATATTTGAAAATGAAACTCTGGACTGTTCGTCAATTAAATTTGATCTGCCCACTTTAGAAAAGCATCAGAAAAACGATTCCGAAATACAGACTTTGCTGAAATCTGCACAACAAAAATTGAAAATCAAATTAGAGAGGAAATTCTTTCCAACTTTTCAAGATAAAATCTGGTGCGAAGTGTCATCAGAACATGTTAGACCTGTCTTTTCAGCCAATCTCAGAAAGTCTGTTTTTACGTCACTTCATTCACTCTCACATCCTGGGATTCGAGCATCCCGCAAACTAGTTTCCACACGTTACTTCTGGGCCAAAATGAATCTGGACATCAAGGCATGGGTGCAGGAATACGTACAGTTCCAGAAATCTAAACTAGTCCCCAGACATACCAAAAGTCCACATGGGGAATTTCCCATACCCAATGCCAGATTCGAACATCTCGACATGGACATTGTTGGCACTCTGGAACCATCACACGGATTACTCACATATCAACGGTGGCGGACCGTTTCACAAGGTGGCCAGAAGCCTATCCTCTAAAGGATAGATTAACTTCCACTATCGCCGTGACATTTGTTAAGGAGTTTGTGTGTGTAGATTTGGCGTACCTTTGCGAATAACCACTGATCAAGGAAGTCAGTTCGAGTTTCAGCCCTTTCAGCAGCTGACTAAGCTCCTTGGCACCCACCGAATTCGAACAACAGTCTACTATCCACAGGCTAATGGAATGGTAGAGCGCTTTCACCGCCAACTCAAAAACGCTTTGATATGCAGGCAAGCAAATTCTGGGTGGAGTGATGACTTACCCATAATTTTGCTAGGGATTCGCTGCGCTTTCAAACCCGATCTAGAATACTCGCCATCGGAACTAGTCTATGGGCAGCCGCTCAAGCTTCCATCTGAGTTCCACTCTTCTGATCAGAATGTAACGGATATAGAACCGGACACCATTATTTCTCAATTGATGAAGAGAATAAACTCCCTTTAAGCCAATTCAATCACGAAAACCGAATACACTCACGTACATCCCTAAACAATTAAAGAACTGCGATCAAATTTTTGTACATATTGAACAAATGAAAGGAGCTTTGAGATCACCTTATGAAGGTCCTTATGAAGTAATACAAAAATTAAGAAAAAGTTTCATCGTTAATATTAGAGGACAAAATGTCAATATTACCATTGACCGTTTAAAGCCGGCCTTTTATAGCAGAATCTAACGACGCTCTGAAAATATCAAAAAAAGTTAAATTTTGTTCTATTTAGATCCTAATATTTTTGCGTCTTCGACTGGAAGGGGAGTACCTACTGTAGTACGCTCAGTGCCCCACAAAGGCAATGCAATTCATTGAGTCATTATCTACGTATGCATTTTGTTATCATTTGTCAGCATCTCGTCGCGCCTGCTCTGACAAAAAAAAACATCGATTATCGAAGTTCGTGGAAGGTATCATCAGACGCACTGGAGTCGAGTCAGTCGTTACTCAACAGCAGTATTGGTAGTTAGGGGGGGCCCCGCGTGATTCCATTAGAATACAGTTTGATTTGAAACTTTTTGTCAATTTTATGTTTTAGTTTTTAGTAGTAATGTAAAGATTGATTTAAAGAATTGAAATACGTCTTCATCAAATTACGGAACCCTAAACCCTAACGTCCTCAGAAATCCAACCTAATAGCACACTACAGTTATAAATGGGATGAAATACTTAGTACGCTAGATTTTGTAAATGATATAGTTATAACAGATCCACCTTCTATAAAATTCGACTTATGGTGATTATTTAAGTTATTAATATTGTCCTCAACGGGGGATACAGCGGGGGGCGATATAAATCAAAATTTATACTCTAATAAAATGAAATAGAAAATACAAAAAAAAACATCTTTTGAAATCTTCTAAATCTGTATTACAAAAATAGAAAATAATTTCTCCCTTCACTTAATGCATACATAACCAAAGGTGGCTAGAGTTTCCCTTCATTTTGCACTTAATTTAATATTAAAACTATATTACATTTGTGAATAAATTTTAAAATTTTCAAGGCATACAAAGAAAGCAAGATCTGGGCCGGTTTCCGCAACTATGAGTTTACGCGTGCGTAAAAAATTTTGTGTATACCACCTTGTTCCGATTCCGCAAAAGAGGAAATGAGTTTTTCTGTCAAAATTTTGTACACTTTAACTGATACAATCTCCCCGCCATTTTGGTCGTGAATTTTGAAGAGGTACATGTGAGTTTTTGTCAAGCGTTAATTGCAAAATTATTTGTTATATTATTTATTTTACCTTTTTCTAAGCCGTAGTCGCCCTAATACTAGAGTATTCATGTAACTCATTTCTTATAACGGAAATTAACTTCTTCAAAAAGACTATCAGCACAGAAAAATTTTCATTCAGCACTTAAGTGTACACTTTTCCCTCAGGGTGAGTTTTTTAAATCATGTGGACTGGCAAATTTTTCACAGTTACGGAATCTAGCCCCTGGGGAGTTTAGGTTTTAACACTACAATGAATAACAATGAAATTTGGAACTCCTAATGTTTATCAATATACGCAATTAAAATACTTTGCTTTGACTTTGCTTCCTTTGTGTACCATGACAATTTTAAAATTTATACACAGTTGTAATATAATTTTATTATTTAATTAAATGGAAAACTCTAGATAGTTTTTTAAAAGTTATATGTTATATATATTATTTTTTTCTTATTTAGTCATAAATTATACTCAAAAAAGTTAAAATTATACCACTAAGGAATTTTCAGATCAAGCAAAGTTTTTGTACTTTTTGTAATCGAAAGCTCACAAAAGCCGGGTATTTTGATGAAAAGTAGTATATTGGGAAAATTATTATAGCAGGGGTAATTAATCTCAGATTCAGTTTTCCTGCAAATATCTAATTTCATTTTATACATATATTAACCCTACCTAATAAGAATTCCCCGAAAATTTCCAATATTTAATTTGCAAGTAATTGCTGTCCTGCCCAGGAAATTACGGTGTTTGAACGAAATACAAGCGACTTTTATCTGTAAAACACCTGCAGTAAGCAAGCAAAAAGTGTATAATATCTATTTTATGTCAGACTAAATTTTGCTATGCTTACGGGATCAAAGACTTAAATTATATAAATAAAAGAACTCCGGCGATATCTGAATGCTAATGAAATTGTCATGCTGAAACGAAAAGAGAAAGCTATACAGAGTGGTCCACAAATGATAGCAAGTGCGGTTATAGGGGGCGATAGGGGAGATCGCCCCCCTAGAGCAAATGTCTGGATCCGCCCTTGACCCACATTTCCATTTTTGATCATTAACTTGCATCGGACCCAGTATTATCCATTATCAAAACAAGAACTGCTTTCCTGCACGTCAATTACTCGAGACTAACATCTATGCAACCGAGAAACACCCAACATATCGTAAGGGTTCAGCTATCAGTGCATGTGAAGTAAACTTCATTAACCATTTGACTCAATCGCCGAATTTATGAAATAGACGATGGACCCCATTGGATTCAAATGCATATCCCAAATCAATGGATATATGCTTTGAAAGAAAAAAACGACAAAAAACATCGTCTGCAACAACGATGTCTCCCAATCTGTAATTGAAGCATCTGGAATTTTAACGATTCAAAGCAGCTGTGTCATCAAGCAACGACAAATTACAATTCAAGGACATAATATATATCCATCCAGCTCCAGGATGTCCTACGCACCACACCTGGCAACCTGACGGACTACCTGACACCAAAATATTTGGCACCTGCGTTCCATTATACGTCGGACTCTCAACCTCACCTGAAAGAATTGGAGTCAAACAAGAAACGATTACTAGACCTTCATAGTGATCTACTAGGCAAATTTCAGCCGGATGATTATCATCAATTCATAATTGGGTACACCGGTTTGCTACTAGTAACAGTAGTGTTCATCTACCTCTTCTGGAAATCCGGCCAAATTGACTATCGACTAAGCAACAACAAAACAAGACACGTCTCAACACTGATCAAGAAGCTCCATCCAAATTTGACGTGAACTTCGACATTGCAAATTTTTGAATTACCATTCAAGGCGGTGGAGAATGTCTATACATCGCATAATCTACATTCCAACAATACGAAAAGTAAGAAAGTCATATGCAAAGCCTTCACAAATTAAATTCCCACAATTAAAAATATTTGTCTTTCCAAGCTAGACGATATTTGACACGCCTAATATTTCTCGTCAGAGCTTTGCATGAGAAATTATATTTTGCTTTCATATTTTTATCGTGAGAAATGCTTAGTAGGTGGTTTTCGCTGGCTGATAAGTAAGTTAGGCAAAAGAATTTTTTAATACGTTGTAATATGTTATGTATTTTTATCAAGGTAGAGTTTTTCACTATGGTATTGCGGTACTAGAACCGTCTTTCACCATCAACAGAAACCAGGTACAAGAACCTGTGGTTAATTGGTACAACAGAAACCAATTTAATTAATAGTAGCTTGCTATTGGTGTTGCAGTACACGAACCGTTTTCGCCCACTGCAAGATCAAGGTTAAAGAACCTTCGATCAATCAGTAAAGTCAGGACAAAGGTATTACGACAAAGTAGTATTTATTTCAAAAATAAAATAAAATTTGCACGGTTTTAAAAGAAAAATAAAAGAAAGTATTGTCGTTTAATTAACAGAGACCATTGTTTTCCGCATCCCCTCCTATCCTTCTACCATGTATTAAGGAAGATAAATCAAAATCCTCAAGCTCTATACACGAAGCTGTTATTATAGTGCCCGTATTTATTCCAAGTACCAGGACAGGACCTATACTTCAAATCTTTTAAGTACAAGTTCTGGTATTGGTATTTAAAAATTTCGAGTACAAATCCAGGCTATGGTACTTATAAGGTTTAAGAGCTTTCGAAAACTCAAAAAAGAAATTTCGAAAAAACTATAGCCAGCTAAATCACTGGATGATGCAAAAACATATAAAAAAAGTACGCATTCTGGGAGAGGAGCCGTACATAGGTACAGCCAATACATACAACCAACATATTTTCAGGCAAAGTAAAACAGAGCGAGTAAGGCAGGCCGCCCACCAAAGATGCAAATGCATCGTGCATGCACGACGCACATGGATTATTCTATTCAAAAAAGCATCACATGTACTTTTAAGTGACACGCTGCTCACCTATGCAGCACGTTCTTGATGCAAGGGCACTTGCTGTACTCATGGTGGAAGAATATTCGTATGAGCATTGCGTGTACAGCTTTTGCGTGAAGCATTTTAGTAACATTTTAGTAAAATATTTTGAAGACTATCGAAATGGCGGTATTTGCAGATCCCTTTTTTAAATACCGATACAGAACAAAACTTATTGCGCATACTGGAATTAAAATTTTTTGTCTACACAATAAAGCTATTGAAATTACAGCGATATTCGATATATAAAAATATCGACACAAATTCATGGAATTATTATATAATTAGAACTCAAAAAGGTATTAGTATCCATATTTCGGTTTTTCTTCTTCTAGAAATAGCAACATAGGTATGTGCAGTGGCCGCCGGCAGCTATGAGCAGAGTTACAATGTGACACTCTCGCGAGAAGCGGTCGCCAATGATGTTGCTGATGCAGACGCGGACGCAGTGTCTGTTGCTGTGCTATTCCAATAATGATGCTCTAACATGTGTTGAATTCTCGTTCCATTATTAAATAAAATCAATAAATTGTTTACCTATATATAACAGGATTCACTGATCTGTTGACATTAATTTCCTGAATTTCTTCCGTTCTGGTCCCTCCTACGGACAATATTCCTTCTCTTTTAAGAATAAAATTATGTGATATCCATACATATATATTTCACATTATTATCCACAGAGTCCACATTACAACTAATAGGTGTTTCGAGACATCGAAATTTCGACACAATCATTCCAAATGTGCGCTCAACCGTTGATCTTGCTCTTGATAAGACATTGCTAAAAATTCTTTTTTCATCTGTGAGTCCACGGCTGGGGTATGGTCTCATGATATTATTCTCGAGCGGGAACGCCTCGTCTGCGACGAAATAAAAAGGAACACAGCCATCAGTTATATTTCCGGGAAAAAGACAATCGTCTGGTAAATCGAGATTTTTATTTCTCAATGCTTTCCTAAAATTACTTTCTGTAAAACTTCGGCCATCACTATTTCGTCCAAGGTCTCCTATATCTACACTAATGAAAAAACCATCTGCTTCTACCCATGCCATCATTACTATAGAAAAAAAGCTTTTATAATTGAAATCGGCGGATCTGGAGCATGTTTGTTTTTTAATCCTTATACGTTTACCGTCGAGACTCCCTACGCAATTGGGTACACCATACAGCTTATAGTATCTATCATCAATTTCCATCCACTTTTGTCTTGTCGGTATTGGCATAACAACTTGGTTAAGAATTTTCCAAATGGCTTCATTCACACACACTTTGAACTATCTGTCCAATAGTATTTTCTGCTCGAAAAAAATGTAAAGATAACTCTCGAAAACTACTTCCAGTCCCAAGGTACCTAAAATAAAAAAAAATTCCTGTATTGAAAAGTGGAGAATTATTCGGAATGGATTCAATAGAGCGGAGAGCGAAAGCTCCAAACGGATCAGGAACTAATGCTGATGAGAGTTATTACTTGGGGAAATATCTACAGTTTCAAGTACCTTATTTGCGTTCCCGACATCAGAAAAGGAATTTTACAAATAGTTCAGCAATTCCCGAAAATAATACGGTTGAAAAATCATCTGATGATCAGTATAATCTACAGTCAGCAGATACTTCAGCTAATACCCCAGAAAACAATTCAAATGAATGTGATGTTGAAGGAAGCAAAAACGATGAATTATCTGAAAATAGCAAAGAAGGCACCCGTTTCAATTTTCGCAGACCGACAATTAAGCGGAAACTATAAGAAGATAATGGTTTTGAAACTTCTTTTACTGATTTCGTAAATGCGAAAAAGAAGACTTTGGAAAAGAGCGAGGAAAACCCTGACCTTCTCTTTTTAAAGAGCCTATTACCAGAAATGAGGAAACTAAATTCCTCTGCGAAGTTGAAATTTAAAATGACCATACTAAATTCACTTAATGATCTTTTGTACAACGTTCCCTCAACTTCTATATCACCATTTTCCGATGAAGCAGGAAATCAGTTTGGATCTGATAATCCGCAATATCCCGCAATATCATACAATGACATCAATGAACCAAAACCATGGCAGTCATGGGTTTGAAAAAGTCGAACAACTATCAGAAACACCAGTAGTGTACAATAATGACAATACCTTTCAGGCCATAAACTATACTCTGAACAGTGACAACATTATATAAAAATGTATAAAAGTTTTGAGAGAATAAATGTTTAACTTACCTTAGAGTTATTAGCAATCTTTCCTCTTCACTTATAGCTTTTCTGTAGTTCGTATCCTTTTTCCTAATTGCGGGGCTAACCAATTTTATTATTTCTTGGAATGTTTCCCTTTTCATTCTATAGAAAGAGAAAAACTTCATCCTAAATATTTTTCATGATATTAAAGGAACCACTAGTTATTCTTTTGTCAATGTATGGATTTACCCAAAATTTGTGTTGTGTTGTTATGCCCCGGTATTCATCCCCTCAATTGATAAAAGAACATGGGTCCTATTGAGCCGGATAAACCCCCAAAACCCCAAGTCGGTGAGTACCTAAGAATTTGCACAAAACAAAAGTATTAATTGGACTCAAATTAATTCAGTTATTTGCATAAACAACGCAATTAATTCAAGTGTTTGGTGTGTTGCAATAAAAAAAACGAATTATTACTATTAACAAAAAAACTGCCACAGTGACGGAAGATTTCAGTAGCCAGACCCAGTACTACACATTATCAGACACAAATCCCATTTCTGTGATATTGTTTTGCAAATAAATTTCATACTAGACAAGGGCGCTCGGGCTTGAGGTTATCTGTTCAGTTGATCACTGGCATTGCAATTTTATAATTTGATTGTTTATTTCATCCGCGCTTTAATATTTTAATGCGAAAATTTTCTACCACAAATTTTGTGTGTTTCTACATTAATTGAAGCCTATAGAAAAATGGCAAAGGTTGAAGAATTAATTAAGGAGCAAGAAGCCCTGTTAGAACAGTTTGAAAGGCTTAAAGAGAATTATAACAAATCTCCCAAAGACAGATTACGTAGTGTAGGCCATCTTAATGGTAGAATTCAAGCTTTGGATTCATTATGGTCAGTTATATCTAGCAATGACACAGCCATTCGTACTGCTGCTTCTGCGCAAGGTAAGCAAGGTACATACCACAAAGATATGTGTGAGGAAATTGAGGATTTATATTATGAATATAAGGGAATAGTAATCGATGCTCTAGAAAGGTTAACAAATCCACCACCGCCACCACCTCCTTCCAACAAACCAGTGACAAATGAGTCCAATACAGAAAAGGGTAATGAAATGCAAGATACTAGTGCTTCTAAAGAAAATTCATCAGATATAGATACGTCAATGTAAAGTGTTTGCGAGCAATCTCGCTCTGATTTGAAATTACCGCGCGTTACTATACCTAATCTTGCTGGAGATTACACATCTTGGTTGTCATTTTACGATTTATTCAGTTCTTTAGTGCATACGAACAACTTCTTACCTTTGGTGCAGAAAATGCAGTATCTCAAATCGATTCTGACTGGAGAGGCAGAGAGTATAGTGCGTCATTTAAATGTCACAGCTGATAATTATAATGTAGCATGGGAGCTTTAATGCAAAAGATATCAGAACCCTAGAGTTCTAGTTAATAACAATTTAAAGATTTTTCTCGCAGCCCCACATCAATTCAGAGAATGGCGCTTCAATTCGAAAATTGCTTGACTCCATGAATGAATGCTTAGCTTCATCAATCTTTAAAAATTCGAACAGATGACTGGGACCCAATTATAAATTATTTGATAGTAGATCGTTTGCTTCTGAGACAAGACAATTGTGGGAACAAAAAATGGAGCGTCAGTTACGCTTCTCGAGCTTTCCGAACTTAAAGATTTTTTAGAAGCATTGTTCCGAGCACTAGAAGCTCTTAGTCAAACAAAACCCCAAAGACTGGTCCCTAAGTTTACCGAACGAAACCCTCGTGTATATCATACAGTTACAAATTGTTGTCCGTTATGTAAAGGTTCCCACACATTAAAGAATTGTCCCCAGTTTGAAAGAATGAAAGTACAGGAAAGATCAGACTTTGTTCGTTCGCATTCGTTGTTTCAATTATTTGGCTCAAAGTCATATTGTCAGCAATTGTCCTAGTAAACAACTATGCCGTATCTGTAAAAGACGACATAACTCTTCACTTCATATTTTCAAGGTTTCGAAAACCCTTTCAATAGAAAATGAACCTTCACCTTCGACTATAGAAGGCCAAGGTCCCTCGAGTTCAAATTCGACAACTCCGAAAGTGAACTCCAATTTTACTCGAAAGGGCAAGGAGGTGCTATTAGCCACAATGTTAATAAGATCATTTTCACGTATCGGTGAGCCTCACATATTTCGAGCACTAATCGATCCGGGCTCACAAGCCACCTTTATTTCAAATAATGTTGTTCAAAGATTAGGATTAAAATCATTTCCTTTTTCAACCCAAGTTTCTGGATTAGGAAATAAAACTACAGCCAAGTCT